>MU226829.1:751945-783457 GCA_018584345.1 Thuja plicata | reverse complement strand
ACAAGACAAATAATTGTCTCAAGCTCAAGCATGTTATCCAGGACCTCATTGAAGGGGGTAAGATCAAGGTGGATGGACACACTACAAATGAAGATCACACAACATTTAATAAACCATTCCCCAATTAAAATCAAGGAGAAACATCCAAAGGGAAAGGTAATGAGGTCAACTACACCTATTCCAAGAATGACAATGTGATCAATATGATCAACATTAAAAATTAATCTATCAACATGATCACCATCAAAGGAGCCTCATCCTCCACAAACGCTGTAACCTGAAGCCAAGCATAGGTTACGATCAAGGGACCTCCAAAACCAACATCCACACCCAAGGTTCCTATTATCACTATTCCTAAACCAGGAGAAAAACATTTGGTCACTATCCTTGGAGCAAAATATGACTTGGTGGATCAATTGCAAAGAACTGCTGCCAAAATTTCCATCTTTGAATTGCTCAAAATATCCACTGTGCATAGAGAAATCCTAGAACAAGCTCTACATATAGCTAATGTTCCAAAGGATATAGATATAGACAAATTCCAAGTGATGGTCAATCATATCTCAGCGCCACATTACCTCTCTTTTTCTGAGGAGGATGACAAACCATTGACCCATCCACACAATCAACTCCTCCATATCGAATTTCTTATTCATAAATCCCATGTTAGACACGTGTTGATAGATGGAGGCACCAGATTAAATATCTGTACACTAGATCTTGTTAGGAGGTTAGGCCTCTCAGAGAAAACAATTGAATCCAGAAATAAAATAACCATCAAAGCATATGATGAGGAAGAAAGATCCTCCTGAGGTATTATTTGTCTACCCATCAGAGTTGGACTGATTGAAAGAGATGTTATATGTCAAGTTTTGGATTTACCACTAGTCTACAAAATTCTACTAGGTAGACATTGGATCCATGAGATGCAAGCTGTACCATCCACTTATCATCAATGCATCAAATTCCCACATAATGCGATAGAGGTAACAATTCCTGCGGATGCCAACTACACTTGCAATAATATCAACGAGGGTAGCATGATTCCACACAACAAGGAGGATATGGATGCAGTTACTCTTGAAACTACCAAAGACATGGTCATGAGAAGCTTTAGCAAAACTTTGAAATTTCAAAAAATAGGTATGGGAGAATGCAAGTTGGACCTAACTCCCTCCCTGACAGAGCTTCCAGTATCACCAAGATCCTATGGAAAACCGTCATCAACATTCACACCTCTTGCAGTCTAGGAACCAGAGGTACATAAGGCTACTAGTATGATAAAGGCATCTATGTCTTCTTCAAATAACACAGAAGAGCAAGCAGTTTTAAACTGGCTTTGCAAAGGAGAACCAGTGGACTCTGAGGTCAAAAATGTAAAGATATCCCCAGAACAATATGGAAAGGGATATGATTTCCTCAAACAAATGGGATACAAAGGAAAAGGACCTCTGAATGACACAAGAGAAGGGATTATTGAACCTATACCCATGGAGTTCCACCTCAATAGAGATAAAATAGGATTGGGCTTTAATACTCAAACCAACAAACCTACTTCAAAGAAGAGCCCACCTTCTGAAACAGAGAGTGATAAAACAGATGAGATAATATTGGAACCATGGACTTATGAGAGATTACTACATATTGGTATAGAGAATCTTGAATATCAAGGAGAATGTTATGTACCTAGCTTTGAGGTACCACAGGATCTTTACACTCCTTTGATAGCACAACCTCCCATTCAAGAGGTAGGAGACACCATAGCTACAATCACTCAAGAGGAACCCCAGAAATAGAATTTACACCCTAACTGGGGGAAATTGGTCACCATTACACATGTCCTAGATCTACCTCACTTTGATCTACAAGCAGCTAATTGACTCCATCAAATAAACATTTCTGAGTATTTGAATAGATCTGATGATGATGTCATAGACTCTCATGACTATGAGTATGATCAGTTATCTATTGCTTCTAAAGAAATTGGGATAGACACAATTCACATGTTTGCAGCTTCCGCAACTCCTAGTAGACAATCTAACATCCCTATTAATGACACTGATCCTCCTGAAGCAGAAGAAAAATTCCTTCCTCCGATCATTGACGGAGACACTGGTGAATATATAACTCTACAAGAATTTGATAGGCTACAAGTGAGAAGCCTCCTTTTACAAAGAGATGATGATGAGTTATCTGCTGATGAGTCGCTAGAGTTCGGTCCATATATGACTGACAATGACCCTTTTAACAATGATCTCACTCTTATAGATTTAAACATAGAAGATATTAACTTAACAGACTGTGTCATGTAGGTTAACAATTTTTATGCTAACACGATGCTATCCTTCTCAGAATCTGACTCCCTAAACTTGGTACTTCCAGACCTCATTGATTGGACTAAAATAGATCCTACCCCTATTCTCAACTTTCCCAATGACCACTCCCTAGCTTGTTATCTTAATGCTTGTGAACCTCATCCCTCTTCCACCAATGTAAGGAGAGAGAACATGTCACAGGAAGATATCAAGTTTCTTAGTCACAAATTGAAAAAGAAAAAGAAAAAGTGGACTGATGGTGAAAACCACTTTGTGGCAGTATCAGATCCTAAAATAGTAAATAAAAAAGATGTATCCGATGGTGAAAACCTCTCAGAGGCACCAAAGGATGCGACTCTTGATATCCTCCCTAAACACTTTCAGGAAAGATCTTCAGTAATAATTGAACCAACACAGCCAGTAAACTTGGGCACTATTGAAGATCCTCAGATAGTTCATCTAGCACAATCCCTATCAGAAGAAGAGAAGGTACAATTCATAGAATTACTAAAGGAGAAAAAGATCAACTTTGCCTGGTCCTACACTGATATGCTAGGGCTAGATCCCAATCTCATTATGCATCACTTATCTATAGCCCCTAGGATCAAGCCCGTGAAACAAAAACTCAGAAAAATGCATCCTCATGTTGCATTACTGGTGAAAGCAGAATTAGAAAATTTGTTAAAATCTAGATTCATTTGGGTCATTGCCTATGCAGCTTGGATCTCCAATGTGGTCCCGGTCTCTAAAAATGATAAATCTATTAGGATTTGCACAGACTTCAGGGACCTCAACAAAGAATGTCTAAAGGATGACTTCCCTCTACCAAATATTGACATGATCATAGACCTCACAGCTGGCTACCAGATGTATTCCTTAATGGATGGATTCTCAGGTTATAATCAAATCAAGATCGCCCCTGAGGATCAAGAGCAAACCGCATTCACATGTTCATGGGGCACATTTTTCTGGAACGTCATGCCATTTGGGCTAAAGAATGCCGAAGCAATATATCAAAGAGCTATGACAACCATATTCCATGACATGATGCACAAGAACATGGAAGACTATGTCGATGACACACTGGCTAAATCCAAAGAAAGAGGTACTCATATTGCAGATTTAGGAAAAATATTGGATCGCACGGAGCAGCTCCAACTCTGACTCAATCCAAATAAATGTGCCTTTGGGGTGCAATCAGGTAAGCTCCTAGGATTCATAGTATCGGCGAAGGGAATCGAGGTAGATCTAGCAAAGGTAAAAGCTATTCTAGAATGACTCCTCCACGTAATATCAATCAAATGAGGACACTACAAGGGAGACTCTAGTCTATTAGGAGATTTTTGTCCCAACTTGCAGATAAGGCACAACCATTTACTAAGCTGCTACATAAAGGGGTTACGTTCAACTGGGATGAACACTGTGAAGCAAAATTCAAAGAATTAAAGGCTTACCTAGCTTCACCACCTATTCTTATGGCACCTATTCATGGAAAGCCTTTGCTCCTATATATTTCAGCTACAGCTACATCACTAGGAGTATTACTAGCACAAGAGGATGAAACAAAGAAAGAGAGAGCTATCTACTACATTAGTAGAACTCTAGTCGCTTATGAGCTCAATTATAGCATTATTGAGAAAGCATGCTTAGCAGTTGTCTTCGCATCACAAAAATTGAGACACTACGTGCTCTCACACATAGTCAAGCTCATAGCTAAGATCGATCCTCTGAAATATCTTTTAAGAAGAACAACATTAACGGGCCGCTTGGCAAAGTAGGTCCTCATTCTAAGTGAGTTTGACATTGAGTATGTTGAACAGAGGGCTATCAAAGGACAAGTACTGGCGGATCAACTGGCTGATTCACCACTCCAGGATGATGCACCATTAATAATTGAATTTCCTGATGAAACAATCATGCATCTTACTGAACATTCATGGAAGATGTACTTTGATAGGTCATTTACTCAACAAGGCTTTGGAGCAGGGGTTCTCTTCATTACTCCACAAGGATATAAAATCCCCAAATCTTATAAATTAATGTTTCCATGCACTAACAACATCTCAGAATATAAAGCGTTGGTCAATGGCCTCAAACTCACCATAGACTGGAAGATCATTGAGTTACACATATATGGTGACTCTCAACTAGTTATCAATCAAATCAATGTGGAATATCAAACAAAAGATGAAAAATTGATGCCCTACAAACAACTAGTTGATGATTTAAAGAAATACTTTGTCTTCGTCACCTTCCAACAGATACCAAGATCAGAGAATAAAGCTGCAGATGCTATGGCTACCCTGGCATCCATGTTGCAACTAGAGGAACATCAATTTCGCTATGACTTCTTGGTGGAAGAGATATCCTATCCTGCTTTTGCCAATCAAAAATACCAAGTAATATGTGCCTTAAATACTCCCGATCAATCCTGATATGCCAGTATTATTGCCTATCTTTCTGATCAAACCATTCCCGCCAATCTATCTAGAAATGAAAAAATATCCCTGATTAGGACAGCATCGCATTACGTCCTCATAGCTAACAACCTATATCGATGCAGTCTCGATGGAACACTTCTTTGGTGTTTAGAACTAGAAGAGTCTGATCTAGCTTTAAAAGATGTCCACGAAGGTGTATGTGGATCACACTCGAATGGATTTTCATTAGCTAAAAAATTGCTTAGAGTAGGCTATTATTGGCCTACCATGGAGAAAGATGCTATTCAATTTTCAAAAGCATGTCTTAAATGCCAAACACATGGAAACCTCATCCATGCTCCTGCCAGAGAATTGATCCCTTTTATAGCACATTGGCCATTCTAGCAATGGGCCTTTGACTTGGTTGGACAGATATATCCCAACTCTTCAAACAGACACAATTTCATCATTACGGCCACTGAGTATTTCACAAAGTGGGTTGAAGCAGTGCTGCTAATCAAAGCCACTGGCAAACAGGTGGCTATGTTCATTCTAAACTGCATTATTTTTAGATATGGGATACCCTCTTCAATTGTAACAGACAATGGGGGCCAATTTAAAAACCAAGACATTGATGACCTTTGTGAATAGTTTCACATTACTCAACATTGCTCCTTAATCTATTATCCTCAAGGTAATGGACAGGCTGAGGCATCAAACAAAAATATTCTCAAGATTCTACATAAAACTGTGAGCAAGTCTGGCAGAGATTGACATTTACAACTAAATACAGCACTATGGGCCTATAGAACAAGCATCAAAACACCAACAGGAGCCACGCCATTTTCTTTAGTCTATGGCGCTGAGGTAGTACTACCTATTGAGGTTGAAATCCCATCTTTGTGAATCTCTCTAAAAAGACTAGTTACTGATGAATAGTACCGCATTGATCAGATAAATTCTCTGGACTTACTAGATGAGCGCAGACAACAAGCATTCGATCCCCTCAAAGTGTACCAAGCGAGAATGTCCAAAGGTTACAACAAGAAGGTTAAACCCCGCAAGTTTGAGGTGGGCGACCTTGTCCTAAAAGAGAATTCTAAGAACCAGCCTAACAGAGAGCAGATAGGAAAGTTTGAACCTAACTGGCTGGGACCTTATGTTATCACTGCTACTTTTGGGACTGGAGCTTATCAATTAGCTACACCTAAGGGGGACATTCTTCTAGATCCTATCAACACTCTACATTTGAAGCGATTCTATGCTTAATGTTTGGCTAGCAGAGCCTGTACAACAGAAAGTTCTTGCAAAACACCAAAAACATTCAAAAAATTGATCCTGAAGAAATCCAAAAATAGTGGAAAAAGTCCTTCAAAATGGGTATCCTTGGCAAAAACCTGGTAAACAGGCACCTTGATACTACAAAAAAATTCAAAAAAAGCAAAAATAGTAAAAAAATTGAAAAAGAGAAAAAGTGTCTTGATAAGCACCTGGTAAAACAGGCATTTTGGTAGCAAAAAGAAAGAGAAAGATCTTGCCAAGTGGTGAAAATCTGGCAATCAGGCATCACTTGTGTTCTACACTCCATCTATCACTACACTCCTGATACTAGGCCTTCATAATTTTTCCTATGCTCATATGCTGACTTCATTTTCCTAAATGACTATCTTATCCTCGCTTGGGATTTGTCTATCTTTACATCTTAGGAATAAGTCATTCTACACTGGGGGCATATTTTCTAGCATGGTAGGTTATGGTTGCTAGGTTTCTCTAGGATGGTTTGCCTCATGAACACAATGTTTCTTGATACATGCAAACAAATGTCACTTTCAAAAACAAGGGTGTCTTTTCAAACATCACATATCCAGACATGACATTTTCATTAACAGAGTTCCTACAAGGTTATATTAGATCACAAATATGAATGGATTATCCTATCAATGCACATACATGGAACACCATATTGCTTGTATTACAATTTTCTAATTGATGAATTTCTACTGTGTTTGACATATGAATGAACAACTACTACTTAAACACACAGTTTGATAATGGTTTGATTAGGATTCTTTCATGTCCTAATGATGTTTTCAACTAGGGGCATCTAAGTAATTATAAATTTTATTTGATTGATTCTCAATTGATGATTTGTTATGTCTTCTTAGTTTCTCAATGACGTTTGTGCAAAGACAAAAAGTCGCAAGGATTGGGGGCATAATATTTTCTTGATTTTCTACGTATGGTGATTGTTTCAACTAATCCTATAAATTTCACCTAACTTAGATGTTTATGGTAAGAGATGCCACTATGGGTGGATAGCCGCATATATCTCGATCTTTGTTATGTGTAAACTATGGTACGTTTGAAACAATTTGCTTGTCTGTTTTCTAATCTAGATTCTCACGAAGGTATACGAATCATAATGTGCCCAAGGATATGAATTTTCAAGGTCATTGCGGGTCCAATATCTTGCCTTACTCAGAATCTGGTATATTAAAAGGAAGGTGACTAGTTTTATCCTGGCTTATATGCCTTGATGCCTAAGTCTATTTCTGACATTTTAATAAAGCATAGTATTCATACTTCCATAATATCAGTGGGTATTAGTGATGGTTGTACTATCAGATGGTATCCATTCCAAAATTGCCCAATGATGATAAAAATGTTGCAATATTTTCTAATCAGTGACAAAGTCCTAAGAGTCTGCATATAGTTGCATAAGGAATTTTGAGCTCAAAAATGATTTCTATCTTCTTCCAAATCCAAGTTAATTACATAATCAATACTTCTTGAAATCTTTAATCAATCGGGAACAAAATTGAAGTCACCTTTTCAATGTGATTAACTTGGTATTCGTGTGTTTACTCTTAACACACCTTCATTTCTTCACTTCTTCTAATCCATTCTTTCTTATTCTACCCACTTCCTACAAGTGATACGTTCTTTCAAACTAAGGGAATTTATTCTTTTCCTTCGATTTCATTCCTGAGGGGGCATGATCACACTATCATCAATTAAATTTTTGCTTGAAACATCATCAAAACGACTTCGTTATCAAACAAACTAGGGGCATAACAGTTTCCTTGACTAAGTCAGAACTATGGGATAGAAAGCCTTGGTTCTCATGAGTTGGATATCTTATATTTCCTCATTTTAGAAGATTTTTATTAAAGCTCCTGGAAACTTCATACTGACTTTTGGACGACAACCAAGTTTGGAATCAGTATTATCAATTTTTGGACGACAACCAAGTTCAAAATTGGTATTTTTAAAATCTTTTATTGATCTTTGGATGACAACCAAGTTCAAAATCAATTCTATCAATTTGGTTCAATCAAGTGCGAGACTGACCTCATCAACATTTCGTTCAACAACCAAGAACGGGATTCTCAATCTTTCTAAAGTCAAAATCAAAAACTTTCTTTGAATCAATGCGCTGCTCGCACATCAATTCAAAAAGGGGCAAATGTAACCACCTGAATTGGTATGTTCCAACTATGGACCCTATTTTCCCTAAGTGTGATCATACCCTCGATTATGTCCAAATGACCATGTTACTGCTTGGCATAATTCTTCAAATCTATTTAATGTCCTAGGTGATTTTTATCATTGAATTATATTAACTATTATATCCATACAATTTAAATCAATCCAAACCAATTAAATCAAACCAAAATCAAATATGGCTATAGTATTTAATTATAAAGGACTTAAATAAATCCCTAAATCAATTACCCACTTGCGAATAACCCATTCACCCTTGCTAATCTAATCCTAAATTCTAAATTCTACCCTAACCCACCTCCTAATGTTGTGACATTCTATTAAGGAATGATTAACAACTCCACCCACTTGAGAAAGTTAACTTTCTCAAGCTTGACTCTCTCTAAATCAAATTCAAATCAAATTGAATCAAATTCAGATCAAGATCAAATCAAATTCAAATCAAATTGAATCAAATTCAGATCAAGATCAAATCAGGATCAAGATCA
Source organism: Thuja plicata (assembly GCA_018584345.1). Classification (NCBI taxonomy): domain Eukaryota; kingdom Viridiplantae; phylum Streptophyta; class Pinopsida; order Cupressales; family Cupressaceae; genus Thuja; species Thuja plicata. The sequence continues at coordinate 774,730 of MU226829.1, read as the reverse complement.
AATCAAATCAAGATCAAGATCAAATCAAATCAAATCAAGATCAAAATCAAATCAAATCAAGATCAAATCAAATCAAATCAAGATCAAAATCAAGATCAAGATCAAATCAAGATCAAAATCAAATCAAATCAAGATCAAAATCAAGATCAACATCAAGATCAAGATCAAATCAAGATCAAATCAAGATGAAATCAAATCAAGATCAAATCAAATCAAATAATTTGATAGCTCAAATCACTAATAATTTATTCTATAAATAGAATGAGTTTTAAGCTCAAATGGCCCTCATTTTTAGAGTTAAATTGTATTGTTATGTTGTTTAGATATCTATAGCATTTTAGTTTCAATTCCATGCATTGTTATAATGTCAGTTTTCATAGCTTAATTACATGCTTTCTAATTATTTAGCTTAGTTTTCAATTAAATCTCTCATTCTTAGGAGTGTATTGTCACTGAATGGTGCATAATCTGAGGGCATGATTATGACATTTTTCAAACTCTTCCTAGATAGGGAGCAATAAGTCAGTTATAGTGATTTGTATCTAACCATTGCTCTTTTATGCTATTTTTCACTAATCTAATGACTTATTGAAGTGTTGTGTCGCAGGTAACAGGTGCATCATTTGACACTCACACTCTATTCCTGATAATTACCTTCTTCTCCTTTGAATTTCAGACTACCTCTTGTAAAACCATAGACCCTCTTTCACATTCTTCTAGTATTCTTGATATGAACAATAATTATGTACTTTAACATAATGAATCATAAATATTCATGTGAGAGAGAGAGAGTTATGTCATGGTTTTAATACTAGGTCACATCTAGTCTGACAATTAGGGATTTATTCAGAATAAAGGTACGACATTTGACACTTGTGTGATGCGGCAGCTGGATTTTAATTAAGACAAGGTTGAAGTACAGATTTGAGGATCTTTAATGAGTAAATAGAAATGACATTTTTAGAAATTGGCACACTTCCCTACCCCCTACAAAATATGGACAAGTGTCCTCACTTGTCAGACTTGGCAAAAGGTACAGAACTGGATTAAGGTGGCAACGATACATTTATTGCAATATTCGATATAACCAACTAAATCTATGCGCTAAAAATAGAAATAAATTTGAAAAGCTCATACCTGTTAATTGATCATCACACATGCTAGGAAAGATTGGTGAGAGTGGAATGATGGAGTTGGCGGTCGGCATGCGTCAGTGCACTATCTCTTTATTGAAAGCATAGAAATATGATGATGTGGAAGGTGGGTGGATGAAAGATTAAGAAATGAAGTGGGTTGAAAAAGAAGAATGTAGAAAGTGAATGGAGTATTTGAACTTTATGTAAACATAAAGTTTTTATTATGGTCATGCTTCGAAGGAATTCTTATTGAAGAGCTACAGGAAGAAGGTTGACACCCTCTACTGCAGGAAGTATTACATGTTGATCCTTTAAAAATGGCTAGTTGAATTGCTGCAGGAAGCCTTCTTTCGTCTGTGGCTGGTGATACAACTTTAGTTTATGTCCATTGACTAGTAGCTTGAAGTGTACAGGGTCAATTGTGGTCAACTAGACTGCTCTATTTTCAAATACATGGCTTATTTAATAGGGACCCAACCAACATGTCTGCATCTTGCTTGGTATCTCTTGGTATCTGGAATCATATAACAATGCCCAATCTCTAACTTTGAACTACTTACTCTTAATATGGGTATCATGCCACTATTTTCTTTGCTTTTGAACAATTTTTGTGCGCTGTAGGGTAGACTTGTGTATTTCATCCAAAGAATTGAGATGCAGCCAGTGCTCTCTCTGTGCTACAGGAAGATCAATATTTAACTCCAATGTTGTTCTTAATGTTTTGTGTTCAAACTCAATCGGTAGCATTATTATTTTAACATATAAAAATTCAAATAGAGTGAACCCTGTGGTGGTCTTCCATGTTGTTCTATAAGCCTAGATGGCTTCTGATAGTCTGCTGCTCCAATCTTGATGATGCAAATGAACTGTCTTTGTTAAGATTGCTTCTATTTCCCGATTTGTAACTTCTGCTTGTCCATTGGCTTGAGGGTGATAGGGGCTTGATTTCCAATGTTTGATATTATATTCCTTCATGAGCTCTGTTATCAAATTGGAAGTGAACTGGGTACCTTGATCAGTAACAAGCTCTCTTGGCACACCATATCTAGTAAAAATTTCTTCATATAGAAATTCAGCAACTTTATGATCTCTGGCATGCTTCATTGCTCTGACTTCAACCCATTTGGTCAGGTAATCTGTGCACACCAAAATGTATGACTTCCCATTAGATGGAGGATCTATTGGACCAATAAAGTCCATGCCACATTTATCAAATGGTGTTACCACCACCTATGGGTTTAACGACATTTCATATGATTTTGTTGGTCAGCCCATTCTTTGACATTTGTCACATTTCCTTGTTGACATTTGTCACATTTCCCAGTTGTTAAAATCTTCTGTGCTATTCTTTTGGCTGCAAAGTGCCCTCCACATGGTTCATTATGACATGCATGAAAAATGTCATATGTCTCATCTTCTCTCACACATCTCCTCATGACTTGGTTACGTCCAGTGTAAAAAAATGTCCTATCAATCCAAGAGAAATGGAATCTTTTCTCTACAAGCAGCTTCTTTTCCTTATAAGAGAAATGTGCTTGCATTTTATTAGCTACTAGGTAATTAGCTATATCTACATACCATGGATTCTAGACAACAATATGAAATAGATGTTCATCTGGAAATGTATCATCTATCAAAGTAGTATCTTCTTTAGCATGATGAAGTCTGGATAGATTATCAGCTGCCACGTTTGCTTTCCCTGGCTTGTCAGTGATTGTTATATAAAATTCCTGCAAAAGGAGCCATCTTGCTAACCTGCCTGTGATGGCAGGTTTGTTCATGAGATACTTAATTTCTGCATGGTTAGTATGAACAAAGATAGGATAACCATTCATATAATGGAAGAATTTGTTCAGAGCATAAACTACTACTAACAATTCTTTCTTAGTCACTATATAGTTTAACTCTGGTCCATGTAGACTCTTACTGATATAATAGATTGCATTTTATTTTAGTCTTTTGTCATAAGACAACACCTACAGCATAGTCTGAAGCATCTGTATGAATTTGAAATGGCAAAGTCCAGTCAAAACCCTAAGTACCGGTGCAGTTGTCAAAAGTGACTTGACCTGCAGGAAGGACTCATCATATTCTTTTGTCCAAGAAAATTCAGCTTCTTTGGTAAGTAAGTTGTATAGAGGACTAGCTATTTGACTAAATTTCTGGATAAACCTCCTATAATAACCAATGTGACCTAGGAAACATCTGACATCTTTTTGCTTAGTAGGAATAGGGAGTGTGAGAATTACCTCTATCTTCGTAGGGTCTACCTAGATTCCAGCTTTAGAGATAAAATGTCCCAACACCACTCCTTCCTGCATCATCAGAAAGCACTTTTTAATGTTGATAGACTTGTTATGTTCCTCACATCTGATTATTACTTTCTCCAAGCTCTTCACAGCTTCCTCAAATGTGACACCGAATATAGTGAAGTCATCCATGTAGATTTCCATGCAATCATGGGATATATCAGCAAATATGTTGATCACAGCTCTCTGAAAGGTAGCAGGTGCATTGCATAATCCAAATGGTAATACTGAATAGGCATATGTGCCCCAAGGACATGTGAACATGGTCTTTTCTTGATCTTCAGGGGCAATACTTATCTGATTGTAACCACTGTATCCATCCAGAAAGAAAAAGTATTTCTTTCCAGCCAAATTATCCAAGACTTGGTCAATAAAAGGTAAAGGAAAGTGGTCCTTCTTTGTAGCATTATTTAACTCTCCGTAATCCACACATATCTGCCACTTACCTCCTTTCTTAGGTACAATTACCAATGGTGATACCCACTTGCTATCAGAGATTGGATATATGAATCCAGCATCCAACAACTTATGCAACTTAGTTTTAACTATTTCTCTTAGTGCTAGATTTATTCTCCTCTGTGGTTGACAAAGTGGCAAGCTTCCATCACTGATGTAGATTCTGTGGGTGTAGAGTTTTTTATTGAGTCCCTCCATATCTCCATAATCCCATGCAAAGGTTTTTTCATGCTGACTGAGGAGCTTGGTTAACAATGCCAACTGTGATTGGGACAACTTGTTTACATGCAGGTTATGACCAGAGGACAGTTCCACTAATTTTGTTAGCTCCGCCATTAACACTTTAGGAACTGGAATTCTTTCTATTTCACTTGTCAATAATTGATCAATCATTTCAGGGTTTGCTAGAGACATACAGTCCTCATAAGTACATAGCTATAAAATAGAACTTTCTAAAACATCTTTAGCCACAATACATTCATTTGTAAGAATGCTCTGTATCACATCATCTTCCTCTTGGATCTTTAGAAAATATTTCCTATGCAACATCATGAGCTAGGATACTAAATTTAGCTCTTCCTCCTCATCTCCTAAGTCTGGTCAAATAGGTTCTCCCAAGTCTAGCTGGGGTTGGGCAGGAGGATATAGGGCTAGCTTTCTTATGGCTTGACCATTTGAAATTGTCATACTGGCTGATTTGCAATTAATTTTGGCATCAATGGTGGCTAACAGAGGTCTTCCCAAGTTTACAAGACAACTAGCAGAGTTTACTTTAGGTGATAGTATAAGAAAATCAACAGGATACTTCCATGAATCTAAGGTTACTATCACATCTTCTATGAGACCCTCTGGAGTAACAGTTGAACTATCAGCAAGTTGTAACACTGTGGCTATTGTTCTTAAGCCTTCTATGCTTAGCCTATGCATTGTATCTTTATTCATCACATTTATTGTTGCTCCCAAATCAACTAGAGCATTTTTCATAGTCTGTCCATTTATTATCAGGTCGACTACTGGACTGCCAGGATCTAAATACTATGGTATTACCACCTTTCCTAACATGATATCTGCTAATTTCCCTACAACATGTACTGTTTAAGGGTCTTTCTTCTTCTGTCCTAGCTTTTTAAGGCATGCTTCCTTAATAGCCTTTCCATAAAGAGGTATATCTTTGATAGCTTGGAACAGAGGGATTTGAATATTCATATTTTTGAACTGCTCAATAATATCAAATGTTTCTTCCTCTTGGGGTATAGGTTTTTCTTTGTTTAGCCTATGTGAAAAGGGTGGATTTGAAGTGTGGAAAGTAGTTCTATTGGGTATATCAGTCGGTTGGCTGGTATTTGGCAATGTGGCTTCTGGAAGTAGTGCTGCAGGAGTGTCTACAACTTCCATGATAATAGGATATTCAGGTGTAGACACTGTGGTACCAGACCTCAAATGGATATTAGCTATCTCTAATGAATAAGTAGGGCACTACTAAGTGTCAGTAGTGTATGTTTGCTGCTGCTGCTATTTGTTGTTTGGATTTGGCTGTGGTTAAGCAGGCAATTGGGTTGGCTTTGGATTAGCATTAGTTATTGCAGGAGGTGGCATTATTGCAGGTTGCACTGGAGGTGGTAGTTGTGGATAGCCAAAATTTTGGTTAGGCCACTGTGGAGGCCCCCTCCATTGAATAGTTTGCTTCCAATTTCCTTGCGGTGGTTTCCATTGATTCTGCTGATTAGGCCACTGGTTATTTTGCTGATTTTGCCATTGGTTATTTTGCTGATTTTGCCACTGATTATTTTGTGGGTTTTTCCATTGGTTATTTTGTGGGTTAGGCCATTGGTTATTCTACTGGTTAGGCCATTGGTTATTCTGCTGGTTTTGCCATTGGTTATTCTACTGGTTTGGCCACTGAGGTTGAGAGTACTGAGAAGTGTTCTGATAATTTTAGTTTTTCCATTGATTATTGTTAGAATTTGAAAACTATAGAGGATCTTGTGGCATACCTTGTCATGAAGCCCATGGTCGATGTTGAGCAACAAAGAACACTTGATCATTGTCTCCTTCTATCTTCATGTAGTCAGTTGGAAAATGTTGATTTTCCAACTTGGCTACCAACTTACATCCGCAGTCTTTCTTCTATTTGCGACAGTGTGGACAGTAGTCAACCAATTATGATTCAAATTCTGCATGCTTCTTCTTGGTAGTCATTGTGTCAAGATGTGTAGCTATATCATTTATAATATCTTGCTTGAAATCTATGAGAAAATTAGATATCTCCAGCTTTGAAATGCCCGAACTAATCCCTTTTGTGACTGTGGGCCGATATCCTCTGCCTTTCTTCACAGTTGACCTTGAGTAGTTTTGATAGATTTTATTGAGGTCATCCCAAGAGGATTGGGATATGTCTCCACCAGCTATCAAGTCTAATGCTTCCAGACAGTTGTCGTTTACCCCTCTCAAGAAGACTAGTTTCTGTGAATCCTCTGCCAGTACATGCTAGGGATTCTTCTGCATTGTGTACAAGAAACGTGAAACATAGTCCTCCAATGTTTCATCTTCCTTTTGAGACATCCTAAAGATATCATCTCCTTTTGAGTCATTGCCTTTGCAATAATCTTTATATTTCTACAGAAACAATGTCTGCATCTCATCCCAGGTACCTGCTGCATTGGCTCCTAAGCCCATGAACCATCGTAAGGCTAACTCTTTCCGTGTTGCAGGAAACACCTTGAGCTTATGGGCATCGGTATTATAGTCAAAGCTTCGACAGAGTATGTCAAACTCAAACAAGAAAGTGTCAGGATCCTCAGTTATAATACCATAAAACTTTGGAAGAGCAGCTATGGGTATATTCTTGAGATTAGCATTGTTTATAAGGCTTGGGAGAGGAAATGGGAAAGTAGGATGTGCCATTACTGGAGGTATTTAATTATGGGGTTGCTGCTGGAAAGGAGCATTAGCTACTGGATTGTTAGTAATAGGCGGATTTGGGCCAGAATTATCTAGAAAGTTGGCCAAGATTTCTACAAAAGGTTGGAAGCTTCTTACATCAAGTGGTTTTTCTCTAGAGGAAGATGCTGTAGGAAAGTTGGGGCTTGCATCTTCAAAGGTAACTCAACTTCTTCAACTTCCTTGTTCAAATTAATAGACTCTACTAGGAGAAATCTGCCATATTCATCTCGTCACCTTTCTCTTCGATGCATGCAATTGAGTTCTTCACGCTTGTGAAGCAATTTTTAGAGATATAAATCTAAAAACTAATCTAGGAATGAAAAAATGACTCAAAAATGTTCCTAGCTTGACACCGTCCCCGACAGCGGTGCCAAAAATGAACCGCCTCACAATAGGTGTGGAATAATCATGCTCAAGGCCTTTCTTAGGAATGGTTTATTCAATCTAAGGACTACTTCTCCCATTATGAGATGCATTTAAATTGTCAACCCAGGGACATATACTTGAAATGGTCAGCACGATATGTGCACTAGGTTCCTTAAGGAGTCATTCTGCTTATGCTGCAGGAAGGTAAAAATGCATAAAAGAGACCTACACTAGTGCTGCAGGAAAATAATACATTTATCTCCTTACTGAAATGAATGATAGAAATTGAAACTCTACTTAAACCTATATTTTCAGCCTAGAACATCCATTATAACTATTCTTGCAGATGTTGCAAGAACACTCACAAGGTACGATGTTGTAGGAAGAAATTGTAACTTCTATCTGAAATGCTGGAAATGCTAGAAATGCTGAAAATGAAATCTATTCTATTCTAACCTATTCCACCTCCCAAGTGGGCCCCCTTGGTTAGTTTTTTCTAAACTATTAACACATAATGTAAACCAAGAACTACTTCATTGTATTTCAAAAACTCATTACATAGAAACAATACATGGAACTTGAAATGGATTGTTGTATAATAGTTTTCTTCCAAAAACTTCTGTCTCTATCTTTTCTAGCTAACCTCAAACTATCGGTCCAATCCCTATATATATAGAGGATCAAACAATTATTACAAATATAGAAAATAAACTATCTTGTTGAAAACATGCTAGAGAAGAAGATGGAAATGCAATAGCCTGTGGTGTGGGTAATAAAGCTTGGGTGACCAGTTCAACATAATAAAGAGTAGAGGGAATATAGGCAAACTACATCCCCGCATCCTGGAATAATGGATCCATTGTAGCAGCCATGTTTCCTGGTGTTGTAATTATAACTCCACCGTAGCTGGTCCTCAACAGTCTTCCTTGAATGTTGTCGACCACTCTCCAGCCACTTTCTCTCCTGTCAAGTTAGTTATGATGCAGAAATATTCATGCAACAAGCTTAATCAAATTAAATATCCAGATATTAGAACATAGATTTTGATGGTTTTATGAAATAATTTTCTATATGTATAATATTAGCAAAATATGTCACAAACATCTACCCATGGTTTATCAGTTCTATCTGGACTTTATCACAATTTTTGACTGGCTAGGCTCTCAAATGTTTTGTCAAAAACTAGAACAGGGTATTAAAATTATACAAAATAAAGGCAATAATTTGGCCTTATCAACCCATATACCTTTCTCTTCAAGTTTCATACCCTCTATCATACTTATGACTACACCATGGATCCCCATAGGTTCAAATTGTTTCCTGCAACTCTAAAGGAGTCTTCTTTGAGGTGGTTCACGAGCTTAGGCTAGGATGTCATCCATAATTGGAATGAAATGAAGAGTGCTTTCTTGAGAAAGTAAAAGGAGTACTATAGAGGAAATGATATAAGAGGAGACAAAATTTTTAAGATGATACATAAAGAGGATGAGAGCCTTGAAGATTATGTAGCAAGATTTTTGTCCAGTCTGTAGAAAAACACTCAACATCAGCTCAACCAGGAGTCCCAAAAGTTACTCGTCCTAAGGGGTATTAATGAAGTGTGCATAGAAGAATTGGACCTGATGGTAGGAGGATATATCACCCAATCTACATGTGATGATATCAAGAAAATCTACATCAATTACTCCAGAGATGCTACTAAGAAAGGTCAAGGGTATAGGGCTACTACAGGGGGAAAAGTGGCTATGGAAGGAGAAGCTATAAATAGGACATCCATCAAAAATGCTTTGATAGACCTAGGAGAAGCTATAAATGTTATGACCAAAGGTATTATGCAAGAACTAAACATTACCAATCTCAGGAATACACCTACTATCCTGCATCTTGCAGATAGTTCTAAATTTAAGCTTAATGAGATGGTAGAAGATATAGTTTTTACCTTAGAGTCCTGGTCATACCCTACTGTCTTCGTGATACTATCCCCAAAATATACATTGGGGGGATAACCAATAATTATAGGAAGACCCTAGTTAGCCACTACTGGTGCTTATATAGGTTGTCACTCTGAAGATATGAACATCTCAGATGGTCAACATAGTAAGACGTTAGTGTTATATCCACCTGCCCAACCAGAAATAGATTTGACCACACCAATCTCGCCAGACATAGGGGAAGAAGTTGAGGTAGTCAATTTAGTAGCCTAATTAATGATGTTGAAAAGAGACCCTTTGCTACATCTTCAAGAAGAAGATACCGTGATCACCTACATTTTTCAAAATTAGTATGGGCTTAGTTCACCTACTATATACTGTTCATCTCCCCATCACTACTCCCTACAGTCTTTGTATCCGGAATGTGAGTTCTCTCCATCTCTTGTAGCCAAACAACTCTACCATTAGTTTATTCACCATGAAATTCAGGTACCATCCTTCATAGATGCTTCTATGGTAGAGATAACCAAGCAATTAGAAGTTTCTCCAGGATGTTGCTTGAACATCAATAGTCATCTTAACCTACATCAACAAACCTCCTTAGCTAAGCTATTAAAAGATAATGCTACAAAATTTGCATGGGATTATTGGGACATGAAATGACTAGATCCTAAGTTTTGTACTCATAGACTATATCTAAAAGAGGACAAAGCCCTTGTTAGGTAGTTTCAAAGACATGTTAATCCTACAATAAGGGAGATATTTAAAACATAGTTACAATAACTAATTAGTGCTGGTTTTATCTACCCTATCTCAAACAGTTAGTGGGTATCTCCTTTAGTTATAGTTCTCAAGAAAGGAGGCAAATGGAGGGTATGTGTTGATTACAGGGAGCTCAATAATGCCACCAAAAATGACCACTTCCCTCTTCCATTCATAGATCAAGTGTTAGACTCCTTAGCATGAAAAAAGTATTTTTCATTCCTTGATGGGTATAGTGGGTATAACCAAATCAAGATTCTTCTTGAAGACCAAGAAAAGACTACCTTCACCTATACATGGGGAAATTTTGCTTACTCAGTCTTACCCTTTGGCCTTTTTAATGCTCCCTCAACTTTTCAAAGGGTAGTCATTAGTATCTTTTTTGATATTTCTAATGACTGTATGGAAATATACATGGATGATTTCACTACATATGGAGAAAGCTATGAGGAAGATTTTTCTAACCTTGGTAAATTTATTGATAGATGTGAGGAACATAATCTTTCCCCGAATAGTGAGAAATGATTTATGATGATGCAAGAGGGTGTAGTGCTAGGACATTATATATATTTTTTTGGCATTCAAGTTGATCCTACTAAATAGAGGTCATCATGAACCTACCCACACCAACCAAACAAAAGGATGTATGAAGTTTCTTAGGACATGCTGGTTACTATATAATATTTATCAAAGACTTTAGTAAAATGGCCAGCCCAATGTATTCCCTTCTTCCAAAGGATTCTGAATTTCCATGGAACATCTCTTGTGATGAGTCCTTCCTATAGCTTAAGTCTGTTCTTACTCAGGCACCAATTCTAAGGGGACATAATTGGTCATTTCCATTTCATATTCACATTGATACTTCTAATTATGATGTGGGAGATTTTTTGGGTAGAAAGAGGATGATGTTGAGAATGCAATTTATTTTATCAACAAAAAATTTTAGAGACCTGAGATAAACTACACAGTCACAGAAAAGGAACTCCTAGCTGTCATTTATGCCCTTAACAAGTTTCACCACTACATTATCAGATACCAGATCTATGTACACACTAACCATGAAAAAATTAAGTATTTGAATAACAAACGTGCTATCACAGGGAGGTTAGCTAGATGGATTCTACTACTCCAAGAGTTTGATATCACAATAGTTGATAAACTAGGGTGAGCTAATGTAGTTGCAGATTTCCTGTCATGATTGCAACATGCTGATGATTCTCAAGTCATTGATGATAGCTTTCCTAATGATCAATTGTTCTCCATCTCAACTATTACACCCTAGTATGCTAACATTTCCAATTACTTAGCCTCTAACAAGGTACCTCCACACTTCTCATTTAAAGAAAAGCGGCTTCTCATAGAGAAAAATTTCAATTTCTCTTGGATTGCCAATTGCCTATTTTATACTGGACCTGATCAGATAATGAGATGATCTATGAGGGAGGATGATACCTATGATATCCTTCATGTCTTCCATGATGAGCCATGTGGAGGCCACTTTGTAGAAAAAATAACATCAATGAAAGTCTTAACCTCTGGTTACTACTGGCCAATTGATAGGGAGGATTGGATGAATCACTCACTGATTCATACTCTTAGTATTTCTTGGAAGACTTCTAGGGTGTCTCTCTCCACCACTTGAAACTTATAGGAACTTTCTCTCCTAGGATTCCCTGGTTCTACTCGCCAACCCAACCATCATTAAAGTTCCTTCAATCAAGTCAAAACTTGATGCATTCTCACCTTACTACACATTAGCCCTTAATACACTCTAAAGGTTTCTACACTCCAATTTCTTGATTTGGTTTTATAGAGGTGTGGAGGTGCCTCTACAAGCTCCAACCCATCAAACTAGGGTCATTATAAATCCATCTAATTCTATTTGCAAGTTGCTCACTCCAAACTGCATCTTTAGGCCTAAAAGGCTACTATCCCTATTAGGTCTCCTTCTCTGAGAAATCAGGGATTTTCCCTAAGTTCTTCCAAAGAAACCCCAAATATTTTCTTGGGGTTCCTGGTCCATATTCCCACCCCTCAAGGATTTTTTGGGTCTTGGGATCACAACTATCTATACAATGCCCTAAGTAGAAATGAGCAAAAATAAGGCTTTTAGGCCTTTCCTGGCTTCTCTGCAACTTCCTAAGTGTTACCCTCACTAATGGATTGGTAGTATTTTCTACTTCAAAATTTATTTTGGAAAGAATCATATATTCCTTCTCCAAAAGTAATTTCATCACTAAATGATCACCTCTGCAAATTAAGTTCTCTGCATTATGGTCCTCCCTAACCGGGCTCTCCTCTGGCTCACCTATGGAAAGACTTCAAAAATAGCTCCTATGATTTCAAGGGCCCCGCCTCCTGACATATGTACAACCATGGAGTCTAATCACTATTCCCAAAGGGCTGTACAATTTTTATGGTGGGAAAATGAACCAACACTCCATTCTTTGCAAACTATCTAGTTCAGGCCAGAGACAGTGCAAATTACAAAATATTTACAAGAAGTGCTCAAAACTAAACAAAAAGATTAACTACTAAAAATAGAATCTAGAACCAACCTACATTACATCATGCATGAGTTACAGTGCTTAATCTAATCCATTAAATTACCTCTATAATGCAAAAACAACAAAATTACACACACAGTCACTTATGCTTCCTTCAATTCAAAATTTGCAATCCGTATAATAGCATCCAACCTTGCTCCAGTGTCAAGGCATCAAATAAATAGGGTACTAAAATAGTTACTATGTTTCTTGGGCTCTTTTTGGTCGAGTTTGCAAAATTTGTCATCTTGTCCGAGCAACTTTTGACAATGTTAAGCAAAACTAAGTAAATAAGTTCCAAAACTCTTCAAACCTTCTCAAAAACCATAATTATGACTAAAATAAGTTCCTAACCCATATTTGACCCTATTGAAATCATCATGATGTCATCATTACTCTTGTGCCAATTTGAAGGCTTTACAACCTCTTAGCCTTAAATTGCACCTTGCAAAGGTTCTAAGACTTAAAAGACCTAAACCCTATTATAACCTTACTATGGTCAACATGACCTTCAAAAAAACATAACAAAAATTCCCTAAGGCTCACACACCACTAAACTAACATAGACCACTTATTTTTCCTATTCAACCTATGGGTGCTCTTGCACCACCAACCTTACCTAAAGATGCATCAAACTATGTTAGAAAGTGCGACAGATGTCAAAGGATGGGACATCGTAAAAATTCTGACGAAATGCATCTCTTTCCTCAAGTGGTGGTTACTCCATTTGAAAAATGGGGTTTAGATTTTGTGGGACCGATCAACCCTGCATCCAATGATAATTCCTACATCCTAGTTTGCATAGATTAAGAGACTAAGTGGGTGGAGGTCTGAGAAATAAAACATGCAATAGATAATAAGGTTACTGAATTCCTATATGAGGAGATTTTCACAAGATTTGGTGTACCAAGGGAGATAGTCATCGATCAAGGGGTGGAGTTCACATCAACTCTGATCACATCATTGATGAAAGAGTATAACATTCATCACAGAAAGTTCATCCCATACCACCCCCAGGACAATGGCCAAGAAGAGATCACCAATAGATAAATTGAGGCAATATTGACCAAAACAATCCAGATACACATGAGAGATGGGAGCAATAGGCTTCAGGAAACTATTTGGGCATACAAGACAACCTGGAAAACAAGGAAAAGATTCACACCTTTTGAATTGGTTTATGGGAAGTCTACAATGATTCCTATAGAGTTTGAGCACAAGACCTTACACACAACACTGGAGATAAACATGGATGTTCCTGCCGACCAACAAGAACAACTCCTGTAGCTCAATAGTATAGATGAAATGTGAAAATAACACTACAAAAAACATAGATAGTCCAGTTACAACTAAAGAAATTGCATAATTCTCACATACATCTAGTATGGATTTGAATGGATGCCTCTTGAAAACAAACCTTTTCCTCTCTGCTATATCAAACACAACTGGAGTTGCCATACTTACTTGGAATTAGCTTAAGTAGGGTTTCACAAAATTTTGAAATGGCGTGACTGTTAGGGTTCCATTTCAAACTTCTTATCTATTTGGTCAACTGCCAGATCTGTTATTCCTTCATGGCTTGATGTCTAGTGCTCCAATGCTCTCCAAATTCTATGCTCTTTGAATGAAAGTGTGAAGATGATTGAATACTTTCTTTCTTTTTATACAATCTACCGCATTTAATGTTTGCAACCATACACAAATTAACCAGTGATTTTGAAACTTTGATCCTGATGCATTTTAGAAAATACGTGAATGCACATAGAAATATAATGTTCTTGTAACCATGATTTCATAGGCGCATACTCAGAGGTGAGTATACCAATCGCACAGGGGTCCTGAGCTAGAATAGCTCCCCCTAAGACCAAGAAGGTATATTCAGGCAAAAGTAGACAGTGCGTCCACTATGGATGCATCAACTACTTTGTCAACATCTTTTTCCTTCTTTACTTCAACCCAAATTTTGCTTGAATCTTCATTTTCTTGAACAAACTTAACTTCTCCTTTCTCTTCAAATAGTAATTTTTTAGGTTCATCTTTCTTTTGAGTTTTGGATCTACAAAAATTTGAGATATGTCCTGCATTTCCACATGTGTGATAAATGATAGGAGGTCTAATTCTTTTGTTCATCATGCTGCATTGCTTTTCTATGTGTCCATTGTAGTTACATATCTGACATGTAGTGTTCTACAAATTCCTTTGAGGCTGATTCATCTGACTGTTTTGATTCATTCTTCTTTGATTTTGCTGTGACTGAGTTCTGTAATGTACAACCCTATGACCAAATTTCTTACAAGATAAATAATAACCATTGAAGGGTCTTACCTTTTGCAATCTCTTGCCAAATGACCATGTTTGTTGCATGCATAACAAGTTCTGTTAACTTGCTTGATTTCCCATTTTGGTAGATCTGCTTTAATATCTTCAACATTTTCAACTTTCCTTACTTCTGAAGGTGCTTCATGAGGTCTCTCTCTTTCCTGTAATGAATTGACTTTAATTTGTGTTATATTGAATCCAAGACTAGTAGTGTCACCTTTTTGCTTTTGCGCATTGAGCTAAGATTGAAGTGAATCAGAACTTGTGTGAAGTTTATCAATCTTATCCTTTGCTTCTATTAATTCAGATTCCAACTTCTTTTTTATGTTTTCCAATTCCAGAACTTTCATGTTTTCTTTTAAAAGTTCATCATCTAGTTGCTTGCTTTCTTTGATCTTTTCTTCAATAGCAATTTGACTATCTGTGAGTTGTTCATCTAGATTCTCAACTTTATCCTTTAGAGACATATTCTCTTCATTGAGATTTTTGATCATTTTCCCTAAGTTGCTTGTAGAACAATCTTTCAAATATTTTCTTAGTTTCTTGATAAGCATTTGTGAGCCATTAAATTTCAATCTAAGTTCTTCATTTTCTTTTTCAGATCTATCAAGATCTTCAAGAGCTACTTCAAGATTATTTTTCAAGTGTTTTGCTTCTGTTGAGTCCATGATCTCCTCAAGTGTTTAAACATATTTTCTGAGGACTAGAGCTCTGATACCAATTGTTAGAAACACTGAGGAGGGGGGGGGGTGAATCAGTGTTTATCTATTAATTACTTTTTAGCAACTTAAACATAAATCAAACATACATAGAATGAAGATTAAAATAATAAATCATAACACGTGATATGATTATGGGGAAACCTTGATCAGAGGAAAACCCCAGTGGGAATTAGTACCCACAAATATTGTACTAAGTAAAATGAACTTGTGAGAGTTCCTTTGCCCTGTTAGAAGCAGTCTTTACAATATGAGTACAATGACCTGGTTAAAGGTCGGACCCTGTTAGGAGTATTTTACAAAACCATGTTAAAGGTATATGGCTCACTGTCTAGGCTCACTTCCCAATAAGATGAAGGCTAAAATCTTCTGAAAGATGATATGCACTATATCAAAATGAACTGCTGTGATGACACTATTGTCTGATGAGTTTCGTGTATGCGCGAATGCTCTTACTCTCTTAAAGAGATATATCATAAACTAACTTCATATTACTGTCCCTCTGTATCTTCCTCTTACATGATAATCAACACTTCTTTCATATCTTTACATTACATATTTATATATGCAAATCCGAATAGGCTTGACCCAAAATAGAACACTAGTCGGCCCTAAAACAAAATATATAATTCTTCCAAACAAGTCAGCTTCAAGCATGTTTAATACAATGTTAATTACATCATTACAAACATATAACAAACGGCACTTATCCATTACATCAAAAAATAACACACGTTGATCAAATCACTTAGTCAGCTTCCATGCTTTGTCTCCTGGACTGCTAGTCTATTGATCTACTTGTAACTTTGTCGTACTGTAGTTTCGTACGATGCATGTCTATATGTAGCATGTACACATATCATATAGCTTATATCTGAATGTACATAAGCTGAATCGATCTCTCACACGTGCACTGATGTGCTGATCACTGAGTATCTCTGTTCTGCACTATTTTTCTTACTTAGTCATTTTGTCTTTCATGACAGAAACTAAACATGACTTTGTTGCCATGATGAAAACACAAAATGAGTCATGCATCCTCAGGTAGTCAAATTTCCAACAACATGATCATAGTTAATTTGTGCTTAATATATAGCAATCATTCCAATGTCAATGTCCTTTTCTCGTGCATGTGAGGACACCTGCCACCTCTTTTGTAGGGGGTAGGGTTTTTATTCTCTCTTTTCATTGCCATTATTATTTGAGCCATTGTCCATTCTCATCACACTTCCATATCCACTCTTGAGATTTGATGTGACAATCCCTGTGTGAGAAGTTGTCCTTTCCAGCCTTGTTTTACAATTTATTTAAAAAACAAACCCCAGATCTACCAAAATTTTTGAAATCTTGTGCCAAAGAACTTTTTGAATTTTCCCATCACATAAATTTCTAACCAATACCAGAAGGGGAATCCAGAACAACTGGTATCTATCAACGAAGGATTTAGAGAGTGGTATGTTTTGAAAACATACAACATTGGCAAAGTTGTGAATTCAAAAAATGGGAGGTCCTCCTATATGGCATGAGCCAGTCAACCACTTGTCCTTGTTGCAAGACCTGAAGAGTGTTCACACATTCAAAAATGGTGGGTGGTTGACATATTTTCTTCAGTTGAATGGCTATGATGCAAAAATATCACTAGAATTTCTCAGAACTTCTAATAACAAAGAAGACCAGGTAAAGTGCCTGAGAGTGGATGCTATAGAGGTAAGAATTGCTGAAGTTTTGGGGCTTCCTTTTATTGGTGAAGCATTTACTCATGGCCACAATGCATGATACATATCCATATCTTAATTTACATGTCATTAGGTATTTGACTTATGAAGGATTATTTTCATTCTTACATGTAGTACATTTCAAAATGCTTAGTCGTTTACGACATGGTCAAATTATGAATGTTCCCAATTTCCTTTATTCCGTGCTAAATATGAGTCCAGAGGAGGTTAAGAAGGGATGAAAAAATACTATCACCCACCAAGGGTTGATTAAAATTTTGGTGGAAATATCTTTAAGAGATGGATCTCCCATGAACTGGGAGGAGTTTGTTTTGGCATGAGAAGTGCGGTTAAACGGTGCAGAACATGAGTAGAGGGTTCATGAGGAACAAGAAAATGTTCCAGAAGAAACCTTGTCTCCAGTCAAGGATCCCTCTACTTCCAAACATTCCCTAAAGAAGAAGAAAAAAAACTAGGGAATCAAAAGGTCTAAACCCTAGTATTAAAATAAGTGAGCATGATATTCCTACAACTTCGCAAGATCCTGTAGCCGTTGAGGACAACCAAAAAAAAAGATAAAGGGAAAGGAAAAATAGGAGAGGATGTATTTGAAAGGTTCCAACCCTAAAGGTTCCAAAGGGAGGAAACTCAATGATAATACTTCTCCTTTTCCTGTGACTATTACTTTCAAGGACACTCCTTCTACTCTTTAGTTCTTTACATCCACTTCTTCAAAGAACAAAAGTGTTTCCTAGCAACAGCTCACAACCACTACAAGGAATCCTCCAAGAATAAGTGGTCAAATTCAAATGTGAGGAGTAGTAACACCTGATACCACTCCCAAGGCCATGTAGGTATATGCTCCAGAAAATATTATATAGGAACCTTTGACCGATGAACCCCATGTAAAAATTGACAGCCCAATGAAGGATATGGGGGAAAAGGATCCTATGGCTACATTGTTTGAAGAAGTCCTAAATCAGAAAAGTGTTGGAATAACTATGGAAAGTTGGACTAAGAGGGGAGGGGTGAATCAGTACCACTACAAAATTTCTAACTATTATTACTCATCAACCATATACTGTTGCATACTGATTACCGAGTTCATAACTTTTAAATGAAAGCAATGTATAGCTTATAAAACCACAATGTCAAAACATTAAACCATAGAACTCATAACACCATGATTTTGGTAATGTAGAAATCCTTTGTTAGAGGAAAAAATTGTGGTGGGGATGACACCCAAAACCTTCACTAACTTCCATATAAAGGGTGCTCGATTAGAGCTTACAAAGTGCAGCTATTTTTGATAGCTTACCTAGTTAAGAGTATAAAAGACTAGTTAGGTATACCTGGTTAAAGGATTTTTACAATATCTACTCTTAGATATGTATCCTCAATATCAAACTTGTAACACTGCTATGCTCTACTCTACTGTAGCTGAATCTCTACTTGGTGCTCTATGCTATGCTCTTGTTCTTCAATAACTCCTTCAACTTTCTCAGCAACAACTACAATTATATTTTTTTTAAACTCTCTAGTTCATCTAATATATAGATGAGTTTATGCCTCTTAATCTTATGCGTTAGGTATGCTGTGAATTTCTCTAGACCATTAGATCTTCTTATCCTGCTCGGTGACCATGCCACTTTTACCTTGGTACTTGTTCTTTTTCTTGGAAATGACAAACTTCCCTTTTCCGTTTAATCTTCTCCTTCGATCTTCAATTTGAATTATCTCAATAGTTGATCTTGTAACAAACTATTCTACGTGCTTGTAGAATCTTAAATAATTCTCTAACAATCCATTAAATGTGATCTGATTGCATTTTGAGTCAATTGTTTAACTTGGTTGAGTAACTCCTCTCTCTCAGTTAAATAAAATTCAGTACTCGATGACTATCAAATCAGTATCCTTCATGCACTTTGTGTAGTGTGATGCTTGGTAACTGAAGATGCTTGGTACTCTAGTTTTAACTCTATGTGCTTTACCAACTCTACTTATATGTGTGACTACACCAACTGATTTGGTGTGAATTACCGACTAGTCAGTTACTTGACTAACTCCTTTCACCGACAAATTCTTCTTGACTCCATGACTTTGACTTAAACTAATGACAACAAAATGTCTTGTAGAGATAAAAATCTCCCCCTTTGACGTTAGTTGGGCATTATTGACAAAAAAATCAAATTCATCAAAATAGTAACTCCCCCTCAAAGTTTATTCCCATACATATGTACAATTCTTCTCTTTCTAATTTTTATTTTTCACATATATATTTTTTTATTTTTTAAAAATATCTATCCCCTTTTTTATTTTCTGACTAGGAATATATCTATCCCCCTTTTTTTGACAAAAGTGCTAAAAGTAAAATTTATTTAACAAAAAAATGTTTATACCTCTGTTGTACGCCGAAAAGTATAGTCTCCCATGTGTCTCAGAGATTCATTAATACAACAATTTGCTCTTTGATATCATCAGCTAAGCCAACAATAGTGTCTAGTGAGCTAATATCTAGAAAATTGACTAAGTCCTTGGCTTTCTTCAAGTGTGATTTCATAGATTGGATGTGTGGAATTAGTATTGCTTGTAGTTCAATTAGTTTCAATCTGATCTTATTCTCCTCTTGTCTCAACGAATTCTGCAATCCCATGAGCTCTTGTATCTTGGAATAGTAAGTCTGGAATGATCTAGGATTGATGGTTAATTCTTTAAGCTTCTTAGTCAGCACTTTCTGAGATGGTTCTTCCTTTTTCTTTACTTCCTTGGTGAATTTTGAAAGAATATAAAACCTTTGAAATAATGAAATAATTGATGTGCATTTATTTTCAGTGTCTGTACATAACTCGGAAAGAGTTACCTTTTCCACATTAGTAGCTTTCAACATGTCTTCCATCAATTTTTGCTCCATACTCTCCTTATGAATTTTTAACATATAGTTTTTCATGTCTTGATGTAGAGATTTTATTTGTTGGGAAAGTTCTCCAACTTGATGTAGAAGATTCTAAGATTCATCAATGGTAGCATCAGGAATAATCTCCTGGGAAATCTCCTTCATATTTTCTAATATGTCTACCTTCTTCTTCTTTGCCAACAACTTCTCCTATTCATCCTTTTGAGCTACTAACTCGGCATATATGGCCAATTCTTTAGGCTTCATTAAGTTAGGGTCAGCCTTTGGTATGATAATAGGCTTTCTCAAATCAATAATTTGCTTCCTCTTCTTGGCCTTCTTTTTCTCAATCATCTTTCTCTCGCTAGTAGAGCATTTAGAATGTGATGCCTTAGTTGCATTTGGTGAATTGGTATGTGTACCGACTATGTTTTCTTCTGTGTTGAATTCTTCTTGTGGTTCATCTTCATTCTTCTCCTAAATATGTGATTCCTATGGCATTTTTCCTTGTGTGTCTTGTACATTGTAAAATTTGGTTGGGTCTGTAGGAGGCTCTTCATGTTGTTGTCCATCGTTGTTAATTGGGAGAACTGACTTGGTGATTTTATCTTTGTTTTATTTGGTATCCTTATATTCATTAGCCTTTTTTTTATCAGTGTCTACAGGTGGCTCAGTTGCCATGGTTTGTGTAACTGGTGTAGCTTCAGTAGTAACATTTTGAGCATTAGTGTAACTATGAACTTGCTTCATTATTAGATCTTTACTTTGCAATGGTGCATTATCAATATCCATGCACTTGGTTTTATTTACTTGTGCATCTAGTATACCTTCATCTTTTGATATCTTCTTTGCTGGATCTTCCTCCTCAAGTACATATTCAATAAGGATCTCTACATTATTAGTAGTAAGATTGATAGGATCTATTTGATTTGTGCTTTCCTTTACCTTATCAATAATGGTTGCACCTTGATTCATTTCTGCTTCCTAATACTCAGTATCATCCAAGTGAAATATATATTTCCATTTTGCATCTATTTCCTTTGCAACTTATTCTAGTTCTCCAATCATTATCCTTAGGGCTCTTACCTTGACCAAAAATTTATTTGAATAATTGTTCAGTGCTTCATCTATCTCTGTAGTAGTAAGGTTGGGAATGTTGATTACCAATTACCTTTCTCTCATTTGCTTCTCTGCATTGATTGCATACTTCCATCGTGCATCAATTTTATTGTAAAGTTCTTCAGATAACTTGTATGCAACCTCCATAGGTGTTAGCCTAAATTGGTGCAATGTGACAACTATTGCATCCTCAATCTTCTTTTTTCCAACTTTTCTTCTTTTCTCATATTTCCATTGTCTTATACCTGCAAAACCTCTAGAATTCTTCAAGGCTTCAAGTGAGGCCTCAAAAATTCTTGGTGCAAGTGAAAGTTTTTCAAATGGTGTAGTCTTCACTTCCTTATTTGAATCAGTGTCATTATCTATTGTGAGTAGTAGTTTCCTCCTTGACTGTGTAGGTTTGTTTCTACCTTTCCCTCAAACATAGGTTTTACCTCTTGCTAGTGCAGGTTTGGTGTCCTTATTCTCTTTAGGTTTTACAGAGGACCTAGTGTTCCTTCTCGCACCTCTTATACTCAGAGAAGGTTTAATTATAAGTTTCTTGTCAATTGATATGTCAGTCTCTGTGTCCTTTTTAGTGTCCTCAACTCCTAGAGTTCTTGAGAGATCTTCAATCATTTTGGTTGATTTCCTTATCGCCTTAGGTATCACTATACCTTGCTTGATATTTTAATTCACTTCTTCATAGGTTCCATGCCTTTTTCCTTTAGGATCAATTGGTTTAGAAAGTAGTGCTTCTATTTGTTGTGAACCAATGTCAATGTCCATCTCATATCCCATCGGTTGAATCAATTCAACTCTAGGCTCAACAACCTTGATAATAGAAACATCAATTTCTACCTCAAAACATACACTGTCTAATACTTAGCAATCAGTTATGGTGAGATTCTATATCTTTTATGCATTCTTGCTTGGAATTTTGACTAGTAATCAGACATAATTGAATCAAATTTGTCTCCTAGACTTTGTATATATTCATTTATTTGATAAATGATCAACTTATCATTTTTCCATACTATGTCTCCAATAGAGGGAAATGAATTCTAATAGTAAAAGAAAATACATACCAACAAAATTGAACCAAATCTCAAAGTGTTGGTCTTCGCCTTTCTGATTGTGTTCATGTTGTCATCTATTTGCTTTAACAAAAATTGACAAAGATATATCTGAAGTCCTCTTTTCACTATCTTAAATGCAAGATCTACTACTCCACATGGTACACTATCCACTCGGGATGATTGAATACTTAGTAAGATATGATATTACATGCATACCTTAACTCAAGATTATCCACAGTAGATATCCTCATTCCTCTACCATTCCATTGTACCTTTGTAATCTCGGAAAGGTTACCTTTTTTGATTTGCTTTATGGCCTTGGGTCTCTCTCCAATAGGTAATTCAGTGATGATGTGCAAGACATCTAGTGATCTTTATAGGTTGATCTTGTAAGGAAACTTAGGTGCGGAAACAACTTCCTACGCTAATCTCTATAGGAAAGTATTGTGCAAATTCTTTTCAATCCTTACAATTACAGATTCATTAACTACTTTAACAAAGATATTGCAACCA
>MU226829.1:710573-746771 GCA_018584345.1 Thuja plicata | reverse complement strand
CTCGCATCGCTTATCTTCGCAACCCTAAAAAATGCTTATATCATGCGCTTCACTTTTTAGGGCTACTCCTAACGATAACCGTATTAGGGTTTTTACCATTCTCCGAGAAAATAGGAAACCCAAAAATAGAAAATACGCCCCGAACCCCACGATTGGGAAAGAGTGTACAGTACTCACATTTATTAGTTGCCACATGTCTTCACCTGTCATTGAATCTTCCTAACATAGCTCTTAAGTGTCATAGGAATTTTTCATAATTGTTTTAGCCATGATCTCCTTACACACAATTCAAGATGCCGACACATTAACATTATTTGCAAGAAATACATTTTACAAAACAAATAATAAGAATAGGAATTATCCAAGGTTGAGACACCTTATTCCTAACAGATCTAACCACATAATTTGGTCATGTACTCCATTGAGTACCATTCTTACCCATTTGGGCTTGAATACCCTCGATAGATGCATTACATGAATTAAGCCTTTAGTTTCCAGGTGTGTACGTTCATCCTTAAATTTCCCATCTATGCATAGCCTATTATATGATGTGTAAACCTATGCTTCACACAAATCTTTGATTTTACAATGAATAAACGTGTGGACATCTTCAATCAAAATTAATCATGATGGGGTTGGAGATAGGGCTCCCATCATATTTGTCTCAAATTTTTCTAGGGGAAATCTATACTTGGTGTTCATTGGTTTGGCATCCTTTACTAACACTAGTCTCTGCATCCTTGGTGCCATGACTACCTTCAAATGTATCATTTAAACAAACTAGGGCATGCTAACAATGCACGACTTTGCTAATATAGCTGGGTTTAGAACAATTATCATAGAAATGTCTCCAAATGCTCTTAAGTAGATACATAAATACATTGGAATTGCCTTGTTTCTCTCGAAGTGATCACTCTACAACATGTTTAAAGATCTTTGAAAATGTTAGGTTCAAATGAGAAAAAAATTGACCTGTTTATAACTTTCCTTCATGATTAGGGTTCCAATGACTCTATTAATGTGCATTAAATGTGCTTGTTGAGTCCCTTCTACCTTTATACTGAGTGCATAGTTTCTTTGCTTGATTGAGTAAAGAAAATAACCATATATTACAATGTCCAAACAAAATTTCACAACTTATCCAAATGCATCTTGATATGCTAATATGGATCTTAACTCTAATGCTTAGGAATTGGAGTAAAATTTATGATAAGCATGTAGTTCCTACATACCTCTCACCATTTAGGTGGAGGTTAGTGCACTTGAATTTGTAGAGATGGTGTTGTCTATGGTTCCAAATGATTTTCCATCTTCCTAAGTCTTTCTCCTCCAGGTTTTGTTCATTTGTTCACTATTTTCTTCAACAGTAGGTGGTGCTTTCTATGTAGATTTATCTTTGGTTGGTACATATCCTCAGTATTTGCAGTTATTTTATAGGTTTCCTACCTTATGATAGTAAAAACATGTCATGCCAGGGCTCCTCCATGATCTTCTATTATTCCTTTTGTGCATCATCATGCAATTTCCAGCAATGTGTCCATACCTTCCACATGAAAAACATGATACCCTTGTATTATAGTCCCATGGTATAGATGTGCCTACTCGGTTAGTATTTGCATTCTCTTAGTTAGGCATCCACTTATCATTTATTTTATTTGTTCTACACTCTTCAGTCTTGTGAACATACTTGTTGCAATTCTTGCAATAACCATAAAACTTAGGTTTGCTTATGTTGTTAGTAAAGTTGGTTCTACACTCAAAAGCTTGATGTCCATACCTATTACATCTAAAGAAATAACTATCAAATTTAGGTGTACTTGGTACTTTACCTTTTCTACTTTTGCAAACATTAGTTGTGTGTCCAAGATTCCCACAATAATTACAATTTGGATTCTTTAGTTTCGGTGGGGGTACAATACCTTGATATTTCAGTGGATTAGATTATTGTCCTTTCTTGGTAGTGATTTTCTCATTGAATCCAAGTCCGGTTATGTCACTCAGTTGCTTAAGATTCTTAAATTTCTTGTCCAATGATTTCAGTGGTTCTTCATTTCTTTTCAGTACTTCATTTTCATCCTTCTCAGCTTTCAGTTCTTTGTTCAGTCTTTCAATCTCAGCTTTCAGTGCTTGGTTCTCAATCTCCTTTCATGTACAATCCTGATTTGCATTCAAAATCTGGTCAGTCATATCATAGTGAACTTGCATTATCCTTTTTATCTCACTATCTTTCTCAGTTAACCTGATTTCAACTTGTCTTTTGTTGTCTTCAACCATTTTCCTTTCATCTTCTATAGATCTTGTTAGAATGAATTCATAATAACTGAGAGGGGGGGGGGGGGTGAATCAGTTATCCTTAGGTCTTGATGTAACAATAAAAATTTATACCACTTTGAACAACTCAGATTTGCTCGACAACAATAACATAAGAGTGTGCAGTTTACTGTACTAATAAAATAAGCTTGCAGAAAATTAAAAGTAAAACACAACATAAAAATTCACACAATCTGACACTATGATTTAATGTGGAAACCCAATCTTGAAAAAACCACCAGTAACATGCTACCAAAATTTCAATCTTCTGAAGTGAGATTTGTTAGTAGCCAACCCTGTTAAAGGTTACAAAATACACAATCAAATGTGACCTGGTTAAAGGATTTAATCACCATGTTAGGAGTGGCCTTGTTAGAGGACTTAGAAAATTCCAATCTAAATGTCACCTTGCTCAAAGGATTTATACAATGACTGTTAGGTCAACCTGGTTAAAGGATTTGAATTGATACAATGGTTAGAAAGTAATCAATAGGTTTGATATGATACATACAACTTACTTTGCCAATCCAGATCCAATTCAACTCTAATGCTAATTTACTAAGTGGCCTTGATTCTCATCTCAAACTCTAGATCTACTTGGAAATCTGTTAAGCAATCTCTCTCTACTTCTCTGCTCAGCCTTCTTTTCTAGATCATGCCACTCAGTCAATTAACCATGCAATCCTCTTGCATACAACTTATTACTCTACATACATCATGAATAACCCCTTGAGGTTATCATATACCCCTTCATGTAGGTCATACAAATCTTTTTCCACTTAATCAAAATCATAGATCTTAGGTTAGGTCAGATCCAATGGATCTTTCCATCATTACATTTAATTTATTTCTCCAATACAATCACCAATTAAATCTTGAATCCAAGCTTTAATAACAATTTCCCATGCATTTAATTAATGTGGACCAAAATTAATTATCCATAATAAACTTCACATATTCTAATAAATTCAATTATGTCGGCCAAAGATCTCAAATCTCATCAATTACCAAAATACTGTTGCTCAGCCAACACTGTGTTCTTTCGCTTATTCGCCTCTATATTCCTTGGCATTTCACTAGTGCTCGACCATCACTGGCTTCATTTGACATTGAATTCACATTGCTCGACATCAACTTCTCAGTGAACTGTCAGTGAAGGATAAACAACATATCACTTTGCCAATGTGCCAAATGATCAAGTACCCTTGTTTTTACTCATAACTCAATCATTTCCCTCGGTCTTCTTGTTATCCTTTTCTTCAAATATTCTTCAACAATCAATAGATATGGTACTCAAATAGATAGAAATAGTCTCACCAGTTAAGGTTTGACATCAATGACAAAACAACAATTGTTATCATTGAATCTTTCTAACAATATTTCCAATTATGAGATGTGTCTGTAATTCAAGAATCAACTTTCAGTTCATTGTGCAGTCTTTCAATCTCAGCTTTCAATGCTTGGTTCTCAAACTCCTTTGGTGTATAGTCATGATTTGCCTTCATAATTTGTTCAGTCATATCACAGTGAACTTAGATTATCCTTATGATCTCATTATCTTTCTCAGTTAACCTGATTTCAACTTGTCTTTTGTTGTCTTCAACCATTTTCCTTTCATCTTCTATAGATCTTTTACCTTCAATTAGTTTAGTCATCCTCATGCTATTGATTTCCTAACCTTTCTTCATTAAGTCCAATAGTTCAGTAAGTGAATCATTCTTTTCAAGTGGTTATCTTATAGCTGATTCAAATTCATCATTCAAGGTTCCTTCAAATGTTGTCTCAAGTGTATCAACTTGATCTTGTGTGACCTTTAGTTCATCACATAGTTTCTTTCTTATCCTTAGATACTTCTCAAGTTTATTTCTCATATCAGTGATTAACTCTTGTGCACTCTCCAACTCAAATTCAAGATTATCAATCCTTTTAGATTTCCTATAACTTTCTATGACTATGATTTTTAACTCTCAGGTGGTCAAACCTTTAACTCAAGAGTACAAGCTCTGATACCAATTGTTGGAATAACTATGGAAAGTTGGACTAAGAGGGGAGGGGTGAATCAGTACACTAAAAACTTTCTAACTATTATTACTAATCAACCATATACTGTTGTATGCTGATTATCAAGTTCATAACTTTTAAATGAAAGCAATGTAATGCTTATAAAACCATAAAATCAAAACATTAAACAATAGAACGCATAACACCATGCTTTTGGTAATGAAAAAATCCTTGGTTAGAGAACAAAACTACGGTGGGGATGACACCCACAGCATTCACTAACTACAATATAAAGGGTCCTTGATTAGAGCCTATAAAGTGTAGCTATTTTTGATATATTACCCAGTTAAGAGTATAAAATACTTGTTAGGTCTTCCTCGTTAACGGATTTTTACAATCTCTAGTCTTAGAGATCTACCCTTAATGTCAAACTTGTAACACTTCTCCTCTCTACTTGGTTGTAGCTGAATCTCTGCTCAGTGCTCTTTGCTATGCTCTTGTTCTTCAATAATTTCACTTCAATAACTCAAACTTTCTTAGCAATAAATGCAATCAACTTCTCTCTCTTTTTTTAACTCTCTAGTTCATCCAATATGTATATGGGTTTATGCCTCTTAATATTATGTGTTAGGTATGATGTGAATTTCTTAGGACTGTTATATCTTCTTATCCTGCTTGGTGACCATGTCACTTTTACCTCGATACTTGTTCTTCTTATTGGAAATGAAAAACTTTATTTTTCTATTTAATATTCTCCTTAGATATTGAATCTAAATTAAGTCTCAATCATTTATTGTGTAACAAACTATTCTATGTTCTTGTAGAATCTTAATTAATTTTCTACCAATCCACTAAATGTGTTCTGATTGCGTTTTGAATCAACTATTTAACTCAGTTGAGTAACTCCCCTCTACACGTTAAATGAAATTTAGTACTCGGTGACTATCAACTTAGTGTCCTACATGTGCTCAGTGTAGTGTGACACTTAGTAACTGTAGATTCTCGATACTCTATCTTTAACTCTTTGTTCTTTACTGAATTTTATTATAAGTGTGACTTCACTTACTGACTCGGTGTGAATTACCAGCTAGTCAATTAGTTGACTAACTCCTTTCACCGAATGATTCTTCTTGACTTCATGACTTTGAATTAAACTAATGACAAAAAATAATCTTGTAGAGATAACATAAAGGAAAAGGGAGGATCAACCCCTGTTTGAAGAAGAAACCCAACCCCTATTTCAAGAAGAAAGCCAAGGAGAAAACATTTTGGTTTCCATAACTAAGTAGTTAATAGACCATAGTGATTTATTATAGATGATATTATGGAATCCTTCATCTACACATGACCCAACAAAAAAACATGATGGGCAGGGCCTAGGATCAGGACAAAAGGATCATGAAAAGGTAATACTCCATTCCCTATCTCTAGAGTTTTATAAACAGATGCAATATGAAACATCTATGTGGGAGATAGAAAGGAATGCATTAAAGAAATAAATAGATAGATAGAAGTAGGAAGTAAAAAATGTGCAATTTAGATTAGATTCAGTGGTATTTTTGATTCTCCAGATAATGGAATGCAAATCACCCCCAAGGGCATATGCATTATGTCTGGAGGAACAATTTCTTGTGTTTAAACTGTGAAAAAATATTAGAGGCCTCAACCCAAACATAACCTCTCCGCAAGAATTTGTGGCTTCTTATGAGAGGGCACTTGATTCTATCAAAAATAATCTTTTTGAATTGTACATACATAACCATGTTGTTCATTCTATTACTGATTGGAACTAGTAACTATTTTATTGGAGATGTGCATTTTCTAGCCTTATTGTCATGGACAAGAAATGAAATCAACTATGGAGATCAGTTAAGGAAATATAGGGAAAAAGAATAGGCAGTTAAGCTTCCCCTGTGACTTGAAAATGGTAAACCAAAACATATGTATTATGATTGGCAAGAGATAGCCTATGTGTTTCATCAACCAGAATATAGATAGAAAATATTAAGTCGTAGGAAATAGGTTTATAAAAGTATTGAAGAAATTCCCTACTATGAGGGGAAAATAACATTAAAAGGCCTTATGCAGAGATGTGGTAGATTGGCAATGGCACTAAGAAAGGATGAACCACACAACCTAATCAATTTCAGGGCCACCATGAAGAGGGTTCACTGGTATAGTCACTTAGGTAGGAAAACCAGGGCAAATTTTTGGCTTCCTCTTACCTTCTAGCCACCTCTTCTCATATGGCCATTATACAGTTGCATAGACAATGAAGTAAATGATCACCAAGAGGCTAGTTACAGGAGCAAGATTGAGTGCACAAATAGTTTCTATTAGCACCGAGGAAGCACTAGTAGAGGTGAAATAGACAAAGGTGATTTTAGAATGCCTTCCCAGATTTGCAATGTGACAGTGCCTAAGGACCACCACTAGCTTTCGTAGGGGGCAATGATAAGGAATACGTATGCCATCTTTTTAATCCTGAGGATAGTTTTTTCCATTTCATGTTCCTAGTTTCATTATAATTTTCTCCAAACTAATCTGCTATCTTTATGATATTAAGTGGCATGTAGCCACAAAGACATCTGATATGTTTTCAAGAATTTGACATGCATACCATTCCATAAGTGCTATATTAAATATGATAATTATGTGGTTATGTTTTATAAGTAAGTAACTATTTGAATGAAAATATATGCATGTGTATGTTTGGTTGATTTTATCTTAGATTTCTATATCCTAATACCTTGGTGCAGATCGTGATAAGTAAATAAACATGACTAGGTAAATATGCCCCTACGCTAGATAATTAGACCCGGTCCTGCAGTGAGCCGATTGACGAATGAGTTAATGCAACTCATGTTGTAGTTGTGAGAATATTAATGTGGAAAAAACTTAATGAGGATCAAGTAAAGAAGTTATTCTATTCTTTCAAAGATCTAGGAAATAGTGAGAGGCTAGATCTATTCTTCTTTCCTATTGCGACAGTTCCTTTCCTACTATTCTGGATTTCTCTTTCCTTCTTTCTAGATGTATAATAAAGTCTCTGCTTGTTTTAAGGTGTGAGCAATTAGATTTTAGAGTTTTTTCCTTTAAATAAAGCCCCAATCCTATGTGGGAAGGAGTTTATTATTAGTTTTCAAAAGATATAGTTTCCATTTTGTTATTTTCCAGCTTTCATGAATATAATTGTACTTCATTCTTTAATAAATGATAATGAAGTGTTAAGAGATAATATTCTATAATTGATTTTTGGATACTCATCCAAGGGGGCACACTTGGTGAGGAATCCACATTAAAAATATTTATTTTTGTAGTTTTCATTCCTACATCTTATTGTTTCAATTCTAAGTGTGAAACTGTTCCTGCAGCCAAAGCCACAGGTCAGTTGTTTCTTCCTATAGCCAAAGTGGCAGAATAATTGAAACATTGTGGTTTGGAGTTTCAAACTTTTCATTCTTCAAGCTTTAATAATTCTGCATTTATTTCTCAAGCATCTTGTTTCCTGTAGTCATAGACCAGCTTTCCTTTCAAAGCAATTTGTTTCCTGCAGTAATAGGGTGGTCTGAGTCAATCCTTGGTGCATATATATTTCTTGCCCATTTCAAGTTCACGTTCCTAGGTTGATAATTAAATGAGTTTTTATGATAAGGAAGATATCTACTCAAAAGGATGTCCAATCCATGAGTCTTGGTGATAAGCCTAGTTTTTGATCCCTTTCTAAAACTGATCACCCGACACTCATGTATGGTCATCAAGGTCAGAGGAGGAGGATAGGGAAGTTACTCCCAGGGTAGAGGACAAAGCTACATGTGATAGGAGGTAAGATGGGGATCCATCAGGGGGTCTCTTAGCATGGGTTATAGGGACAAATGAGGGGAGATAGGATCAAATACGTGCAGAGGGGTTTAGCGATTCATGGGGTGATGGAGGACATCATCAAGACACTGGGGCAGAAGCATCGATACCAAGAAATGAGGTGACAAGAGTGATTTCAAAGAGGGGTTAGATAGAGCTTTGTTAAGAGCCACTTTTTGAGCTCATGCATATGCATCAGATGAGATGTACATGATTTATGATGTATACATGATGATTTTGATGCGATGTACTTATGTATTTTGGCCCGAGTCTTTGTAGATTTTTCTTAATATATATACATACATACAATATACATACATACAAACATACATACATACATACATACATACATACATACACACACACACACACACACACATACACACACACACACATATAAACATGTGTGTGTGTGTGTACTGGACATTGGATGGTGATCTATGGATGCTTATATATGATTTTTATTGTCTATGATGGATGTTTATATATGATGTTTTCTTTTTATGATGGATGCTTATATATGAACATTGACTAATATGATTTGATACAGGAGCTGAAGCTTTCATTAGTATGCTTATATCATGATTCTATACTGACATGTCTTATTATAGGAGCATGTAGGATGTGATGCATGGATCGAATGAATTTAGCTATGGTTTTATATGTATATGTGTGGTCTAGATATGATGCACTTAACAAATGCAAATACATGATAAATAAAATAATGTATGTAAATGGGCTGAAATGTGATGCAAATGAACTTAGGTGATAATGCAAATGTTACCAAGTCTGGTACTTGTCCTTCTTAAGTGATTTCTTTAGTTGCCATTATATTTTATGATAATCTTCAGTTCCTTAATACTTTTTAGTCCAAACATTCACTAAAGATTTTAGTCTTGTGGTCCCGCCGTGCTTGAAAAAGTGTAAAGTTTATTTGCTAACAATTTTCTTGAACAGGTTTTAACACCTTTGAACAACCATGAACAAGTTTAAACTTAGTTCAAACCGGTTCAAGGTAGTTCAAGGTAGTTCAAGGTGGTTCTTATTTCTAAGGGAAGTTTGCTAATACAAAGATAGGGAAATGGACTGTTGAAGTGGCCACTTATAGGCCAAAACAAGAAAAGAAGGAAGTTGCAGCAAAGGACTTTGAGGTAACTAAAATTGAGTTGGGAACCATGGATAGGGCAGGTAACAATCATTTATTTAAAGAACCGCCCAACAAATTTTGATGACATCCTAGCAGGATAGTAAAGAAGAAAAGGAGATGAAGCAGACCATAGTATTGCTATCCAAGTTTGTCAATTCCTTTTTGCAATATCAACACCACTCCTTTGATCCAGTCCCCTCAAGTCTTTAATCCGAACTCAACAAAAAGAAAAAAACTAATAAATCAAGTTCAGCGTGGCCGGGTCTTAGTCTCTTCTATGGATGAATGGATGTCTTAGGTATTCAATAGTGGTCACCAGTATATTAAATAATCACATGTGGTTCTCCATGATATCGAGGCCATAATGGGGGAATTACAGACTCAATGACAAGTCTGGGATGGGGAAGAAGAGAAATGGGTCTTTGCGTTGAGGAAATTCCTAGAAATAGACAAGTATGGTTTCAATAAGTTATGCATGGAGAAATCACTAAAGTCCACTGAAGAATCAATCTTCTTCATTCTCAGAAAGAACATAAGCTGGAGGATTTCTACCATTAGAAATACCATCACTGAAACAAAGGAGTATGAAGCTGAGGCCAAACAGATTCAAAAAGCTACTCTAAATGAATTGAAAGTCATCAAATTCACCTACACCTACCCAGCAACTTATGGAGAACAAGAATTAAAAGGATCCCTAGAATCCTTTGACTCAGCCATGAAAATAATCAAAGAAAAATCTAATCCTAAGGCCACAGATCTCACGCAAATGGCAAGGATCGAGTCAATGCTATACTTGTGCGTTGATTAGCTACCTGGGCTGGTGGAAAAGGTAAAGAAGCTAAAGTGGAGTAAAGAGGCCTCAATGGCATGAATTTTAAACTCAAAGGTCCCACATCTGTAGGTTGCAAAGGAGTTGATCCAAGCATACAAGGATTGGAATCCCACCCACTCTATTTTTGAAGAAGATGAAATTTTAGCGGGAAGTGAGGATCACGCCGTGGAAAAAGAGCCTGATTTAGACAATTAGTTTCTCTTTTAATTTCATGCAAGACTCTTAAGGACATCTACCCTTTTTAATTTGGTTTTGTTTTATAACTGCTTACCCGAGGGGTCATGTTTTCAGGGAGACCTCTTGGTGTTTCAAAACTATAAGTACTGGTATTGAAAACATTGAAAGGGTTTGAGAAAACTGATCATAACTGAATATTTTAATTTTAGGTGTGGTAGTTTTTAGAGATTTGGTAAAAGATATTGACTAAATCTGGTTTTACTATTGAAAAAAATAGATTTTACATGGTTGCCTGTGTTACAATTTTGGAATACATTACGATTAAGATTTCAGATCTATGTTATTTGAAACAAATGAGAAAATGTTATGTGTTGACATTCTGTTTTATTCTGTGGTGAATTTTTGTGAATTCATAGTAGCCTGATTCTATCTATATTCTGTTATTTTATAGTTGTTGATCATTTAATTTCATGCAATCATTGTTGATAGAAAAACTGTTCATTTTCTCTCCTTCTCTATATTTGTTTATCTTTTCTAAGGTAATACTACCATGCTTCTCATCTAACAATGAGGAAGTAGCCTTTATAAAATTTCAAGTTAAAAGTTAAAACTATAAAATTGGTGTTATCGAAATATTGAAAACCATTCCTAGGGAGCTATACCTAAGATAAAATTTAGAGGGAAGTGAGTAAAGAAAACTTACACAACTGTTAGTTGTTATTTGTATTTTAAAAGGGGTATAGAGTTATTCTGTCAAAGATATATTGAAGGAAAAATCTATTTGCTAACAGATTTTTGGTGACTCTGCCGGGGAGTGCTAAACAATGTAGACCTATTTTAAATGCTTTCTTTGATGAATAATTATGGTAATACCATATTTTTTAATACCTAATTAGGAGGAATTGCCTCCTTTTCTTCAACCAGATTTGAACTTTCAAGACACCCAAGAAGATATAATTGCTGATTTGAATACCCTTTCTTAGAATTTAAAAACTAGCAATCATTAATACTAGCAAGTTCTCTTAGTTTTAGAAGAAGAGAAAGATATAGGAGAGTGGCTTCAAGGTCTTCCAATATCTCAAGAAGAACAAATTGTTGATAGAGCTATCCAAAGGCAATAGAAAATATAATACTAGATTCTCGTCTGTACACCAGGTCCCAAAGGAGGGAGGGTATTTTTGATACTTTTTATGAAAGATTACAAAACCTCTAGTTTCCAACTACCTATGTTACAAAGCCAAAAGAAAAGAGTAGACCTCCTTTCCCACCTAATAACAATATTTCCAGTCACAATCATGGCTCAACCATGGGGTGCAATAATTGACCTTCTAGCACTGGGTTCTCATCATGCCCTTCCTAAGGGTATTAAAGATGTCCTCCCTAAATTTTATGGATATGGTAAAGTTTTAGTGGATGAACATTTTAATGCATTTAATTTAGAAACCACTATATTGGCAATACAACATGAAGATGTAGCCGTTAGGCTTTTTGCACAATCTCTAATAGAGGGGGCAGTAGAATTCTTTGGTCACTTTCCTGTTGGGTCTATTACAAATTGGCAAACCATGAAGATGACGTTTGAAAACTATTTCAAAGGTGTTGAGGATGAACATTCTCTGCTAGCACAATTAACACAAATGAAGAAAGAGATTCATGAGCCCATGAGAGATTATGTGGCTCGGTACAACAAGGTTATTCATAAAATCTCTACTGCCAAAAGACCAACTCTGGAAAACCAACAATGTTTTTTTGTGAACTCCATGCCCCCGGACATAGGTTTTGAACTAAGAAGAAGTAGACCTACAGACTTAGACACTGCCCAAATCCAAGCCACTAAGTTGGAGGATGATCTCAACACAGTAGGAAAATGGAGGAAAGATGTACAAGTACCCCACTCTCAAGCCTCTACTTCTTCTTCCACAGACCCGGTTGTTCAAAGACTCGTGAATGATGTGACTTCCTTGAAAACATAGTTACCCAAACAAGGATCTTCCTATCCTCCCATGTATCAATAAATCAGTCATAAACAACCTAACCAATGGCATGGTAAAACCCCTCAGTTGCCTTCAAATCAGCCAAGATTATCCCTAGAGGTTGCACCAAAAGAAGCATTCATGTGCTCTTTTCACCTGATGATAGATCATGATGGTAGCTCTTGCCCAAATATGTTGAAGCATGTTCAAGTGGAAGAAACAAAATATGCAATAGGAGAATGTACTATAGAGGAGATAGCTCAAGAGAGACTTGGCGACTCTGGCTCATAATACTTTGAATACGAATCTGACTCCAAAAGAGGAGATATTATGGTCACTCTTCAAGATCCAACATGTGTTATGCTGACTCACAATCAAAAGACCTCTAAGTACACTCTAGCATCATCAATTACCCTTCAGAAGACCAAAGAGCCTATAAGCATTACTTTTACCTCTAGTCCTAGAGCTCATGATTTTAAAGTTGTACAAAATGATGCTGGCACATCTTCATTTGATATTGTTGAATTCTGCAAGTCATCTGCTATACAAATTTCTCCTGCAAAATACTTGAGATTAAACCCCAAAGAAATTGATAAGTTGGTTAGATATGTCAAAGGTGATATTTCACATTCACCCCAAACCAATCAGTGTACCATAGACCATGTTGATAATCCTATTCAAATTCCCACAATTACACCACCCATCGTTATGAATCAAGATGACTTAGCCACAACTTCTTCCCTGGAAGAAAAATGTGAAGTTGATAAAGTGAGAAAACCTGATCCTTTTTATATTTCCCTACTCCTTAATGGCCTCAAGTTAAGTAATTGTATCATAGACTCAAGAACCTCTGATAATATCATACCATTGTCTATTGCCAAAGCCCTAGGTTTGACCTTGACCAAGACCTTTGAAAGATGCTATTCCATGGATGGTAAGAAGATAGCTTTAATTGGTTAGGTAAAAGATACTCAAGCTGTTTTAGTGGCCTACCATGATAAGAGGTTAGAGTTAACTATCCTAGTTGCTGATATACCTGCAAGTTATGGGATGATTTTAAGCAAAAATTTCTACAGGGATATGGGGGGAGAAATTAATATGGATTGGTTGGAAGCAGTTGTCCCTATAGGTAAGAGGAAGGTTAAGCTAGAACCAGAAGAAAAAATTAAATATACAGTCTTCCCTTCTGATGATCCAAAAGCACAAATTCTTTTTCAAGATTGTGAATTGGGTAATTATATGATTTTATCAAAGGAGATTTCTCCAACCCCCATAGCCTGTGATGAGAACAGTCAGAATTGGTTTATGGAATTTGATGGTAGTTGTGTTAGTGCTGGACCTGGAGCTGGTGTGGTACTAAAGGGTTTAGATGGTGAATATATCCCTTTCTCCTATAAATTGGATTTTAAAAATACTAATAAAATTGTTGAGTATGAGGCTCTATTATTAGGATTACAAGAGGCAAAAGTGCATGGGATCAAAGTAATGGTAGTAAGAGGTGATGTAGAGCTGATAGTCAAGCAGCTAAAAGGCTAGTTTAAAGTTAAGAATGAGTGTTTGAAACATTATAGGAGTTTGGTCTGTAATGAAATTGAAGCCTTTGAAGCTTTTTCTATAGAGGTAGTTTTGATATTTTTGAATTCACGAGCTGATTCCCTAGTAGTATCAACATCCCTATTTCTCCTTCATCTGGATTTTAAGATAGATAGATATAGAATTGAGATGATATACAGGCCTGTTGTTCCTGACAACACTGAACACCTGTAAGTTTTTGAAGATGATGCCCAAATAAATGATTTTATGGCATGTGTGGAAGCCTTCTCTTATATTTATTTCAAGGTGGTGGATGAAGGACGTGAAGATTCCAGTTCTGAGTCTTTTCCAGAAGAAGAGGTTGTTCAGTTGAAAATTAATAAAATTCCTAAAGGATTGGTCTCCCTGAAAAGTTTATTTTCAAGAAAGGATGATAGTTATATCTTGAAGAAGGGTCACCATTCAGAAGTGTTGAAAGAATATGATAAAATAAATATCAACACTTCAATAGAACCCTGATGGATATCTGTGGGAAAAATCTATCTGACCAGGAAAAGAAAAACATGCAAGTCTTGTTGACTACCTATATGGATGTTTTTTCCTGGAACTATGATGATTTAAAGTATTTCCAGAAAGGAAAATTTAGCCACCATATTCCCCTAGAACTAGAGTCTAAGAAATTTTGGAAAAAGATCCAGAGCTACAATCTCAAGGTATCAGAAGCTATTCTGAGGGAGGTGGACAAGATGTCAAAGGCAAGGATCATTTACCCCATTCATCACTCAACATGGATTGCAAATATCATCCCGGTGAGAAAGAAAAGCAGAGAAATAAGAATCTATGTTCATTTTTGTAACTTGAATCAAGCCAGTCTAAAATACAATTATGCCTTGCGTAAAATGGAACATGTTTTACAAACCATGGCAGGATCTGAAATGATGTCTCTCCTCGACAGATTTTGAGGTTATAATCAAGTGAGTGTGTTAGATGAAGACAAGCACAAAACCACCTTTACTACACCATGGAGAACATTTGCATACAACCGAATGCCCTTTAGATTAATCAATGCAGGGGATACTTTTTAGAGAGCTATGGATTCATCTTTCATAGACATGAGAAACATGATAGTAGTAATTTACCTTGATGAATTGATGGTTTACACTAAGAGAAGGAAGCATCATTTCAGAGATCTTCAATCAGTCCTTCAGAGGTGCAGAGAGACTGGTGCATCACTTAACCCTAAGAAGTCCATCTTATGTGTGATAGAAGGAAAACTATTAGGTCATATTGTTTCCAAAGAAGGAATCAAAATCGATCCTGAAAGAGTAAAGGCAATCCAGGAAATCAACCTACTATCAACTAGGACAAGAGTCAAATCTTTCTTTGGCCAGATCAACTTCTTGAGAGCCTTTGTTCTAGATTTTTTTGAATTGACTAGGCATATCATGGGAATGATGAGTGAAAAGAAACCCTTAAATGGATAGAAGAAGGTAAGAAGGCCTTTAATGTGATCAAAACTACTGTAGAAAATAATCCCGCTCTGGTTTATCCTGACTAAAAGAAAGATTTTATCATTTACTGTTATGCTTCTGATCACTCCTTGTCAGGAATTTTAACTCAAAAGGATCTGTGAATGAAGCACCTATTTCTTTCATGAGTACACTATTAAAAAAGCATGAAATAAAATATTCTTCCATAGAGAAACATGATTTTTCCATAGTGAAATCAGTTAAGCAATTTGGATTCTATATCCTCCATTCTCACTCCATAGTGTATGTCCCTAACTCAGCTATAAAAACCATTCTCACCCAACAATAAATAGCCATGAATAGGAGAACAATGTGGGTAATAGAAATTTAGGAATATGACTTGAGAATAAAACCTACTAATCTAGTTAGGGGAAGAGGTCTCTGTAGATTTATAGCAGAGAATTTGAATCAATCCGAAGGATTAGAAGGCGAAACATCTTAGGTATTGTTGGTCAGTTTGATAGACTCTTAGTTTTGTGACATAGCATATTTATTAACTTATGGAGAGTGTCCCGCATGGTTAATACCCAAGGAAAGGTGTAATTTGAGAATCTAGGTGGCAAAATATGTGATATGACAAGGTACATTATACAAGAGGGGTCTCGACGAAACTTTCCTCAGATGTGTGGATAAAAGTCAACAAATTGCAGTTGCTAAAAAATTTTCATGAAGAAGCCTACGAAGGTCATTTTTCTTCCATCGTGCCAGATTTTAAGATTCTTTGAAACTATTTTTAGTGGCCAAGGATGTTCAAAGATGCATATGCATTCGTTAGAAATTGTGAAAAATGTCAGTTGTTTTCTCGAAGACCTCAATTAGCTGGCTTGCCTTTGAAACCGATTGTGGTAAGTGAGCCTTTTAAACAATGGGGAATAGATTTTATTGGTCCAGTTAACCCTCAGTTAAGCGCTGGCCATGTTTACATCCTAACAACAACCAAATATTTCACTAAGTGGGTTGAGGCCATCGCGACCAAGAAAGAAAATTCTCAAGTGGTGTGCGATTTCTTGAAAGATAATATTCTTATGCACTTTGGAGTACCCCTAAGGATTGTAGTTTAAAATTCTACCTATTTCTCATCACAATAGTTTTCTCTTTTTTGTTATGATCATAACATCTCACTGACCCATTCATTAGATTACTTTCCTTAGGGTAATGGGCAGGCAGAATCAAGTAATAAAATTTTTATTATGATTATGAAGAAATTGGTAGATAAAGGTGGTAGGAATTGGTACAAGAAACTCTATGAGGCTCTTTGGGTTGATAGAATTACCCCAAGAGAGAAATTGGCATGGCACCTTTTGAGTTTGTCTATGGGGTAGGCTCTCAAGTATCAATTCCTTTAGAATTGTCGGTAGCAAAACTACAAATGGCTATTGAATACCAAACATTTAAAGACTCTTTGGAGGAAAGGATCATGTATTTTCACAAATTGGAAGAAGGAAGGGAGGCTTTGGTTGAAAAAATTACTGAATACTAGACCAGAGTAAAGAATATTTTTGACATAAAATCTAGGCCCCAAAATTTTATGAAAGGGGATGAAGTCTTTCTCTGGGACAAGAGGAAAGAACCCAAGGGAGTGCATGGCAAGTTCAAATCATTATGGAAAGGACCCTTCATTATTGCAGAAGAGTTAGGATCTAATGCTTTTAAATTGACCTACCTGGATGGAATGGTCTAACCATTTTCCTACAATGGTCAAGACCTAAAACTTTTCAAGCTCCGAGTCCTATGTCATGTGAATGGATTTACATATTAGGTTTAGTTTGCTTTCCTATTTTTTGTATTTCCTTCTTGTTTTTGTGAAGTTATTTTGAATCCTTTTTGTAGTTTATGAAATTAGAGTCTTGAGTTCTCTGTATTTTAACAAAAGTAGTCCCCAATCAGAGCCAATGTTAGTCCAGGTATGGTACTTGTCCTTCTTAAGTGATTTCTTGAGTCACCATTATGTTTTATGATAATCTTAAGTTCCTTAAGATTTTTGAGTCCAATCATTCACTAAAGATTTCAGTCCTGTGGTCTTGTCATGCTTGAAAAAGTGTAAAGTTTATTTTCTAATGATTTTCTTGAAGGGGATTGAACTCCTTTGAACAACCTTGAACAGGTTTGAACTTAGTTCAAACTGGTTGAAGGTAGTTAAAGGTGGTTCTTATTTCTAAGGGAATTTTTCTAACATGAAGACATGGAAATGGACTGCTGAAGTGGCCACTTACAGGCCAAAAGAAGAAAAGAAGGAAGTTGTAGCAGAGGAATTTGAGGTAACTAAAATTGAGTTGGGAACCATGGATAGGGCGGGTAAAAATCATTTGTTTAAAGAAATTTCCTAGCAAATGTTGATGACGTCCTAGCAGGATAGTAAAGAAAAAAAGGAGATGAAGCAAACCATAGTGTCACTATCCTAGTTTATCAATGCCTTTTGCAATTTTGATGCCACTCCTTTGATTGAGTCCCCTCAAGTCTTTAATCTGAATTGAGAAAAAAGCAAAAACCTACTGAATCAAGTTTAGCATGGCCGAGTCTTAGTCTCTTCTATGGACGAACGGATGTCTCAGGTAGTCAATAGTGATCAATAGTATATTAAAGAATCGCATGTGGTTCTCCATGATATTGAGGCCATAATGGGGGAATTACAGATTCAGTGACAAGTCTGGGATGGGGAAGAAGAGAAATTGGTCTTTGTGATGAGGAAATTCCTAGAAATATATAGGTATGGTTTCAATAAGTTCTTCACAGAGAAATCACTAAAGTCCACTAAAGAATCAATGTTCTTCATTCTTAGAAAGAACATAAGCTAGAAGATTTCTACCATTAGAAATACCATCACTGAAACAAAGGATTATGGATCTGAGGCCAAACAGATTTAGAAAGCTACTCTAAATGAATTGAAATTCATCAACTTCACCTACACCTACCCAACAACTTATGGAGAATAGGAATTAAAAGGATCCCTAGAAGCCTTTGACTTAGCCATGAAAAAAATCAAAGTAAAAGATAATCCTAAGGCCACAGATCTCTCACAAATGGTGAGGATCAAGTCAATGATATACCTATGCGTTGATCAGCTATCTGGGCTGGTGGAAAAGGTAAAGAAGCTGAAGTGGAGTAAAGAGGCCTCAATGGACCGAATTGTAAACTCAAAGGTCCCACATCTACAGGTTGCAAATGAGCTGATTCAAGAATACAAGGAGTGGAAGCCCACCTAGTCTACTGCCAAAGAAGATGGAAGCTCAACAGGTAGTGAGGATCGCACCATGGAAAAAGAGTTTGATTTAGACAATTAGTTTCTCTTTGAATTGCATGCAAGAATCTTAAGGACAACTGTCCTTTTTAATTTGGTTTTCTTTTATAACTACTTACCCGAGAGGTTGTGTCTTTAGGGAGACCTCTTGGCATTTCAAAACTATAAGTACTTGTACTGAAAACATTGAAAGGGTTCAAGAAAACTGATCATAACTGAATATTTTAATTTTAGGTGTGGTAACATTTTTAGAGATTTGGTAACAAATATTGACTGAATTTGGTGTTACTATTGGAAAAAAAATAGATTTTACATGGTTTCCTGTGTTGCAATTTTGGAATACATTATGATTAAGCTTTCATATCTATGTTATTTGAAACAAATGAGCAAATGTTATGTGTTGAAATTCTTTTTTATTCTGTGGTGTATTTCTGTGAATTCATAGTAGTCTAATTCTATCTATGTTTTGTTATTTTATAGTTGATCATTTAATTTCATGCAATCATTGCTGATAGAAAAATGTGCTTTTTCTCTCCTCTGTATTTGTTTATCTTTTCTAAGGTAATAGTGTCATGCTTCGCATCTAAGAATGAGGAATTAGCCTTAATAAACTTTCTGGTTAAAAGTTAAAACTATAAAATTGGCGTTATCAAAATATTGAAAATCATTCCTAGGGAGCTATACCTAAGATCAAATTTAGAGGGAAGTGAGTAAAGAACACTTACCCAACTATTAGTTGTTATTTGTCTTTCAAAATGGGTATAGAGTTATTCTATCAAAGATATATTGAAGGACAAATCTGTTCGCTAACAACAAACAAACTCATCAAGCCACACACAACAAGATTCTAACTAGGATAAATATTATCTCAAGCACACATGTGCACATTCCTAACTATGAGGATTAGGGAAGAGGGATAAATAGATGTGAGTGGTATATAATGGATGATTAAGGATGGGGGTAGAGCTTGAGTAGGATCACCCTAAAAGGGATGTTTTATGTAGTGAGCACTTAATTTGCTTTGGCCTATGATATTATGCAACCAGGGTATAAAAAATTAAGGTGATGTATCTCAGGTGTAGGACTGACATAGAAAACATGCAAGGATGGCCCCAACATCACGCATGAGTCCCAAAATGAATTAGGGTGGATGTGATGCAAGGGAACCCACAATCAAACAATATTTCCCAGGTTCACCATGTGACCATGAGGATCACATGTTGAAAATGCAAGGCTCATATCTAACTGACTTGAAAACAAAAAAGATCAAGATCTTGCCCCAAGTTTAACCATTCGCAGTGCATCATGATATAAATGATCATGACAACTTTGAGTAGGTAAATGAAGAAGCTAAAAGAAAAGATAAACAAAGATAAAAAAGAAATCAATGCCATAATAATTTCCCAAAATATATTTTGTCAAAGGATGGTTGACAGATAGGATTGATGTTGTATGATTGAGGAAGAATGCATCCTACAAAGAATGATGATTGGATGAATGTTTGAGTAGTGATACTTTAAAAATGATAGTGAGGGCGATCAACATGACATGGATACTCAAAGATGTTTGGTGAAGTGCCAACTAGAATAGGATCAAGATCTTGATGACACACAACTCAAAATGGAAGATGCTACAAATGCTATATTTAAGGAAGACTATGTGGAGACACACTAAAGACAATTGTATAGGACTAAAAAAGAGAAAGAGGATGCTATATTCAACCGCCTAGGTACACAGCTCAGGAATTGGGATAGTAGGATAATATACAATGTGCATGTGTAATAGTGGAACACCAAGGGAATATTGGTAAGGATGGGGACAAGTATAGATGGATGAAGATCTGCATGGGAATTAAGTAGAATGCGATTGAAAACAAGGACTTGAAAGATAATGCCAAGACCCTCTACAAATGGTGCCTATTTATAGGTTTTCACCACACGTACCTATCCAAGGCACCTGATTGCCAAGTTTTCACCATTGGACGCTTATTTTTATTTTCCTCTTTTTTGTTCCTTTTTTATTTAATTGTTTGATTTTTTTAGGATTTTTCAATAATTTTTCACCAAGTGGGGTACACTTTTTGACTCATGCATAGAACCATTTCAGATTAATGATATTTAGAGGATCATTCAATCTTTCACCCTCTAGATTTGACAACTAATATGCTCCTAAACCATAAATTGTTGTAATTACGTAGGGACCAAGCCAATTTGATTCAAACTTGCCACGTTTCTCATGGAGGGGTTGTACCTTTTGATTCTCTCCGAGGACCAAATCGCTCACTTGAAAGTGGGGAGGATGATTTTTCTTATTATAACTCCTCTTGATCCTGTTTTAGTATGAAACTAGGTGATCATAGGACTTTTTTCTCTTTTCATCTAATAGATCAAGC
Organism: Thuja plicata; assembly: GCA_018584345.1. Classification (NCBI taxonomy): domain Eukaryota; kingdom Viridiplantae; phylum Streptophyta; class Pinopsida; order Cupressales; family Cupressaceae; genus Thuja; species Thuja plicata. The sequence goes on along the minus strand of MU226829.1, from coordinate 725,778 downwards.
TTTGTGAGCTGCGCCACACGATAGTCTTCATCAATGAGTAGATTCTTGAGTGAAACACATAGAGATGGAAACTAGACCTCAATTGGTAAGATGACATTAAAACCATATACAAGGGAATATAGAGTGGTGTCAGAAGGAGTAAAGATAGAAGTATGATATGCCCAGAGGGAAGGATTGATTTGGAGGTGTTAATCATGACCAGAATCATTGAAAACCTTTTTGAGGATTTTAAAAATAGTTTTGTTGGTAACCTCATCTTGGCCATTACCTTTGAGATAATATGGGCTAAAATAGAGGTGGTTTATGTGGAAGCATTTTCATAGATCATCCACAAGCTAATTTTCAAATACAGTACCATGATTAGTGAAAATGGTGGAGGGAAAGCCAAAGAGACAAAAGATATGATAGAGGATAAATTTGGATATCTAGACACCAGTGGTTAGGGTCACCGAAATTGCTTCAACCCACATTGCGAATTATTATGTGGTAGTGATAATATAATTGTGTTCATTAGAGAAAAGGGGGGTTATCTTATCAACGATGTCAAAGCCCCAACATGAGAAAGGCCATGGAGGCGCAATGGGCTGTAAGTCCTGTGCTAGAGCATGAACAAGATTTGCATGTTGTTGACATGGTAGGAATTTATTTACAAACTCACATGCATCATGTTCCATAATAGGCCAATAGTATCCTTGTTTGAGAAGTTGTTTGGATAAAACCATACTACTCGTGTGGGCATCACATTCCCCAACGTTAACCTCTTGTAATGCAAAGGTGACTTCATTAGTGTCTAAGCATTGAGAGAGTACATTGTGATAACCTCAACAATATAGGGTATTGGCCACAAGGGTATAACAAGATGAACAATGAATAAGGTTTTTTCATTGGGTACAAGTGAGATGGGGGGATATGACTTTAATTGGGCATAGATGTCATGGTACTATGGGGACTATGGACCAACCAAGATGCATACCATTTCATAATCAACAATCTCATAAGCAGGCGTGTGGATCTTCTCGACTAAGAACTCATATTCTGTAACATCTCTTGGGATCTCAAGAAGTGAGACAATGGTGGTCATAGAATCAACTACTTTGTTCTATACCATAGGAACCTGTGTAGACTTTAAGGCTTGGAAGTGTTGTTTCATTATGTCTACCATTTCCTTGTATGGTAATAGCTTACCATATTTTGTTTGGAACTCATATGTGACTTGCTTTATGATGATATGTGAATCTTCAAACACCTGTAACTCTATGATGTTCCATTGGATTGTTAGTTTGAGACCAGAAAGAAGAGGCTCATATTTTGTGTTATTGTTGGTACAAGGGAATCACATCTTGGATTCCTTAGGGATGAAGTCACCTTGAGGGATGAAAAAAAGGATTCTAGCCCCAGATCCATGAGATGTGTATGAACCATTGAAATATAATTTCCAAGGAGGTTGTTCTTCATCCATGCGGAGATGTTCATCATGAAATTCCATTATTAGAGGATATGCATCTCCCAAAGGTATCTCAACCAACTAATTAGAAATGACCTGTCTCTTACTCTCCTTTCGGTCCACATATTGGATATGAAACTCCCTCAAAAGCATAACCCTTTTAGCCATGCGCATGTGAGGGTAGTGCGAGAAAGTAAGTATTTGAGTGGGTCAACTTTGGATATGAGCTTGACTGTGTGACTTAGCATATAGTGCCAAAGTTTATTATGGGAAAAACCAGAGGAAAGAATGCTTTTTCCATGGGGGAATAATTAATATCATAACCCACAAGGGTATGGATGATATAGTAGATGGTCCTTTCTTTTCCGTCATCATCTAGTTGGGCAAGAAGTGCCCCCAATCCCATTGAAGTAGCTGATATGTGTAGGATGAGAGGTTTGCTAGGAATGGGCAACATGAGGATTGGTGGATTTTCCAGATATTCCTTGATGTTTTCAAAACCCTTTTGACAATGAGGATCTCATTGAAAGGTGGCTTCTTTGCGAAGCAGATGAGTGAAGGGTTGACATTTATCTACAAGATGTGATATAAAACTATGAACAAATTAGAGCTTTCCCTATAGGTTACAAAGCTTATTGAGAGTCCTTGGGGGAGGAATTTCCATTATGTCCTTAACCTTCTTGGGGTCTATCTCTATACCCTATCAGGTAACAATAAAACCCAATATTTTACCTAAAGTAACACCGAAGACTCATTTCTTTGGATTAATCCTTAGCTGATACTTCTGAAGGTGATTGAATATACATTGAAGGATTCTGAGGTGATCAATTCCTATTCTTGATTTTCCTAGTTTTTCATCCACATACTATTCGAGGATCTTATGAATCATGTCATGGAACATTCATGGCCCTCAGATATGTTGCCCCTACATTCTTTAGACCAAATGGCATGGTATTGTAGAAGAAGGTACCACATGGGGTTGTAAATATCATTTTATGTTGATATTCTTCTGGAATACATATCTAATTATAGCCAGAGAAACCATCCATGAGTTCCAACATCTCATGTATGGTTTTAAGGTCCTCTAGCATATCTATGTTTGGTAACAAAAATTCATCCCTAGGATAAGCTTTGTTAAGATCTCTAAAATATGTACATATTTAGATATCACCTGAAGGTTTATTTACATGTACCATATTGGAAATCCATTCTGAGTAATCAATGACTCAAATGAATGTGGTGTCTAATAATTTTTCAATCTCTTCTTTAACCAACAATGCCCCTTTTGGGTGTATTTTTTAGAGTTTCTGCTTAAGTGGCTTAGCCTTTGAATTAACTGCAAGATAATGGACTACAAGATTGGGATCTAACCGAGGAATATGAGCATAAGACCATGCAAAATTGGTGGATGACTCCTTGAGGATGGACTCAAAGCCCAATTTCTTAGCTTCTAATAATGAGGCTACAATGTATGTGATTTGTGGACATTCTTCTATCTCCAGGTTGATAGGCTTGGTCTCTTCAATGAGAATAGATGACTTTTCTGGGTGATAATAAAAAATAAGAGGAAAAGGAGAGTCCTCATCCTCTGGAACCTAGAAGAGATTTTCACCAAAGGATCATCCTTTTTATTTATTTTTTTAGAGTCAAGAAGTGCCCACTAGGAGAATCGTATACTATTTTATTTTTATTTTTGTGACTAAGGATATTCTCTTCCCCAAAATATGCATGAGGATCCAACTTGTAGATATGTGTAGAGTAATGCCCCCAACCTTGTATTGGTTTTGTCACTCCCATGAATTCTAGGATTTCATCCTTACTTCAGAACATATCAATGTTAATTAACTGATGAAGATCTGATGAAGATGATAAAGATCAAGTGATACTGAGTATCATGATTGTAGAAATGGTTAGATCAGTTGTTGTTTTGTCATTGATGTCAAGAAATTGATTAATTGATTTTTATTAGGTTACCATATCTTAAGAGGAGAAGATAAATGGGTGAAAAATATAGATCAGACAATGATGAAGTAATGATGATATAGTTGTTTTCTACTATATATTTGATGTTATCAAATTGGTACAATTGATTGATTAAGTCAGAAACTACAAAGAGCTAAAGTTATGACTGAAAGAGTTACTTTACTAAGCTAGACTGAGTCAGTCGGTAGAATTTTATGTGAGTTGGTCACAGTTACAAAACACTGAGTGAAAGTCAAGCACCAGGCACCAAAGTTGAGTTAGATACCAATCAGTGGATTAAGACAGTTACCGAGTTACAAAGCAAGTTTTGCCAAGTACAAAATATTGATTATAAATGATGATAAGATCAAATTTAGTGCGAAGTGATGATGAGCTGGATGAGGATATGAATTAAATGAATATTGTTAGAAGATATACAAATGTAAAAATTCAATGAGAAGATCTAAGGCAAAGATCAAGTGGTTAAACTGAATTATGAGAGTTCAGGAAAAGTTCAAGTTCCGAGGTAAAAGTGAAATGGTTTATCGAGTTGAGAATTATAAAGAAGATGATCAAAAAATAGAGCAAAAATGATGGAAAATATAATTAAGGAGATTAAGAGGAAAACATATGTCTATATAAAGAATTAGAAATTAACAGAGAAAGTGTATGTTGCTGGTGAGTTGAATAGAGAAGAAGAAGAACAACAACAACATTTACCGAAAAGAACAAAGAAACACAGATTGAAGAATCTACAGTTTGAGAAAGAGATCAATGGAGTATGTGATGCCAATATTAAATTGAGCATAAAGGATCTAACACAAGAAAAGGTAGTTGCTATCTTTACAGATCAAAGTTTTACTGTTGCTTATTAGTATTTGTAACAAAGAAATATCTTAATCGAGTAGATTTAACCATCCTATTTGTAAAACTTAGAATTAGATGACATTCCAAAAGAGTGTTTAAAGACCTCTAACAAGGCCACTTTTAATAGGGTGAATATATTAACAGATCTAAGGTGAATTCCCTAGCAGGGTCACATTTAGAAAATGTGTTTTGTAATCTTTAACAGGATAAGTTCTTAACCAATCGTACTTCAGAAGGGTACATTTTTGTTGTGGGTCACAATTCCCACAAAGGTTTTTCCCAAATTGTGTTTCCTCATTAAATCTGGTGTTAACTGAGTTAAATCTAGAGTTAATTTGATGTTGCTAAGTTTGAATGATTGATTTACATATTTGAGATGTATGGTTTTTTAAGTTATTAAGTTATTTGGTGAATTAGTTATTACTATATTTAGTGATACCGAGTGAATCAGTGATTTCACTTTTAAGTTTGATTTGTCTGATTCACCCCCCCCAGTGGACCAACAATTGGTATCAGAGATAGTTACTCTGAAGTGATAATTTTAAATGGATTTGAGTTAAGATCTAAAGATGTAAAAGATGGAAGCACCGAAGTTGAATAAGGATCATTTCTCTACATGAAAAAGTAGAATGATGTTGCATGTGTCTGGAGTAGAAGAATATGAACTTTACTTTCTTTATAATGAATATGTTGCACCAACTACTGCACCTTTGACTATCAGTGAGCAAAGATAGAAACAAGAACACATACAAGTTATGATTGAGATTGCTTATACACTTACCGAGAAGGAATATGATGAACTTGATGCTTGAACTACTTTGAAAAAAATGTGGGATAAGCTTATTTTGACCTATGGTGGAGATCAACATGTTCAGAAGGCTAAAGAAGAAAGTTTGAGAGGAAATTTGACTATATGAGGATGAAAGAAGGAGAGAACATAATATAATATAGGACAAGACTTAAGGAGACTGTTAATTCTATCAAAGGAGCTGGTGGGATCATAACAGAGGATGACGTTATAAGAAAGATGTTGAGAACCCTGCTACCGAGCTATGTTATTTGTGTATCTTCTATACAAGAGCTAAGATCTATTCCCCAGATGAATGTTTCAGTGGATGCTACTATTGGTAAGTTAACTACATTTGATTTGAATTATTTTGACAATAGTTTTCCTGCTACATCTAATATTGAATCTAAATTTAAGTCTACTTTAAAGATTGGAAAAGCTAGGGAAGCTGCAACCAAAGATGGATATTTGAGTAGTGCTAGAGAGAAATTTTATAGTTGTACTAAAGGTCTTGAAGAGTTATTTACTGAATGTGATGAGAATGAGATATAATTTGAAGCTTTGTTGGCTAGAAGGCTACAAAGAGGCAAAGGAAAATACTGAGGTAAGTTACCCTTGAAATATTTTAATTGTGATAAAAATAGTCACTTTGCTTCTAATTATCTTGAGAAAGCCAAGGATGAAAAGAAAGATAAAAGAGATAAGGAAAAAAGAGAAAACAAATTCAAGAGATTCAGAGACTACAAAAACAAAGGTAAGAAATCTTGTCATATTGCTAATGAAGGACTAGGTGATGATGATTCTTTTGATAGTGATGATGGAAAAGAAGTTGTTTATGTTTCTATTAAAGATAATTCTGATGAAGAAGAACCAAGAGCCCTAATATAAAATGTAAGTAAGAATGAAACATGGATTATAGATAGTGGTTGTTCACATCACATGACTGGTGACACACTTAAGTTTATTTCCTTGGAAAAGAATGATGGAGGATTTGTTAGATTTGCTAATGATGCTCCATATCATGTGAAAGGAAAAGGCTCTATAATTCTACTGAATAACACAATATGTGATGATGTTTATTGGGTTGAAGGATTAAAGTATAATATGTTGAGTGTTGCACAGATAAATAATACAGGTCACCAACTATAATTTCAATATGGAAAGGTGAAATTATTTGATAAGAATGATAGTCTGATTGCTACCAGAGAAACATCTAAAGGTAATTTATTTTATCTTGATACTTCTATGAAGAGTTGTCTATTTGGTAAAGTTGAGGATGTTTGGATATGGCCTAAAAGGCTTTGTCATGTTAATTTTGATAACTTAATCAAAGTGAGTAAGAAGAATAGAGTGAGAGGACTACCGAGATTAGAGAAACCTGAGAATGCTATGTGTAGAGAATGTCAGATGAGTAAGATGATTTAATCTATTTTTTCAAACAAGACTTATGTTACACAAGGAATTTTAGATTTAGTGCATACTGGTTTATGTGGACCCTAAGAACTCAAATTTATTATGGAGACATATATTTTATTTTATTTGTGGATGATTATTCTAGAATGATGTCAGTAATGTTTTTAAAAGAAAAATATGATGCATTTCAAATGTTCAAATGTTACAAGGCTTGAGTTGAAAAAGAAACTGGAAGACAATTGAAATGTTTGAGCTACAACAGAGGAGGTGAGTTTACTTCTGATGAATTTACATTGTTTTGTAATGAGAATATAATTAAGAGAAATTTTTTGGCATTGAGGACACCACAGCAGAATGGGATTGCTGAGAGAAGAAACAGGTTTATTGTTGATTGTGCTAGGACACTGATTATTGAAAAAGGAATTTCATAGAACTTTTGGAGAGAAGCTGTGAGTAATGCTATTTATACATTGAACCGAGTACAAATGAAGAAAGGTACCAACAAGACACCTTATGAAATTTGGTATGAACACAAACCTAATTTCAGTTACTTTAAAAAATTTGGAAGCAAATGCTATAGCCTAAAGATTCTAAAGAAGGAAAGTTTGACTCAAAAAGAGAAGAAGGAATATTCTTAGGATATTATACAAGGAGTAAAGATTACAAATGTTTGAACAAAGTTACTAGCAAGATGGTGGAAACTGCAAATGTAAGAATTGATGAATATTTAGTAAGTAATGATGAAGATAGTAAGAAGGACCCTGAGGATTATGAGAAGTTTATATATGTTCAACATGATATTCCTGATATCTTACAAAGAGCACCTATTGAGGAGAAAGATAAACAAGGAGTTCTACAAGTGAATGTTGATATTGAAGGATAGAGAGCTACCGAGCCTATTTTAGCAAAGTATGTGAGGAGGCACCATTCCACAAGCAAGAATATTGGAAATAAGGATGCTGCAGTGATGACTAGAAGCAAGGTAAGAGACAATACATGTTTGATATCTACATTTGAGTCAAAGCAAGTTAAAGAAGCACTAGATAATGAAGATTAAATGAAAGAAATGAAACAAGAGTACGATCAAATTGAGAAGAACAAGACATGGACATTAGTATGTAGGCCCAAAGAAAAAAATGTTATTGGTAGTAAATGGATTTTCAGAAACAAATTGAATGAGCATGGAGAAGTTATCAGAAATAAAGATAGATTGCTTTGAAAAGGTTATGGACAAGAAGAAGGAATTGAGAATGGAGAGACTTTTGTACCTATTGCTAGACTGGAAGGAGTTAGAATACTTCTAGCTTATGCTTCTTAAAAAGGATTCAAGGTATATCAGATGGATGTTAAGTCTGCATTTCTTAATGGGATACTTGAAGAATAAGTATACATTGAGAAACCTGAAGGATTCATTGAGAACACTAACAAGAACAAGGTATGTAAGTTACATAAAGCTTTATATGGTTTGAAACAAGCACCTCAAGAATGGTATGAGAGATTGCACTCTTATCTAATCAAAATAGGATTTCAGAGAACAAGTGAAAATAGTAATGTTTACTTGAAATATGATAGTGATAACAACGTTTTGATTGCTTAAATTTTTGTTGATGATATTATTTTTGGAGGCAATGACACTTTATATAAAAGATTTGCTAATGAAATGAGAAAAGAGTTTGAAATTTCAATGATTGGAGAGATTAAGTTATTTCTAGGTCTATAGATACAACAAGTTATTAGAGGGATCTATATTACACAAGATAATTATATCAAAGAGATCCTCAAAACCTTTGGTATGGAAGATTCCAAACCTGTTGGACACCTATGGCTATTGGATGTAATTTATCTAAAGAGGATGAAACAAAAGAGGTGGATAATACACTTTACCGATCCATGATTGGTAAATTATAGTATATTGTTCATAGCACACCTGATATAACACACGATATTGGGATTGTTGCAAGATTTTCTTCAAATCTGAAGGAAACACATATGTATGCAGTAAAAAGAATTTTGAGATATCTGAAAGGCACAAAAGAATTTGGTTTATTGTAAAAGAAAGGAGGTACTTTTGATCTGCAAGTCTACACTGATGTAGATTGGACTGGAAACATTGATGATAGGAAAATTACTAGTGGAGGTGCATTCTTTCTAGGTGAAAGATTGGTTACATGGCCGATAAAGAAACAAAGTTGCATTTCACAGTCTACTGCTAGGGATGAATATGTTGCTACTGCTATGAATTGTGCAAATATAGTATGGATTAAACAATTACTTGAAGGTATGCAAGAAGAGCTCATAGATCTAGTTACAATTTTTTGTGATAATACAAGTGCTATTAATATATCAAAGAACCTGGTTATGCATTCAAAGACCAAGCACATTTCTGTGAAGTATCACTACTTGAGAGAAAAAGTTTAAGAGAAAAATGTGAGATTGGAATATATGAATTCAAAGGAACAATGGGCTAATATCTTTACAAAGCCACTACCTAAAGATGCTTTTGAATATCTCAGAGGTAAATTAGGGGTTCTTCCCCTATCCAATGTTCACTAAAGAGCATGAGGCATGGTGCATCAATTATATATTTCACTAGAATATATATTTCTCAATTGATGTTAGTATGACACACTTTTGGTGATTCCTGAAGTTGCGAAAATATTTTTGTATGCAATGTTTTATGAGTACATGTCAGGTATAATCCACTACTGGAACAATTTTTTAGGAGTATGAATTTTTGGCATTGTTTTCAAAGAGGTAGAGAGTGAATTGATGACATTTATCCTTAAGGGAGATATTGATGAATTGGGAGAGAATGAATGGATTGCTACTATTTAATCATGAAGGAGAATCATAATGTATGCTACAAAAACAAAAGATTTATTCAAGAGGGATATTTAGTTTGAAATTTCAGAGATCAAAGTGGAAACAAAAATATCAACTTAGAGGGAGCACCATTTTGTATTTGTGTATTTCCATCATCAATTGCTATAACACTGTTATAGTGATTTTTATCAATGCCAAAGAGGGAGATTGTTAATCAACTGATGAAGATCTGATGGAGATGATGAAGACCGAGTGATAGTAAGTATCATGATTGTAGAAATGGTTCGATCAGTTATTGTTTTTTCATTGATGTCAAGCAATTGATTAATTGATTTTTATTATATTACCATATCTTAAGAGGAGAAGTTAAAGTGAAAAATAAAAATAAGATAATGATGAATTAATGATGATATAGCTATTTTCCACTATATATTTGATGTTATCAAATCAGCACAATTGATTGATTAAGTCAAAAACTGCAAAGAGTTAAAGTTATGACTGAAAGAGTTACTTTACTGAGCTAGAATGAGTCAGTCAATAGAATGTTATGTGAGTCAGTCAAAGTTACCAAACATCAAGTGAAATTTATGCACCAAGCACCGAAGATGCGTTAGACACCGAGTAGTGAATAAAGACAGTTACCGAGTTGCAAAGCAAGTTTTACTGAGTAAGGATATTGATTATAAATGATGATAAGATTGAATTTAATGCGAAGAAATGTTGAGATGGATGAGGATATGAATTAAATAAATATTTTTAGAAGATCTACGAAAGTGAAAATTCAATGAGAAGATCTAAGGCTAAGATCAAGCAGTTGAACCAAATTCTGAGAGTTCCAAGAAAAGTTCAAGTTTTGAGGTAAAAGTGAAATGGTTTACCTAGTTGAGAATTATGAGGAAGATGATCAAATGATAGAGCGCAAATGATGGAAAATATAAATAAGGAGATTAAGAGGCAAAAGTATTGTTAGAATAACTGAGAGGGTGGGTGGTGAATCAGTGGCCTCAAAAATAATTCCAATAATCCAACCAAAACTTATATCACAAATATAATATCCTCTAGTTATCTTTCAGTCCTACAAGATGTATGCCTTTTAGAAATTTGATCAAATATATACTGCTTGGTGAATGTACCATTTATCTTTTTCAAGCCTTTACCGAGTAGCAGCAATTAAAATTAGTGTTTACCGATCAATCCTGTTTTAGTAATGTGTAAAGAAAAACATCAAAGAAATGAACCATATCCACATTTGAAAAATGGATTTGAATGTGGAAACCCTTTTAAGGGAAAAATGACTTGGGACTGGTAACCCAAAATTTTCACTCTTCTGAAGTGAGCTTGGTGAAGATCCAACCCTGTTAAAAGTTACAAACACACTGTTAAGTGCGACCTTGTTAGAGGATTCAAAACTAATAGTTTGTCTTTTGGCCTAGCATTCACTATGTTGTCAACAAGAAAACCTTTTGATACTCTTGAGTATCTCAATACAATAAGGATGGTTAAATCCCACTTGGTTAAGAGATTTTCTAAATCAATGGTTAAACTGAAAAAAAAAATGATCTGTTCATTAATACAAATTTAACTTGCAGATGTTATCTATTGTTAGTCCATAATACCTCTTTGATCAATGTTATTTTCAATTCCTTTTCTCCCCTTCTTTCTTCTTTCTACTTGGTGAATGCTCTTGCTTCTGTTGCTTGGTGTCTGCAAAATTTCTTTGGCTCTGTTCTTTAGCCTGTAGGATTAGATCTGCATGAAGACTTCTATCTTCACCAGAATTATATTCAGCATTCCTCTTTTTCATAATTAATTACTTTTATCTTTATATAGGCATGATTTCACCGTTCAATCTCATTGTCTTTCTTTCTTCTTGATGTAGATTGCTTCTTGATCCAGAAATCCTGTCGTGCATTACTTTAATCTTTAAATCTTTGCTTTAGTTTTATTCCATAGATTTCTCCTTGAGAACTATGAATAAAACTAGCTTCAAATATTCTTCTTATCCTTAGTTCAAATGGTCGATAAAAATAAAGCAATCAATCAATTAACTTTAAATATAGCTCTTCCAGCTAAGTAGTTTTGTCGTTATCTAACTCCAGTTGATTTCGGTCATCAACTTTTAGTTTTCTAGGTAACACTTGCCCGGGTACCTATTTCTCGGGTACTACTGATCTTCGGTAACACTGTTCTTAGGTACCATTGTGTCTCTCGGGTAACACTGTCTGTCGGTGTTGTCTGTCTGTTAGGAAACACTATGAACTACTCGGGGTTCAATGTTCTCAGGTAACCCTACCACTCAGTGTATACCTTTACCAAAAACATAAAATTTGTCTCTTTAGATCTTCAAGTGTTGTTACAATATGTGTATGAGAAATCATAACATATTAAGTTTACATCAATGAAAATACAATACATTAACTAATTTAATGTCTTGCATTTACTTTTTGCAGCTCGGTGATCATCAACTTATCATCTTCAAACATTCAATCACTTATAGTTCATCAATCTCTCCCTTTGGCATTGATGGCAACATACTATGAAATATGTAATGTAAATCATGTCATAACATACCAAACTTATTGTTCTATGACCAATTCAAATATTTGACTCTCGGTAAGCTCTTCTAGCTTAGATTTGATTCTTGTAGAGTGATTTTCCTTTCTTCATTCCCTTCAATGGATAGGTGTATAAATTAAATCTTTTTCTTCTATCTCTCTCTTTGTTGTAGAATCTTTTCTCCCTTTTCTGGATAGATATGTAGTGTTAATTTTCTTCAATTCTCTCCCTTTGATGGATGGTTTACTTCATTGAATCTTTCTCTCCCTTTGTAGAATCATCTTCTTTCTCTGATGTTTTCTCTCCCTTTGATTTTCCTCTCCTTGATGGATATTTCTCTTCTCTCCCTTTGGATGATCATGATAGATATTTCATTGAATACTTCTCTCCCTTTGACAATAATGCCAAACAAAACTATATCATGGATTCTTCTGTCCATTAGCAATACATCTTTGTAGTAGCCAACAATATCTCTAGTGTGTAGTTCACATAAGTACCTTCTTGTACTGATATGTCATTTGCAGTCCATATCTCAGCTTGCATCAACATGATTGATCGTTTGATAATGTGTAGGCTGATGCAAGCTTCAAGTCATCTTAGTGACCAGTAGACAAGGGTCAGACCCCTAGTCTATTCCTCAGGTACTCAAATGTATCTTTTGGAAATGGTGTTGTGAATATGTCTAGTAATTGTTTATTTGATTGTACATATTCCAGTATCACCTCTTTCTCTTGTACTTGTTCCCTCAAGTAACGATACTTAATAGAAATGTTCTTTGTTTTAGCATGCATCACAGGGTTCTTTGAAATGTTGATAGCACTTGTATTATCACAATAAATAATTACTAGTTCAAAAATTTCCATATTCATACCTTTCAACAATTACTTGATCCATGCAATGTTAGAGCAATTTACAGAAGCAACCACATATTCTGCTTCTGTAGTTGATTGAGATATGCATCCTTGCTTTTTACTTATCCATGTGACAAGTCTGTCACCCATAAAGAATGCTCCTCCTGTTGTGCTCTTTCTATCATCTATGTTTCCAGCCCAATCAACATCGATATAAACTTGTAGCTCAAATTTGCTTTCTTTATTATACCACAAACTATAGTCTTCGACATTCTTTAGATATCTCATAATTATTTTAACAACAGTCATGTGTGATTCCTTAGTGTTAGCAGAGAATCTTGCAACTATACCAACTGCATGTGCTATATTTGGTCTAGTGTGTACAACATACATTAGTTTGCCAATCATAGATTTGTATAAGGTTTGATTTACCTTGGTTGTCTTGTCTTCCTTTTTCAATTTGCATCCGATTTCCATAGGTGTTCCAACTGGCTTGGAGTCCTCCATTTTGAATATCTTCATAACTTCTTTGATGTATTTGGATTGTGTGATGTAGATGCCTGCATTCTTTTGTATAATTTGTAGACCCAAAAAAAATTTGATCTAGATCCAAACATTGACTTCTCAAATTCTTTGCTTATCTCATCAACAAATGACATGCATAGAATCTCATTACCTCCAAATATGATATCATCAACAAATATCTTAGCAATCAGAATCTTATCATCAGTATCTCCTTTCAAATATAGATTATTGTTATCACTTGTTCTAAATAATCCAATACTAATGAGATAAGAGTGAAGTCTTTCATACCATGATCTCAGTGCTTGTTTCAATCCATACAAGGCTTTGTGTATTCTAAAAACCATGTTCCTCTTGTTAGGATCAACAAACCCTTCAGGTTGTTCAATGTATACCTCCTCTTCTAGTATTCCATTCAGAAATGCAGATTTAACATCCATTTCGTATACTTCGAATCCTTTAAAAGAAGCATAAGAAAGTAGAATTCTTACTCCTTCTAGTCTAGCAACGGGTGGAAAGGATTCTCCATAGTCAATACCTTCTTCTTGTGCATACCCTTTGCATACCAATATTGCTTTGTTCCTTGTGACTTCTCCATTCTCATTTAGTTTGTTTCTGAATATCCATTTGGTACCAATGAATTTTTTGTCATTCAGTCTAGGTACTAATGTGCATGTTTTGTTCTTCTTAATCTGTTCAATCTCTTCATTCATTTCACTAACCCATTCTTGATTCTCAAGTGCAATATTAATAGATTTAGGCTCAAAATCACAAATCAAACATCTAGTGTTAAGTGTCTTACTTCTTGTTCTCATTCCAGCTTTTTTGTCTCCAATGATCTAGTTCTATGGATGGTGTCTTCTAACATACTTAGCAAGTACAGGTTCAGACCTTTGTTCATCATTCAGGCCTTCATTTTTATCTTCATCGCTCGGTTCATCATTGTGAGCATTTTCCTGATTCTGAGTGTGTGCAGCATGTTGCTCAGATGCATTGTTCTATCACTTGGTAGCATTACACTATTGCTCATGCAAGGTTTCAGGTTCTTCTATGTAGACAAATTTGTTGTAATCTTCTAATTCCTTTATGCTTTCCTCATCAATTTTCTCAGCAAATTCATCCACTTTAATATTTGCACTTTCAATGATTTTGTTAGAATATTTGTTCAGACATTTATAAGTTTTTCTCGTGGTAAAATATCCTAGAAATACTCCATAACTTTTAGAGTCTGGTTTCCCATTTCTATCATCTTTCAATATATAACATTGACTTCAAAAAATTCTAAAGTAACTCACATTTGGTGTGTATCCATACCATAGCTTATAAGGTGTCTTTCTTCAATTGAACTCGGTTCAGTGCATTGACAAAAGTACTTACAAATTCTCTCCAGAATGTTTGTGTGATGCCTTTTTCAATCATCAGTGTTCTAGCACAATCAACAATTGATCTATTCCTTCTTTCAACAATCCAATTTTTCCGTGGTATTCTCGGTGTAGAAACCTGTCTTGTAATTCCATGCTCATTACAAAAGTTAGTGAACTCATCAAAAATAAATTCTCCTCCTCTATCTGATCTTAAACATTTCAGTTCTTCTCCACTTTTCTTTTCAACTATAGCTTTTTACCATTTGAATATTTTAAATGCTTCAGATTTCTCTTTTAAGAACATGGTAGTCATCATCCTAGAATAGTAATCAACAAATAGAATGAAGTATCTATCACCATAATAGCTTTTTGTTCTCATTGGTCCACATAAATCAGTATGGACTAATTCTAGTTGTAACACCCCAAAATTGGCACCTAACAACCTAATCAATTTTGGTGCATTTTCTCATCTTTGAAGTCCTATTTTACTAGGCAAATTCTTCTCCTAAATGACTTTAATTGACTGAGTTTCAAATGTAGAAAACCCAAATTTGCATAAATCTGACATTACATTTAATTCCTAAATCTCAAATGATTATTAGCTAAAATCCCTATG
>MU226829.1:663505-702236 GCA_018584345.1 Thuja plicata | reverse complement strand
TTGGTGTACTAAAATTAATCCATCACACTTCAATTGGTGCTTTAAAACTGGATCTTAATTAGCTTTTGATTAATTGCATTTGCATAACTATCTTAGATCATTTAGAAATAGTTTTCAAATCCTTCGTGTAGGTCTTCGGTGTAGTCACTGAGCTTGCAATGACCTGAGAGCAAGCTCATACTCCTGCCTTCTAGAAGGCAACAGGTCGATTCTTCCAGACATGCAGGGTGAATGAATCGATATTCATTCCTGTATGCAGCTGAAGAATAATGACCATGTTGAAGTGTCCTGCTAAATCAGAGGCCCACATTTAGCATGCACAGTAACTACCATATTTGACTAATCATAACTCAACTAAAACTGCATATCTGACTCGACGTGAATGCACATAGCAACTAGAACATGTATACACCATGGAAATAAACACGCATAGCTCTAAGTCATCAATGGCAAACATACAATCAATTATTTGCATAAAAGCAAATCTCCAACAATCTCCCTCCCCCTTTGACATTGATGGCAACATATGATATCATCAACTCAAAGTATCTTCCTTCTTTTTACAATCTTCTCAATATCTTCATCAAAGGATCCTCTTTACTGCTGCTGCTCTATATACTCCCCCTTACTAACACTCCCCCTTTGAAATAAATGATAAAGGGTATTAAACACCATTAAGCATAGGTACTACTCCAGAAGTAGAGTAGTCAACCATTCATCAGTCACCAAGGACTGATGTTTTTGCTTCAAGTTCTAATCAGACTCAGGAAAGGGAATTACTCTCAAATTCTCCCTGAGATACTCAAAAGTATCTTTTGATAGAGGCTTTGTAAAAATATCTTCTAGTTGCTCTTTAGTGCTTACATAGTCCAAATTTACTTCTTTGTTTTCAACTTTTTCTCTTAGGAAGTGGTATTTGATCTCAATGTGTTTTGTCTTTGCATGCATCACAGAGTTCTTTGACATATTGATAGTACTAGTGTTGTCATAGTGAATAATAATAGGATTATCAATCTAAATACCAAAGTCCTTGATCATCTGTTTGATCCAAACCATTTTTGAACAATTCAATGCTGCTGCAACATACTCATCTTCTGCTATTGACTGAGAGATACAATTCTTCTTTTTGCTTGTCCAAGTGACCAACCTGTCTCCAAGAAATACTACTCCTCTTGATGTGCTCTTTCTGTCATCAACACAACCTTCCTAATCTGCATCTATATACACATGAAGTTGTATGTTCTCTGAGATAGGATACCATAAACCATAGTCTATAGTTCCCTTTAGGTATTTGAATATTCTTTTTATTGCCACTAGATGATTTTGCTTGGGTGCAGCTACAAATCTTCTAACAATGCCAACTGCATTTGATATGTCCAGTCTAGATTGAGTGAGATATATGAGTTTTTTAATCATAGAATTGTATAAGGTCTTGTCAACTACTATGGAATCATCATCTTTAGAAATCTTGCATCCTTTTATCATGGGGGTGCTTACTCATTTGCAATCTTCCATCTTGAAGGTCTTCAATATCTCCTTCACATATTTAGACTTATTTATGAATATGCCTTTGTCCATTTGTTTTACATTCAATCCAAGAAAGTATTTGATAGGTCCAATCATGCTCATTTCAAATTCACTTTTCATTTATTTGGCAACAAAAATAATGTCATCAACAAAAATAGCAACAAGTAGTAGTCCTTCATATGTCTCTCTTATAATAAATTACAGTCTTCTGCTCCTTTTCTGAATCCTATCTTTGTTAAGTAACCATCAAGTCTCTCATACCACGCTCTTGGGGTTTCTTTAAGTCCATAAAGTGCTTTCTTTAATATGCATACCATGTCTGGTTTATCTAAAAGTTTGAATCCTTTAGGTTGCTCTATGTAGACTTCTTCCTTTAAGTCACCGTTCAGAAATGCTGATTTGACATCCATTTGATATACCTTAAAGTTCTTGAATGTTGCACAGGCCAAAAAAAGCTTGATAGCTTCAAGTCTATTCACAGGGGCAAATGTATCAATGTAGTATATTCCTTCTCTATGCACATATCCTTTGCATACTAATCTTTCTTTGTTCCTTACTACTATGCCTTCTTCATTCATTTTGTTCCTGAATATCCACTTAGTTCCAACCACGTTCTTGTCATGAGGTCTAGGGAATAGTTCCCATGTTTTATTATTGATTATTTGATCTAATTCTTCTTGCATGGCACTTTTCCAATCTGAATCTTTGCACGCATCTTCAACACTTAAGGTTCAATATGTGAGAGTAAGCATACCTCTTCATCAATGGTTGAACCTTTTTCTCTAGATCTTGTCAAGAATTTTGCGCTCTGATGTTCAATGATATCTTCCTTAGAGTGATATTTGGATGTGTACCATGATTTCTTAGGAGTGATACTTTCATCTGTGATCTGTGATTCTTCTTCTCTTGGTTCAGGATTGTTACATGAAACATTAATACAATCAAACATTTCTTCAATAACTATGTCCTTATTGATGGGTCTGGGCTCATCTTCAATCATGGGAGCATAGTCATAATATCTCTCTTGAATCATAAACTTCTCATCAATCTTCACATGAGTACTTTCAATGATCTTGTTTAATCTTAGATTGAAACATCTATAGGATTTACTTTTAGTAGAGTAACCAAGAAAAATACCTTCATCTCTTCAAGCATCAAACTTACCAATGCTATCATCTCTCTTGATGTAGCACTTTCTTCCAAAGATTCTAAAGTATTTTATAGTGGGTACATTACCAAACCAAAGTTCATAAGGTGTCTTCTCTGCGCCTGGTCTCAATTGCATTCTATTAATAGTGTAAACTATTGTATTGACTGCATCTCTCCAGTATGTATGGGCAACCTTTCCTTCAATCATGATAGTGTGCACTATGTCAAGTATTATCCTATTCCTCCTTTCTACTATCCCAGTCTGCTAAGGGGTTCTAGGTGCACTTAACTCTCTTTTGATTCCATGTTCTTCACATTAGTCATAAAACTAGTCAAAGGTGAATTCTCCTCCTCTATCAGATCTCAGACATTTTATCTTTAATCCAGATTCATTCTCAACCTTAGCTTTGAATACTTTGAACTTATCAAAAGCTTTAGATTTTTCTTTTAAGAACGCAACCCACATCATCCTTGAGAAATCATCAACAAAAAAAAAAAATTACCTTTCTCCGTAGTATGATCTTGTTTGAGTAGGTCCACATAGGTCTGTATGTATCAGATCTAATTTGTTTTTTGCAGAGTCTTGTTTGCTCCTGAATGAGGTCCTCACATGCTTCCCTATCACACATTCCCTGCACATGGTGTCAACTAGTCTTGCAATGCTAGGAAGGTCTCTTACTACCTTTACATTACTTATCTTGACTATGTTGTCAAAATTGATATGACAAAGTCTCTTGTGCCATAGCCAGGTGTCATTTACTTTTGCAAAAAAACAACTTACTTCTGATTTGAGTTGAAAAAAATTACCTTTGGTCTTTGAACCTAATGAAATCATGTCTATTTCTTTGTTATTAATGATGCACTGGTTGTTTTTGAATTCCAACTGATATCATTTATCAAGAAACTATCCAATACTTAGTAAGTTATGGTGCAAACCATCAACATAGAGAACATCATCCATCTTGTTCTTTCCATCAAGGGTGATAGAACCTCTACCTATGATAGGTTTGGGTGTGTTATCTCCAAATATAACCATGCCACCTTTGTACTTTTCCAAATGTAAAAATCTATCTTTGTCTCTTGTCATGTGGTGTGAACATCCGTTGTCAATGATCTAGTTAGTTCTGATGTCAGATTTTGAAACTAATGCTAACTCCTGTTCTTTTACTTCATCTTCGTTGTCCATTTCTTCAAGAATCTTCTCAATGTCTTTAATGGAAACAAATCCAATTTCATCTTCTCCCGAGTCATCATCAGTTACATAATCCTCAGCATGATAACATTCTTTAATGTACTTAGGTTTGTAATCTGATATGAATTTCTAGACTCTTGTAGGGAACTTAGATGCAAAGTGACCAACTTTGTTGCATGAAAAAAAATTGTATGGTAGCTTTCCTTCATATTCCCTTTACCTTTCCTTTCCTTCTTGGAAATCATAGCAATGATTTCTTCTAGTTCTATATCCACTTCTTCATTATTACTAGAGCTACTTATAGATTTCTTGTTGTGGACTATGGCTTTGAAGGCTGTCTCACTTTTAGGTTCTATTTTCAATCCAAATATCTTAAATGCAGATATTTTGCTAATCAAAGTCTCCCTCTTGAAGTCTTTTGATAATTGCATAGTCTCATCTAAGATATTTATCTTTCTCTCACAGTCTGCTGTCAATGTGGTCATTAACTTGTCCATTATATCTTCTTCTGATATTTCTCCACCGTCGTTTCTTATACCTGATATTGCTTCATTTATCCTCTGATTGTAAGCTCTAATGTTTTCTTCAGGTAACATCTCTAAATTGTTGTATCTTTTCTTCCATGTCTTCCTGTGCACATTCTTTTCTTGGATGTCTCCTTCAAACATGTCTTCTAATTATTTCCAAATAGTGTATGCTTTGTCTGTCTTCTTGATCTTAGAAAATTCACTGTCGAATAGGGCACTAATTAGGGCTTCTTTGGCAATTGCATTATTAGTGAAAACTTCCTTCTGTTTCATAGTAGAGTCATCAGCTGCAAGATCTTTCAAGGTGGGAATTTCAACTTCTTGAGTGACAATCTCATAGATTTGAAATCCAACACATTGAATATCTGTTATCATTTTGTTCTTCCAGTCAAGATAGTTTTCTCAATCAAACTTAGGACTCTCTTTCCTAAAGTATTCCATCTGATCTACCTTAAGCTGTTAGGCTTTCTCTCCAAGGCACTTGGCTCTGATACCAATTGTTGGAATAGTCCCAAGGATAACTGAGAGGGGGGGGGGTGAATCAGTTATCGGGAAATTTAATTCTTTTATGTTTACTTAATGTAATTTGATATAAAGTAAATGCACATTCAGATAACACAATAGAGTACTCAACAATTTGATTACGAGGAAACCAAATAGGCAAAAACCCTGGTGGGAATTAGCACCCACAAATAACTACATTAATTTATAATGATCCTTGTTAGAAGATCTTACAACCCTGTTAGGAGTTGATCTTTACAATGCAAGAAGTACAGAAACCTGGTTAAAGGTCAAACCCTATCAGGAGCCTTTTACAAATAACCCTGTTAAGGGTGAGGACTCACTGTCCAATAGCTCACTGCTAAGATGGTGAAGGATACAACCTTCAGTATAAAAAATATACACTATATATGGTAAATGAATTGTTTGAGTAGACCTACTATCTTGATAAGTTCCAATGAATTGCAATCAACTTCTATTTCTTCACATAGATCTTCAACTTGTTCTCTCTAACTTTCTGCTCTTCTCTGTCTTTTCTTTTTCACTTCATTTTCTTCACTTAGTGAACATATCTGAATTTCTATATGTATCTTCACCAAGGATAAGGTCACGACGGTATCTAAAAACACTTCATCAACTTCCTTGTCAGCTCAACCAAGCACATAATACAAATTAGGACCGCGCAACTCAAACTGAATAGACGCGATGCTTCACAAAGGCAGCTTCACCAAATTAACTCTAACATCATGATTCTGTTGAAACATGTTTAGCGCCTTTGGATAATTATCTTTAACTCATAACTAAACATGAATACAAACACACATATCCTGAAGATAGGCGCAACTCAAGCAACACTGTATTTACGTCAGCTCTTAACAGATAAACTCCAGAATCTATAACTGCCATATCTGACTAATCATAACTCAATTGAAACTGCATATCTGACTCGGCATGAATGCACATAGAAAATAGAACATGTATACACCATGGAAATAAACATGCATAGCTCTAAAGCATCTGTACTTATAATTGCATATAGGATACATGTTATATGTTATATGTTGTCATCAATGGCAACATACAATCAATTATTTGCATAGAAGAAAATCTGCAACAGTCTGTCCGTCAGGTAAAACTGTAAACTACTTGGGGTTCATTGTTCTCGGGTAACCCTGTCACTCGGTGTATACCTTTACCAAAAACATAAACTTTGTCTCTTTAGATCTTCAAGTGTTGTGACAATATGTGTATGAGCAATCATAACATATTAAGTTGACATCAATGAAAATACAATACATTAACTAATTTAATGTCTTGCATTTACTTTTTCCAGCTCGGTGATCATCAACTTATCATCTTCAAACATTCAATCAGTTATAGTTCGTCAAGTATGTTTATATAAAGAATGAGAAATTAATGGAGAAATTGTATGTTGCTGGCAAGTTGGACATAGAAGAAGAAGAAGAAGAAGCTGAAGAACAACATTTACCAAGCATAAAAGAGAAACATAGATTAAAGAACCTATAACCTAAGAAAGAGGTTGATGAGGTATGTGATGTGAGTATTCAATTGAGCATAAAGGATCTGACATAAGAAAAGGTAGTTTCTATCTTTACAGATCAAAGTTTTACTGTTTCTTATTAGTATTTGTAACAGAGAAATCTCTTAACCAAGTGAATTTAACCATCCTATTTGTAAAACCTAGAATTAGGTGACATTCCAAAAGAATCTTTAAAGACCTCTAACAAGGCCACTTTTAATAGGGTGAAGAACCTAACATATCTGAGGTAAATACCCTAATAGGGTCATATTTAGCAAATGTGTTTTTTAATCTTTAATAGGATAAGTTCTTAACCAAGCGTACTTCAGAAGGGTACATTTTTATTGTGGGTCACAATTCCCACAGAGGTTTTTCCCAAATTAGGTTTCCTCATTAAATGTGGTGTTAATTTTGATAAATCTAGAGTGATGTTTCTAAGTTTGAATGATTGATTTAGATATTTGAGATGTATGGCTGTTTAAGTTATTAAGTTATTTGGTGAATTGGTTATTACTATATTAAGTGTTATCGAGTGAATCAGTGAGTTCATTTTTGAGTGTTTAAGTTTGATTTGTCTGATTCACCCCCCTCTTAGTGGACCTATAATCAAAATGGATGACACTTGGTTGATCCCAGTCTATGAGTTTGAGATGTATGAGTGAAAGGTCAACAAAATTGATGGAGACTGTGTGAAGGATGGAGTCTCTTAAAAAGGTTTCGTTACTAAATATATCATCATAGGATCTCTTAAATTCATCTTTAGGAATGTTTTCAATCTCAAAAATTTCACCCTAGACATTTAAAAAGGTATAGCCAGTCTCATTGGTGCCCTCAGTCGAGGTTGAGAAAAATCTAAGACCTTGGTTTCTCGGGCATATAGAAGGTTCAAGAGGAGCCTTCATGCCTATTTTTTCTTAGCCCAAACAACCACCTTGATAATCCCATTGCTTAGTAGCAAGTATTTGGGGTTTGGGATATTTTTCCTCGAAGTAGTCAAGGAGTGTGGTGTTAGGAGGTGGAGCCTCTTGGTATATCCATTTTTTTATATCTATCTCTATTTCTTCTCCATTTAAGTTCCCACTAGAAAGGAATGTTGAGCTCCCAATTTGCTTGAGTTGTGATTCTTTATATTTCACTTGATCTTGATGGGACAGAAGTCCTTGGGTATGAGGGTCGAGGGGTAATGCCCCTACTATAAACACATCTGAAAATTTGTATTCTCCACAACCCCATTTTTCGATCTTACTACTGGAAAGAGTGGATGATAGTATGGTTTCAGGACCATGATAAGAATGGGAAGAGATGGCCATAGAGGTGCCAATGTCAATTCTACGACAATGGGTAGAATGTGGGAATGAAACTTCTACTGCACGACAATATGTGAAAGGCTCAGGATCAACATGGATAGTGATTTTAGTGCCATCATGGGGGAATTTAAAACATTGATGAATTTTGGAGGGGATGAACTACATGGGATTGATCCATGGGTGATTGAGGAGGATGTTAAAGGAGAGATCAAGATCAACAACATGGCATACTATGTTTTGCACTATTGGGCCCACTTGAATGGGAAATGAAATAGTACCCTTAGAGGTACATTCTAGGTTATCATTTAATTTGATGGTGATGACTTGTGCTATATCATCCTTAGTGTACCCCACTTGTGTGAAAAAATTTAAAGTACATAAATTTAGATCCAAGACATTATCTATCATGACTCGCTTAACTGCAAAGGAGTTAACCATGAAAATAATGCAAAGTGGAAGATTGTGGTATTGTGAGATAGGTGGCATGTCAGATGGTCTGAACGATAAGCCATTGGACATTGATAGGTGACTCACAAAGGCTTGGAAGTGTGTAGGATCAATGTTATCTAGGACACATAAATCTTGTAAGGATTTTGTGAGGATCTCCTGATAGATGGGTGATGTACAAAGAAGATATAAGATGGAGATATGTGTAGGTGTATTCCCAAGGTGTTCAAAAAGGTTATATTATGCAGTAGAGGAAGGTGTGGCAGAAGTACTAGAAAAAAATATTCTTCCTTGTCGTGTAGTAATTGTGCATTGGTTATCTAGACCTCTAACACAGATCATGCCAATAGAAGGATCGACTTGGGTGACACATCCAGAAAGATTTTCATAGTTGATGTAAGCATTGGTATAGTATTTTCCATCACCTCGATCACCTTGTTTTCTATTTCCTTGGATTGGTGGCTTTTGATTAGTGTTAGCTGGGCCTTTGCCTATATCATGTACGGGGAACACATTTTGGTAGATTTGCAGATTTGTATTTGGTGAAGCTTGTGCTAGAGGCTCAACTTTTATATCCTCACGATCTATGAGATCCTGAATGTAATGCTTTAGCTTCATGCATTTGATGGTGGTGTGTCCTTTGACGCGATGATAATCACAATGCTCCTTCTCCTTTCACCAGGCAGGTTTAGGAGTAAATTCATCAAAGGCTTGAGTGTGGGGATAAACCATTAGATTGTCCTTGGATATTCTATGGAAGATAATGTCTAATCGCTCACCTAAAGGGGTGAATGTTCACCTCTTTTTGTTCTTGATGTGGGGTTTGGGTTATCCTTGGGGGACAGAGATATGATTTGTTTGACTGGCCATCAACTGACATTCATGAAATGGTGGGTTTGGGGCTGCAATAACAACTTCTATATGCTTCATATTAGTAGCCACACACCCAGTATGTTCTTGTTCCAGTAGTGTGGACAATCATTACTAGGCTTGTCGTAATGATTTTCTTTGTAATTCCTGATAACACCTTTATCTAAAATGCCCTTTTTGATACCCAACCCTTTCTCTCATATGTCCTTGTCGGTATGGATATTGTTCATACGCATGTAATGTGCCATTTTGGGAAGAATATTATCAATGAATATTTTGGTTAGATGTTTTTTAGGAGGTTTGTATGGAAATTGCGTTGATAGGTTTTGCCACCTTTGGAGGTAATCGGCTAAAATTTCTCCCCCCTTCTGTTTTGCATTGCAAAGGTCAAGGAGTGATAGTTCATGTTGTATGTTGTGTGCATATTGTGACACAAATTTCAGTGAGAAATCTACAAATGTGTTGAACGTGTCGTATGGGATCTTGTAGAAACATTCTAAAGAATCACCTCCTAGACTCTTGGGAAAGAGGTGCATAAGGAAGTTGTCATTGTAGGAAACCTTTTGACAAGCCATGTAGAATTATTTGACATGGATAAGTGGGTTACCACTCCCCTTGTATTTATCAAATTTGTGAGTCTCAAAGTGCTTAGGGAAGGGGATTATTGTAATGGATGTATAAAAAGGATATGGACAAACCTCTTCAAACTTGAAGGTCTTGGTGTCTCTACCCGCTAGTATCTCTTTGAGTGTCTTCTTCATTTATTCCCACTCAGTATTAATGTGTTGTGGAGTGGAGATACCTATCACATTGGATCTTGAAACTTGGTATGGGTCGTACAGTGACTGGGGATAGGTAGGAGCTTGGGATGGATGTTCAAGGGTTTGATAAGGAGACTGTGCAACTGCAAAAATGGGTTTCCATGGTTGTTGTGAAGGAGATTGACCCTAATTATGATGGGGAGGTGGCTGAGAATGATGTTAGGTTGGATATGGTTGTTGAGGATGGGATTGTTGTTGGTAGAAAGGTGGTTTTTTTTGTTGCTATGATTGGGGATAAGCACGATGAGTGTATGTCTGACCTGCATAATTTGGATATGTCGTATCTCCTCCAGGGAAAGGGTAAGTTTTTTGGGTTCCTATGGCCCCAGGGGAGGTACAAGAGAGTTTATAGAAGAAGAAATGGGATTTGACTGGCGTGGAGGTGGCACAACTTGAGAGACTGTGGGTGAAGGCATTGCCAAGTAGTTAACAAATGTAGGAGCGGGTGTGGCTTATTGTTGAGGTCAAGTGGGTTGGGTTGTAAACTAAACAACATGATGAGAAGTGAAAGGAATGGTGAGGTATGATTGTGTTTAAGCACCCATAGCTTGTATTTTTTCTTGTAATAGGCTCCAAGTAGATGATGAGGCTTCCTTTGTAGCCTGAGGGCCTTGTGCTGTCAAGGTGGGTTGTTGGTTGGGGGTTGCTTGAGAAAAAAATGTAGGTTGTTGTGGTTGTATAGGTTGTTATAGATGCATAGAGGGAGGTAATTGGGAATTGGAAGAACTTTGGAGAAGGGATGGTGGTATTGTAGTATCCGCAGGGAATGGAGGTACTAGTTGTTGATTCAATGGTCCTATGGTTGGCATTCCCATAGTGAATTGTGGGAGTGATTTTTGCAGTGAAGGAATAAGTGGTAGTGATGTTTGTATGGTAACTTGTTGTGTGGCCGTCAGTTGCATGACTATTTTATGGATGAGAGCTGGTTGTGAGACTTTAGGTTGTATAGTAGCAGATTGCATGATTGTTTTTCATGCAGCCTAAGTGGTGGCTTGTTGGGATGGTTGTGACCAGAATGTTTGGTACAGGTTGATGGGTGGAGCCCCAACGGTCGAGAAGGGATTTTGTCTCACAATGTGTACTATGGGTTGGGTGATAGTTGGCTGGAGTAGCAGAGGCATGGGTGTGAAAAGCTAGGTGGACCTCTGACCAGGGTTGACAATCTTCTCTATGAAAAAGTTGAATGTATCATCTAGGACATGTAGAGTATGTGTAGGGTCAAATTCTACAAACTTGAGTGGAATGGGAGTGCCTTCATGGATGAGGTTTGCAACAATGGTGTGCAGATTGTGGCCTATGATGGAACTGATCGTGGCTACGTGACCTGGTTGATTTATGAATGCCTCCATAGTACTAGGAGTAGGGATTCCAGGTTGGTTGACAAAGAACCCCTCAAGTTAAACTTGGTTGTAGGGATCAAAGGGGACCATGAAATTGTTAGGATAATGCCATGAGCTAGATGAGGAAGCTATGATAAGATTACAATCCATTTCCTTTCTCTATTTCAAACGAGTTTGTGGTGGCATGAAAGATATGACCTATTCTATATAAGAGATAGTGGATGTTATGGGGAAAAATGCTCTAGGAAATGACTATGACTAGATGATGGTGACAACTAAATTCAAGATAACAAGGGTGTGCTAAGATAAGAGATTTTTCTAATGCTCACACGTGATTTGAAACACCTAGTGCCGATAAGAGTGGATTGGATAGTACCCATAGCATAGATTGATGGTTCTAGGCTACAGGATGATCGAAGTAAACCAAACCTTTGGATCAAGGTGATATGACAAAGATGATGGACAAGAAATGTCAGACATAATTAGTTTGAAAGAAAGCTACACGATGGTGGCAGATAAAGATGTAAGTGTGGCAATTCAAGGATATGAGGTCAAGTATAGAAAAGGATTTTGACTTGGTTAACAAGGATCTTGGATTTTGATTATGAAAATTCTAAGGGTTTCCTAAGTAATACAAATATGGAGGATGTGGATAATACGAAACTAATGTAGACCAAAAATGACCACAAGGCTCTTCTCGCAAAAGGAGGTAGTTCATGAATCAAAGGATGATGGTGACAGTATGTGTTGTCAGAAAGATGTGAACAAGGTAAGTTTGTTGAGGTACAAAGGTGTATCTATGGAAATAGAAAACTGACCGAAGATAGGCACATCCACAAAACAACGAATCCAAGTTTTCAGTGAGTGTATATATGGAATGACAGATTTGGATTTTTATAGAGTGTATCTATAGGATTGTAGGTAGAAAATATGCCAAATAGATCAACGAATTCGCTGAACAACATGAACAATGACTATGCTATAGTATGTTCAATAATACCAAAGGAAGATGCACATGCACACAACATTAGAGTGTATCTGTGAATATTTTGTATGCTAACTACCATTAAGATGAACTAATTTTTTTGACAAAAGATATGTGATACAAGCACAAGAAAAATTATTTAACCAAGCATGCTTAAAACTAACGATGAAAAAATACAATACTAGTTGAGGCCCCACTTGGATAAAATTCAATCTACACTTACTCAAAGCGGACATATAGAAGTTTTTTAGCTCATTGGATCCCTGTCATGACACACACTTCTTGGCATACCAAACTTTAGATTTTGAGGGACATCACTTTCCAAGGAATTTCTATCTCACTAGGAGCCGCAAGGATGTTGCGTATCTTCAACATGTGCTTCATCACAATGCTTGAACAAACACGTAGAAGGTTTTCTAGAAACTAAAATAATTGGTGTCTAATAAGGGTATCTATTCAGGTGGCTATACTCAAACAATATTCCCAATTAAGGGGGCTCTCCTAGTCATTTTAAAACAAGGTGTTTTATATCTTGTAGTGAAAATTTTTAACGTATCACAAGGATACTGAAGGAGATTTTCACTGGCATAACAAAATCACACTTGTTGATTGTGACTTTAATCACAACCACATTTTTTTATATAGCGGTTTGGAAATGCTTGGCGTTAGTCGTTACTGTTTGGGTCATTCCCTCTAACCTGACCTTATAGGCTTCACAGGAGGCAGACCCTCTAAAGGAACATAAATGTACCTATCGTACTAAACACAACAAACAACGCTTTATTCATTTTTAAGCACTAAATGAGGAGTTCCTACACTAAGTTGACATAGTTTATTGATTAATTAGTTTATAAAAATCCCCTTTCTTTGACGGTCTTGCAAAAACACATGTTAATGTTTATGGGGTCTTTAACGGATGTAAGAAACCTTCCTTCATAGTAGAATACACAACAAATGTTGGCAGATTAGCGAAATTGAGTATTAAAATGACTTTGGAAAAATGAATGAGAAAGCTTATATGTTGGATGACAGGGAAAATCTGCTGAACGACAATTCTGCTATTTTATAGAGCGATTCTGTACAACAATGATTCTGCTGATAACAAATTTTTTGAATGGTGATTCTGCTGATCAATGATTCTGATGATCGGTGACTCTGCTAATCGACGATTATGCTGATCGAAAGATTTGCTAATCGGTGATTTAGCTAATCGACGATTCCATTGTTTCACAAAGCGATTTTGTAGAAAACTTTGAAAATATAACTTGCATTTTTTGTGATTCTACTGATGCACGTGAACTTTCCAAGGTGAATCCATTGATCCATGTAAAAAAGCCTCTAAACCCTACAAGTGCTAGAGAGTGCCTAGAATA
This sequence comes from Thuja plicata, assembly GCA_018584345.1. NCBI lineage: Eukaryota > Viridiplantae > Streptophyta > Pinopsida > Cupressales > Cupressaceae > Thuja > Thuja plicata. The sequence continues at coordinate 688,657 of MU226829.1, read as the reverse complement.
CCAAAAATGTTAATTTTGAACCTGTGAAGTGGGTCCCACCGAGCATGCCAGAAATGTTTGCAAGGAAATGTTTGGAAAAGGACTGTAGTTAACTTGTAAACACAGTCAGAACACAAATATAGTGCAACAATCAATATTAGACATAAAGAAGGAATTAAATAAACATGAAAGAAAACCAATTAAAACCTTGTTATAGCCTCTTTGTGGCAACAATTTGTCCAAGATATTATGGTATATGTATGCTCACAAATTCAACAACATAACAGCATTAGAGTGCTCCATAGTTGCTCAATCTTGGAGGAAGAACCTAAAAATGGCTTTCAAAGGGGTTTCACAAGCATGGTTGAGTTTCTCTCAGAAGTGCATGAGTTTACATAATGAGAGAATTTGATCATGGTTTTAAGGATTTAAATTCAAAGATGGATAGTAGATGGGATTTTGAATTGAATGGAAATGGGAGGATTAAATAGAGGAGTTGAGGAGGTTAGGGATATCCTGTATTAATGAGGGGTGACCAGATGTCAACCTTAGTGTGGTTGGGAGATGAGGAAATAGACTTTCCATAACTGACATTTATGTCTCAAAACCCCAAAGTCCAACCTCATTAATATGGGCTTTTATGGAAAATTTGTGTAGGATTGGGATGGAGGAAGCAAAGTTGGACTTTGCTTCCCTAATCCTCATACTTTGGAATGTGCACACGCTTCAGAGGAGATTAGTTTTAATGACTTGGGTTAAGTGGAAGGCAAGTGGATAGGTTAGGATTTTGTAAGTGGGTAGGGATTTTGAAAGGATAATGATTAATTAGATAAAATAGGGTATTTGTCTAATTAAGACAGAATCACGGTGAGAATATGGAAGTGGGTGAGGGTTAGGGTTGAATTTTAGAATTTCTTTTTAATTCAAAAATAGAAGAAATGGGTTATTTAATTAAACACATAGGTTTATTTAATTAAATAGATTTTAGGCATTAGATAAATTATATTAATTATTTTATCTTGAGGAATTGGTAAGAGGGTGAAATTAATTAAATAGATAGACTATTTAATTTAAGAGGAATGAGTACTGGTTATTTAATTTAAAATAAACATAAATGACTATTTAATTAAATAGGATAATGATGTTAGATAAATTAAATTAAATAATTTACCTAAGACTATAGAAGATGATTAATTAATTAAATGAATTAATTATGTTTCAGATTTTGGTGTCTACATTGTCCTATTCAGCGCTTAGGACCTAATTGAGCCTATTGGGACATCTTCCTTCTAAGTGTGCAATTTGGAAAAGGAGTAGTCAACCCCTTTGCATTTCTTCCGTTTTCCTATTGTTCAAACCTAAATAATCAATCAAAAAATAAACATAAGGTATATGTATGACAATAAGAGTAAAAATGTGTACTAAATGAATAGATGAGATGAACATATAAATGTGTGAGAATATATGAATAAAAATAATGGACCTAATTAAATTTCTAAAAATTATTTTGAATGGACACACACACACACACACACACATACACATTGGAGGATTTGTGTCAAATTTATAACATTTTTTTTACTATATGAAACAATATAAGTCTAAATTAATTTTTTTTTTACTAGGATCCAGGAACTTATGGTTTATTTTTACCAAAGTTTACCATAGAACCACAATAACTTCATTCCTCATAATTACACCTTCAACGAATTTTGATCTTAGCAGATAGAAATAAATTTATAGACAAAATAAGATAATGGAGGATACATACAATTTAGGGCATGGTAGATACATGAAAATAATAAATGAAGCTCATGTTTGTATTTGGATACTATACATGTGGCCATGGTATTAAGCTCTAATAATGCAAGGCTTGAGAGTGGTGGCCTTGATCCGCCTTTTAAAGATAATGTTAAGTTGCATGATTTTAAATCCTTCGTATCTCTAACCTTTGCCACCTAGCTACAAACTCACATTTTTATTTTATAAAAAGCACTACATATGACACCTAAAGCTTTTTTAGCCACAATTTTCTAAGGAATAAATCTATAGCATTTTTGGTGAAGGTTCTAGTAAAAAAATTCATAGGTCTTTGGCCAATAGCCAAAGGCACAAATGATTGAATCAATCTCCATTGGAAACCCTTATTAAAGAGTAAATTGGGATTTTTTTTAGAATATGAAACTATATGATATTCAAAGGATTAAATTTGAATTATGGATCTATGAAATTTAATTTAGCAAAAATAGTACCTAATGCAACCCCTATTTTGATGAACTTCTACATCATCCTCTTAATTTTAAGATGATAAATCTTTGGCTGGATTTGAGAATTATTTGTGCCATTTCATTGGAAAGGTGTCACCAAGAGGAAAATTCACTTGTGCTCAAATATGCATAGAAGTTGATTTAGATAAGGTTCTTTCTAAAGTCATTGATATAAATCTAAATGGTTAGGCATAAATGCAAGAATTTGACTATGATGGTCACCTTTCAAATGTGAAAAATGTTATGAATATGACCACTTTTGTTAATGTTTAGAAAAACCAACAAAATTGACTGCATGCACCTAAAAATTTTCAACACACGTTTGTCATAGTCCATGATATTAGGCAATTTAGTTTTGGGTCTACTTGGATTACTCACAATGTACAGGACTCCCCCTAGTATGTAGGAAGCACCTATCTATGTGTCAAATACGAGGCGTATATGCCTTACCCACTATAAGATTTGAACTTGTAACTTTTCAAATAGATGACTATGGTTGATGAAATGCAAATCACTCATTCTTCAAAAAAAAAATATTGATTTTTGCCTCTTTATCTACTTGTTTTCTTATCTTTTCGATTTACTTTTTGTTATCTTATCACTTAAAATAGACGTTGGAATGTGTTCCTACTCTAACTACCATTTTTTAATTTAATACGAAATGTTTCTATACCATTTCATCTAAGAACTATAATTGCTCAATTAAACTACACTACTTTTCATTATAGATAATACCAAGAGACAGGCCAAACATGGAATATTTGTTGAAATCCATGGAAGCTTCCAAGAGCAGCTATCAACTATGTCCATTGAACCTTCAAAGAGCAGCTATCAACTAAGTTATGCCATTTTCGAGGATACTGCCACAGGCCACGTAAGTTGTCCCATTTTCCTGGAGATTTCCGCAGCCATGCAAGTTGCGAGTTAATCTTCTTTTAAAATCTCGTTACGCAGGTAATGACGACAACTTTTCTGTTGTTATCTGCGAGAACAGCTGTGCAATGCCGAACTGAATCAGTCTTAGAAAAGTCCCACTACTTTAATGGAGGTCCCAGCAGTGTAGGCCCCCCAAAATATACGCATTCCCACCACATTCTTTTTCATCTTTTTCTCTATTTGATGTGATCTTCTTCTGCCCTCAAGTTAAATGGTAAATGGATTATAACAAACCGTGAGTTTCAGAGTTTTTATACATCAATATTTGAGGATGTACGGCTTTGTGTTGAGAAATTGCGAGGAAAATAAAGAGAGAGAAGCAGCAGAGTAGTTTCTTCTGTTTCTTTCATCTCACCAAAATGTCGGCGCGGGAATATATTTTAATCAACAGTTGGAAGTTATGTTTCGTGGCTGAAAAATTTTAAGGGGTCTTGAATTATTAGTTATGTTTTTTTGTTTTTTTAAGTAAACCACGTACGCGTTTGTCCATACCGCCGGTATTCTGAGAATCCCATATCCTGTGTGCGCCGTATTTGTTCATCTGAATCTTATATAAGCAATGAGTTTTTCATTTTTATAACCTACTTGCTTAGGCTACTGAACGAGATTATTTCAGTGGAGAGTGCAATTTTTGAAGTTCAGAAGCCTACAAGTTCGGTTTAGTAGTGGAGCTGAAATATCCAAAAGTTTGAATTACAATTGATTCCAGAGAGCTCGGAGTGCAGATTATTTTGCTGTGGGTTTCAGAAATAGAGACGGAGAAACACGTTTATTGCCCCAAAAACGCGAATAATACCCATAAAATGGAAAAAATTAGGGTAATCTCAGTTCCACCAAAACGAGGGGATGTTAAGAGGGGGATATTTAATTCCTTGGTTAAGGGAAGCTCTCATTTATTTGGTTTCTGCTGCTGCTCCAGCTGTTTCAGTCCCGGGCCATTTGCCACCAAATAATTGGGGCTTTTTGGGCTCAATGGATTTGTTTTATAGTGTATAGTTGTTTGATTCAGTCGTTAAGATGCATCAGTGCATACGTTAATTTAATTTGATCAAAGACGTTGTATTATAATTGTACAGTTATATTGCTGGAATATGTGCAGGAGGAGTTTTCATTATAATTAGAACTTAGAAATTATGTATTCTGTGTACTCATAGAATATATTTTCTATTTGTATCAAAATATTGTTTATATTTGTATAAAAATATGATTTTTATTTGTATAAAAAATGGCTCTGAGTATTTTGTTTTGCTGTACGGTTTATATGGTTTGTATTGGTTAGACTGTGTTCTAATCTAAGGTTTTTGTATTGTCTTTTATATTAGATTCTTCTCTGAAATATAATCTTTATTTCAGAGGGCTGTGCAAATAATTTTTTCATCGGATTAAGCTGAAAGAGTTAGTTTGGAGTAAGATTTATAATGGTGATGATAGTGGAGAATTCTTAACAAATAATTATGGTTGTAACAAAATAAAACTTTTACTCAATCTGATCAAGTGTATTATTCAAGTAATTTTACAATTAATTATGAATTTTAAGTGATTGATATGAATTTTAAGTGATTGACCTCCCTTGATTAAAATGATGGAAGACTAGGTTGGATTTCAAGGCGTGGAGATTTTTTTATTTATTTTTAATTGTCTTTTGTTTTACAATCTTAAAACACACGAAATGGAAAGATCTCATATTGCATATGGATTCGTTCTGGATGTTAATGGGAGTTTTGTTACATTAAATTAGTAGACGGCCGTTTAATAAATTGCAGATAATACACACCGGTGATAATAGTATGATGAAAAAGACAAAACAAACATTCAGTCGAACAACGTCCGCCACTAACTTAGAGAAGACAGAATATTCTAAGAAAACATAATAAATTCTTTTTGATCGCTGATCAAAACCTTCTTCCGAGAAGCTGACTTTTATTACATAATATCCCTACATTATTGAAAAAAGTGGAAATGATAGATTGAATTTGGTATTTTGGAACACTCCAAACTCCAAAAGTGGGATGTATTGAAAAAAAAAGGTGGTTTTGTTATTACACTATTGTTTTTTATTTAGTAGTATAGTATTGTTAATGTGAGAAAAATGTAATAGTTGAATATTTAGTATCAATAAATGAATAAAAAATGTTGTTTATAGAAATTTGTAATAAATCATGTGATGTTATATTGGTTATCAATAAGACATGAGTTACTGGATAAATATTGATCAATCTTTTTTTTTTTGTATTTTTTATAATATCTTAACAAAGAGGATGTCAGCGACATAAGTTTGATGAGACATAATGATGGTGTATGAAAACATTTAAATTGTCTACATATCCAAGTACATGGTGTTATTTTTAGTGCCAACAACACATGTATATTGTCCAATGAAAGAAAGTAAAGTTAGGGTGTAATACTATTGGGCCGTCTTCTTTGGTTTTTTCCTTATTTTGTAGCCTCTTTATAAACATATGACAAGCTAGCCTTTTAATATCTTATCTTCCCTCTCCTAGCACCTCAACATCATAAAGAGCTTAGTAAAAATTGAGAGAACATTGTTTTCTATAACATATAAGAAATTAATATTTCATGTTTCAAATTATACCATTTTAGGTCTTTGCTCTTTAAAAAAACTTTGAAAGAGAAATTTGAAAGAATATCAACATTATGAAGGTCAAATTAAGGGATTTGATTTGGACAACAAATGGAATATGATAGAAAATAGTGAATAAAATCTAGTTCTATAATGATTCATTCCAAGGGCATGAAAACTTCTATGTCTACTTTAGTTCGACCGAAGTCATTTCTTAAGCTTTATGCAATTGCAATGAAGAATAAGCTAAGGGAAAAGGGTTTTGTTGATCATATTATTACCGTGAGTTGCGTGGAGCCTTCCCTTATTGATGATTTAAGCCATACTTTATAGTTTACACAATATCTAAACCCTCTGCATGTTGCTTATACACTAGATGCATCCCTCTCAAATTTTATATTTGCTAGTTCTAGTGTACCCTTTTCTATCATTAATATTCCTAGATTCAAGACATTGTCAATAAAACTCTTGTAGAATGATCTCTTTTCTAAGTTTTCCTCAAACCCATTCATTGATCTCAGTGGGACTGTGGTATCCTAAAGAGACCATGGAACCCTAACAAGGGGGGCCACACATTAACTAGTCTAACATGAAGAAAATTGAACAAAAAAAAAGACAATAAAGTAAAGTAGGAGATGGCTTGCCTCATGAGTCTGACGACCCTCTATGATGACTAGTCTCAGTATCTCCATCTTGGTGGACTATAGATCTTTCTTTTGTTGCATCTTCTCTAATACAAACCTCTTTGCACTTGAGACTAAATGAGAATGAGAGAAGTTGAATAGTTCACTTTAAGGTAAGCTCCTCTCTAAACCCTAATTTACTTCAATCTATTAATAATTTGAGCTATAGAACTTTAATTTACATGTCATCCATTGTATTGGAAATATGATTCAATTTTCCTACTTACTAGATGCTCTTTTGCATGGAATATTTTTGACATGTGACCCTACCAAAAGCATATTTCCATCACTTATTTTCATGGTTTGATGTGGTAAACATGATACCCTATTTATGCCTCATAAATTGGTAAGCAAAAACATGGGGGACACATAGTTACCCTCAAATTTCATCACTCTTAGTACGAATTCTAGAAGATTTTGATTTGTGCTACCAAAGTAGTTTTGTATAATTTAGTTCTTAACGTTTTAATGAAAGTACTTGCTACAATGGGGGTTTTGTTTGACAAATTTTAGAATATCCCTTTTTGAATGTTTACTTCCCTACACTTTAGCTTGCATATGCATCTAGTTTCACATGAAGACTAAAGTAGGGGCTACATATAGTATTATATATTGTACTCTTTTAATAGGTGAGTCCAATTTTATATTCTCCTAGAACTCATTTTAGCTTTCTCTCTCCTCTATGTGTTATTTGGAACAATTTTTTTTCTTAATTAACACTTAATTCTAGAGAATGAGTCTATTCCATTTTAAATCGAAACACACTTTCTTTAGACCCTCATTTTAGTATGCCCTTTATTATATGACATTCTTCATCTCAAATTGAGTCCTATCCTATTGTAAAATTCAATGCAATTAAGGTCCCACTTTTATTTCATTAACACCCATTGATTTTAGACCTAAAAACATGGCCCTATTATCTTTCCTTCCTCAAAATTTTAGCCAAAAATGGTTGAACTATTTTAGTACCCATGGACTATATAAATCACTAACAACATCAATGAATCAGTGACCTCAAAAATTAATCCTTAAAACTTATAACCATAGATTATGTCTCAAGTTATCTTCTGTCCTACAAGATGTATGCCTTAAATTAATTTTATCAATTTACTACTTGTCGGATTGCTTTGTAAATCTCTCTTCTGTATGATTACCGATAAGTAGTTAACTATTTACCGAAACACAATAAATATGCAGAGTATACCGATCAATCCATAATTGCATATGTGAAATGTAAAATAGTAAAGTAATAAAACAGACACATAACACATGGATTTTAACGTGGAAACCCTGTTAAGGGAAAACCACTAGGACTGGTACCCCAAATTTTCACTCTTCTGAAGTGAGCCCTATTAAGAGCCAACCCTGTTAAAGGTTACAAACACACTATTAGGTGTGACCTTGCTAGAGGATTTAAGAATAGTTTGTCACCTAGTATCTAGCATCTAATGCTACCATCCTTGATCAAACACTCACTTGGCCTGTCAATAGGTATCGGGCATATCCAATGCTACTTTTATGATCAAAATTTTTGATACTCCTTTGGATGTATCCCAATTGTAAAACACTTTTAAGTCCTACTCGGTTAAGAGACTTGATGCTTCAATGGTTAAACTGAAACATTAATGATCTGTTCATACATACAACTCAATTGCAAATTTTTAGATCTATTGTAAGTCCATTACCTCTTTGATCAATATAATCACTTATACCTTTGCTCCACACTATTCTGCTCTATGATGCTTGTCTCACTATTCGTCGGTGTTTGCAGAATCTAGCTCTTTCCTTGGCTTGTTGATCAGGACCGAAAGAAGCCTTTCTTCTCCTTCAAATTTTCTTTTACATCTTTTTCTATTCTCTTGTTCACCCCACAATTCATAATTAATTGGGTTTGTCTCTATATATAGACACGATTTTCCCTTTTCTTGGATTTCTTGTTTCTTGGCGTGTTCCACAATTCTCGCCAATAGATTTAAAGAAAACTCCTGATTTATCTCAAAGAGATCTTCTTGCCAACTGGAAAATTTAGCTTTAAATCAATTACTTATCTCCGGCTTTATCTGGATGTTTAAAGCACTAATAAGTATCCGTTAATTCTATCTTTAGCTTTTTGACAGCTAAGTATTTTGTCATTTTCTGAACTCTTTGTTCTGTTGGTCAACTCTTTAGTTAGTCATTGGTGATAACTAACTGTTCCATCGGTGTGACTTTAGTTGTCATCAGGATCTCCATCCTTGTCTTTTCCATTGGGAAACACTGAAATTATTTCCGTTGGGTTACTCTGTGTTTTGCTCGTCAGGTAACATTGTAACTTTGCTCATCGGTAATGCAGTGCATTAGCTTGTCGGGTAACACTATGACTCTGCTCTTTTACTCTGACCGTCAGTGTGCACTCCGTCGATTTATGCAGTCACTTAGTGAATACTTGACTTGTTATGCATTACTAATAGCATAGCCTTGATTCATCGATTCTTTGAAGTCTTTGGCAGTATTTCCATGACCATATAAATAATATTAAGTTAACATCAATGACAATACAATACATTAACTGATTTAATGCCTTGCATGATCATCAACTTAATATCTTCAAACATTCAATTAGTTACATGTCATCAACATTTAAGGGAGGATAACATATATGCCTTGGTATTTCTAGATCTAGCCTTGAAATGAGATTATTATTGTTGTATATTGGCCTCCAAATTGATTAAGTCTTGAAATCTTATATAAAATCTAGTGAGCATTTCTTATTTAGAAAGGTATGGATTTTATGCAATCAATGTGTACACTACACGAAGATGAATCTCTATAATGAGGATTCTACATATCTAAGAATTTAGATTAGAAATTATCATGTATTTTTCATCATTGAGAATTCAAAGGATGTTGAAGGATGATAGGGAATCATTGACTGACGATTGTCTTCTACTCCTCCTTAAGGGATTATATATGATTTCATGTCATTCTTATGTTTCATTAGTTAGTTATAGATTTGAGTTTCATTTTATATATGGTGCAGAGAACCTCCCATTTTTGTTTGAATTATGTGTTTAGGGTTTTATTAGGGGTCTTTGTTATGTGTGTAATAAGATCCATAAGTGTTGGATCCTAACTTGTTCATTCATGTTTGTAAGAGAAAAAGTTACTCCTAGGTGAAAAAGTTGCCATTTTGGTCTAAAGTGGTAAAAGTTGCAAATTTGAAGCAACTGGGGGATATGGTCTCCTCTAGGGTCCTAAATGTCCTAACTAGGGTCCTAGGATGGGTCAACATGCATTGAGTTGACCAACTTAGTCAAAGAGCAAGAAATGCTCAAAAGTTGCTAGCAACTTTTGCAAAAAGTTTCTCAGTGAGGAATTGGATGGTTGTAACCACCCATGCTCTGGTATTTGAGCATGGATTGAATATTTTTAAAGGATAATTGAGTTTTAGCTTCAGACCACATGTGTGAGCATATTGTACAGATGGTTTTCTGAGATTTCTTGCAATTTACAGTGTTTCTGCATCCTTGTATGGTTGTGTATAGATTAGATTGTGCAATATGACTCCATGGGAGTGTATTATGTTGAGTTATCTTTCTTTTTCATATACTAGGTTAATTTCAAGTTAAGGTTTTGTAAAGTTACATTTAGTTTTAGGTGATTATGTCTGCAATTTCCATTTGCAGAGCTGCAAGAACAAAAATGGCTCTAACCTAAGCATCCACAGTTGAAAATGTATGAAATCTTGTGGAATGATAGGTTAGGGTCTTTATATAGTGTTTTTTTTATCATTTTTGTTCTTTCAATGGATTTCATAGGCTTGGAGTGATGCCCTAGGCTGACTGCATGGAGTAGGTGAGCCAGGACAGGGCGAAGATAGAATTGAACCAGTACACCCATGATCTTGTATGGACAACTTAGTGGCATGAATAGAAGACCTAATGTGTCTCCTTGAAGGATCAAAAGGTTACAGAAGGTGGAGTGAAGTTTGAAGACAAATTGAAGACAATTTGCATTGACTGGTCCAGAGGCCTAAAAGATAGGCTAAAAACTAGGGCCTAGAAGTAATTAGGGTTGTGGGTGTCTTGGAGAGACATAAATTTAGATTTTTGAAGTGCTAGTTGATATATTTCAGATTCATATAGTATTCCATAGGGTTTTTTGGAAGAATTTGGAGCACTAGGCTAAAAATAGTGAAAATAGACCTACTAGAAATAGGCCTATCTTGGATTTGTGACAATATAGAGGTGAATAGAGTGACCAGAAGTGTTTTGAATACCTAGAATGGAAATGTAAGGTCCTTTGAACATAGGCTAGAGCCTTAGAGGTGTGTGGGAAGATCGTAAGAAAATGTTTAGGGTTCTAGAGGAAGATCTAGTGAAGAAACAAGGTAATTGGTGAACTAGTTGGACTAGTTGAAATTGTTTGTGTTTTGTTGCTTCATCAACTCAACTATACCTAGGAGGAAAGTTGAATAGGAGGGTCTAGGAGGCCAATCTTGGTGAATAAATTATATATTTTAGACCATTGGATGGTTTGGGAAGTGATTAACAACTTGGGGTAAAAGAAACGCTAGAACTCTAGACCCTCTACATCAGAGCCATAATTTTAGTAAATTTGGTGTATGTCTGAAGGGGAGGAGAGTCATGAGGTTGAAAAAATTCCACCCAAGTCAATGAGAAAAGATTCCATAGTGGACTTGGTCGAAGAACTATTGGCAAAGCAAAATCTGACAGAGACAAAGGGCAAGAGGAGAGTTACTAAATGGGGAGCTGGAAGTGATGAAGAGGATGAAAGCCAGACATGAGAGACATCTGGAAAAATGCAAAGAAGTGGAGATGGATAAATATTATAAGGTGTTCTTGGATGCCTTTAATTCCATCAACAAAGATAGTATACAACACATTCCTTACTATAGATGTAGTTTGAATGGTGAAGATTTATTGGGTTGGCTAGAGGCCATAGACAATCAGTTTGATTACAAACAAGTGTCAGAGGAGAAAAGAGTCAGTTATGCCATGGCTAGACTCAAGGGATCTACATTGGTGTGGTAGAACATGATGCAGAATGATAGAATAACCACTAGTAAGAATAAAATAGTCTCTTGAGATAGAATTAAGATCAAGTTGAGGGCACAATTCTTGCCCACTGATTATGAGATACAAATGCATCAAAAGTTGCAGAACTTGAGGCAAAAAGAGTTGACAGTAAGTGCCTACACTGAGGAGTTCAAAAAGTTTAGCCTAAGGGAAAGAAGGCAAGAAGAAGAGGTAGAAAAGGTAGGAAGATGCCTCAATGGATTGAGACAAGGAATCTAAGATGAAATCAGTATGATGGCCCCTGATAATATATTCATAAATGTTTTCAATTAGTCTTGAGAGCAGAGGAGAAGGCTAGAAGGAGGAATGATTTTCAATAGAGAGGCAGAGGCAATAGAGGATTCAGAGGCAGGGGTAACTTTGGCAGAGGACAAAGTCCAAGTAGGCCAGGAGAGACTCAAACTACTGGCAATAATGGAAGCAACTAGTATAGGGGCTCATTTCAGAGAGGAGGATACATAGGAAGAGGACCTCCAAGAGGTAGGTTTCAGTCACAAGGCAGGACTAACTTTGTCTTTACTGGAAGGTGTTACAATTATAACCAAGTGGGACATACTATGGGTAGGTGTCCTAAAAAATCCACCACCTCATCCATGGGAGAAAGAAGGAATTAGTTAGTGCAGGAAGATGAAACAAAAATTGGCACCTCACCAATCTCCAAGGCAGGGCCAGTGATGGATGGAGAAAACCTTATGTTGAGAAGGACCCTATTGAAATTACCTAGTGTTGCAGAGCCACCACAGAAGAAGAGCTTGTTTAAGACCACTTGTAGGTCACATGGGAAGATATGCAAAGTGATAGTGGACTCTGGTTCCATAGAGGACATAGTACCAATAGAGATGGTGGATAAACTAAAGCTTAGAAGGATACTACACACTACCCCCTACAAGGTGTCATGGCTAAATAAGGGCAAACAAATAGTGGTAGATGAACAAACTTTAGTAGAGTTTGAGATAGGGGAATATAAAGACAAGGTGTTATGTGACATATTGCCAATGGATTCATGTCATCTCCTTCTAGGATGTCCATGGAAATATGATGTGAAGGCCATACATAATGGTGAAAAGAACAACTATGTGATTATCAAGCAAGGGAAGAAGTTTCAAATGGATCCTCTGCAAGAACCTAATGAAGAGAAGCATGTGGGGACTAGTGTGATGCTTTTGAGTGGAAAGGAGTTCCTAAAGGTCATGAAGAAAGAAAAAGGGGTATGTTGTGCAGTGATAGTGAAACTAAAGGAGGAGACTAAGGATAAAGTCAGTATGCTAGAAGAAGTACAAGCATTGTTGGAAAAGTACCATGAGATAGTGGATAATGGATTGCCTAGTGCATTGCCACCCATGAGAGATGTGAGCCATCAGATAGACCTCATACCTGGAGCTAATCTACCTAACAAGGAAGCATATAAAATGACATCAAGTCAGAATGCAGAAATAGAAAAAAAAAATTCAAGATTTGTTAGAGAAAGGGTTAATAAGGAAGAGTTTAAGTCCTTGTGCCATGCCATCTATCCTTGCACCTAAGAAGGATGGAAAATGGAGGATTTTTACCGAATCCAAGGCCATTAACAAGATCACAATCAGATATAGATTTCCCATGCCCCAGATTGAGGATTTGTTAGACAACTTGGGGGATTCTTGTTATTTCTCCAAAGTAGATTTGAAGTCAAGGTATCATCAAATCAGAGTTAGGCTTGGTGATGAGTGGAAGACAACCTTCAAGACCAATGAAGGGTTGTATGAGTGGCTTGTAATTCCCTTTGACCTAAAAAATGTACCTAGCACATTCATGAGGCTCATGAATGAAGCGCTAGCATACTTTACATGTAAGTTTTTAATTGTTTACCTTGATGACATTTTGATCTTTAGCAGGTCTAAGGAGGAGCACATGAAGCATTTGGAAATGGTATTGAGGAGGCTACACCAAGAAAAGTTGATGATCAATCAGGAAAAATGTGAGTTCTTGAAAACTAAATTAGTATATCTTGGTTTTGTTGATGCTAAGGGATGTATGAAGATGGATCTTGATAAGGTCAAATCTATATTGGAATGGCCAACACCTAGAGCCATAGGAGATGTTAGAAGTTTTCATGGATTAGCCTCCTACTATAGGAAGTTTGTGAGAAACTTTAGCCATGTATGTGCACCTATCCTAAACACTATAAAGGGAGGAGTCAAATGTCAGTTCAAGTGGACATCAGCAAGAGATCAAGGTTTTGAAATGTTGAAGAAAAGGATAGCTGCACTACCTACTCTTAGGTTCTACAACTTCAATCAATTATTTGTGGTGGAGTGTGATGCTAGTAAGCTATCCATTGATGCGGTGTTAAGTCAAGAGGGACATCCTGTGGCATTCTTCTCAGAGAAGTTAAATGAGGCCAAAAAAATGTACTCCACCTATGATTTGGATTTGTGTGCAATGGTGCAATTACTCAAAAAGTGGAGACATTATCTCCTACCAAGGGAATTTGTGGTCTATACAGATAATCATGCCCTTAGCTTCTTGAATGGGCAAGACAAGTTGAACCAACAGCACCTAAAAAGGGTAGAAGATTTGAAAGCCTATACCTTTGTCATAAAACACAAGAAAGGGCTTAGCAACAAAGTTGCAGATGCTCTGAGTAGAAGAGTACTAGCTATTCAGGAAATATAGTTGTAGAGTATAGGAATGAGTGACTTGAAAGATCTCTACAAAGAAGAAAGAGATTTCAAAGATGTCTATGAGGCATGTGAGAAGTTCCAACATTGTTTCAAAGTAGAATTTACTGAATATATGTTGCAGGAAGGACTATTGTTCAAGGGACACTTGATGTGTATACCTCAATTCTCAATGAGGGAGAACATAGTCAAGGAGAAACACCAAGGAAGCTTTGGAGGCCACTTTGGAGTGGACAAGACACTTGAGAAAGTGAATAGGCATTAATATTGGCCTAAATTATAGTTGATACTTACAATAAAAAGAAAGTTTTTATTAGGCAATAGTAAATTTGTTTGGTGACTTACCATAAAGAGTAATTTTGACATGTAGTAAACATGTAGTTGTACGAGTCATACTTACTAAATTCAGTAAGTTGTGTTTAGTTGGGACTCTGCAGCTTGGTTGTAATATGCAATTTGAAGTACATATTGAAGACTATTGTAACTATGAAAAATCTTGAGAATCAATACAAAAGATATTTTCTTTTGGTTTTTTTCTTGGTATAATTTTACCAAGTTTTTCCACGTAAATCTTAGTGTTATGTGTGCTTGTCCTTCTCTTTAACTTTTCACACTTTTAAATTTTATAATAATTCATATGTTTGTGAGTTAATGTATGCATTATTTGTTGTTCATCTCATTTAGGATTCACTCTAAAACACTTGAGTACACATGACTCTTATTTTTTATATTTTTTATCATATCAAAATGTTAGATAGACTTAAGACTTAGAGCACATGCAATTTATTTCAATTTTGTACTTGGCTATTCGTAGAGGTGAGGATCACCAAAATAGGGGATTTGACTAAGGTAAGCCCCTATATAGCCCAATATCCCCCTTCCTCTCTCTTATGTAGGTTAAGGACTAGTTCATTGGTTAGGATGACATATTTTAGAGGATATATGTTTAACATATAGATTATTTATTAAGATTGCATTATTCAGACAATGTTGATTAGTACCAATTTCCCAGGGACTAGGGTGCCTAGTGTCATAGTTCAACTATTTCTACTTAGAAGTTTCCAAAAAGATAGTGTAGAGGCCTCTCATTCCATATGTAATACCTATACCATGTTTAGAGTCTAACAGGACTAAGGAACCTATTGACAATGTTTGGCTATTTTGTTTTATCAGCTTTAGGTCATAGGTGCACCTGAGTATCTTGGTTTAATTTTTTATTTTTTTATAGTTTATAGTAATCATCTTTTTTATTAGTTTATTTATATGTTTCACTTAAATATTTTAGGACCCTATAAGTTTACATTTTACACCTGTAAAGAATAAAAATGATAAAAAAATGTAAAGAGGTAATGCGAACAAGAGACTTGCACATCTAAATAACATCACATTACATATGAAAGATGGGGAATGTAAGATTCTCCTCTTAGCCCCAAATTCACAAAGGAAAGATCCAAATTGATTAACCACGAGAAAATGGTCAATGCACAAATGAATCAATCGATTAGAAATAAGAAGAAAGAGGAAAAACTTACATTCCATTTTTGGAGGAGGAGAGTGTGTAATAGATCTGAAATGATTAAAAGCTTAATTGAAATGAATTGAAGATAAATACTAACCTCAAAGTATAGCAAATCTGGAAATTGTTATTTTCTGGTGTCTATACCGAGTTTCTGGAAGTTTTGCAACCTACCTTGGCCTGGAAACACAGAGATGGAGAAAACCCAGAAATCATTTTCTTTTATGAAACAGGTTGATCTCAACCCAAATATGAGGGCACAATTGTAACCCTTTATGTCAACTTTGCCAGGCACTGCTCCGACGGAAAATGTGTTCGCGAATCTCAAAAGTTTGTCGAAAAGGGTATCTGAATCTTCTCTGTAATTCATTGTTCCATACTTGTGCCTAAAAGAAAAAGATTTTTTTCTTGTTGGGGGAGGGGATTGCCTTGTTCAAACCCCAGTTTTGAAATTAACCTTAAAATAGAATTGAAATTGCAGTAATAAACAAAGTAAATAGAACAATTCACCTTGCTTATGTTGAAGCCCTTGTGGAGAATTCAAATCCTTGGATCCAGAAGTAGGGATGCACCAAATGGATGTATAATTGCAGAATGTAGGATGTCTCAAATCAATTGCCTTTAGATCTTCAACACCAGTATGGAATGGATCTTGGAATAGGAAGAATCTTGAATGGATATGAATAAAGAAATCTTCAACAAGAGGGCTCCATAGAGCTTGAATCCTTCAATGACTACTAATGGATCTCCTTGATGAATTTAATCTTGAATACTTGAATACTTGAATTCTTGAAAGTAGATGATTGCTTTGATAGATTATGCGTAGATTATCTTTCCTTTGCGTGGATTGTTATTCCCCTAAAATGAGAGGAGAAGGCTTCCTTATATACAAATGTAGGGAAAAAACTTCTAGAGAGGCTGACATATGAGAAATAAATTCCAATTAGGCTCATACCCCTAAAAGTAGACCTATATTAAATATATTTTTAAGATTCACCACTTCAAAGCCTGAAACAGCTGACCCAAAAGCGGGAAATAATTATTTCCAAACCCCGAGATCTGTAAATCTTTGAAATTTGAAATTTAGACCTTGAGTCAGGGTCGAGGTCGACCCTCATGTATGTCAGGGTCGAGGAAAACCTTGACCCTGAGGTCAAGAACCTCATAATCTCAAAGCAATATACCAGAAGCAGGTAGGGGAGAAGTGGAAAACAAGGCAGAATAGGAGAAAAACTAGATCCAAGTCAAAGACCCATTCAAGGTGTTTGACATGACCCAAAACCACTTACTTGGAGGGATAAACTAGTCCTAAATGGAAGTGCTTCCATTTTCCAATGATAGAACACCTTTATTAATCTTGTACGAAAAGGGAATAGAACCCAAATGAGAAAAGCATATTTCTCAACTATCTTTAAGAGGGAAATATAGGCACACCTTTCCCTTTTGTGTTTTGCGCTCCAAATTTTTAGTAAAATAGTGTTCATTAATTTTTCAGAAGAATAGTTTAGACTATCACTTTCCCCCTAAAAATTGTGTGGGTAAAAGTACAAACCTTTGTCACACTTTTATAAAGGAAAAGGTCTACAACATGCAAAACTGTTAAACTTTAATGACATAAAAGTTGCATTTGTGTTTAGAATTTGAAAATTATGTAAACTAATGAAATGTGTAAAATTGGATGTAGTTTATGCATATAATTTTTTTTAAAAAAATTGAATAAGAATTGACATAGTTTATTAATATTTGAAGTCCATTTGTTAATTGTTGAAAAATGCTAAAAATATAGGGTCTAGTTCCCACCAAAAAAAATATATGCAAATAATCGTGTTTTCCTCTGATTTCATAATATGTTTTAGACGACATGTATAGCTAGTGCAAAAAAAAAAAAAGATTGGTTTTCGGTATATAGTTAGTCTGTTATAACTAGTGAAAGTCAGAGTTACCCAAAATTAACAGTTTTTGTCTCTTGCCTAATTTTCCGTAGAAAATATACACCATATAGAAAAAACACTATATATTCTTGAAGAGGACTCTCTCTTCTAGTGTTAAATATAAGTTTTAAATTTTTCCGACATGATTTGCTATTTTTTTCTTTTTTCAAACAAGCATGTTCTTCAATGTTAAATGCCTACTTGCAATAGTTTCAACTTATAATATATTATATGTAATCAAAACACTATAAATATTACATGACCATAATCTTGACTCTGAGCTCTCCAAAATATTATTTTAGATTTTAAAGAAAGTTGATTTTTGATAGACAAACCAGCTATATAAGTGAGAAGTTCTGCAATTTTGAAGTTTTTGCCTATTTGGCTGCCACATAGGATGCCACATAGCCAGTTTTAGTCAGAACTGGTTCGGCCAAATCAGTTCTGGATGAAACCCCCTATATAAATGTGTGCCAATTCTCCATTGATAAAACATAGTTGGCTTATATTTATTCATGAATTTTTGGCCAGAACTAGTCCGACCGAACCTATTTTGGCCGGAACTCATTTGCCACATCGATGCCACATGGTGCCACATTTGCGCCATGTATGTATGACCAAAAACATTCCGAGTGAAACCATTTTGGCCAAAACTACAAAAATGATCCTCAAGTGCGACACAACTTCGTACTTTTACCCTTGTTGAACCCAATGATAGTTGAATTTTTTTTATTTCTACAAGTAATAAAGTAAAAGAATATTATTTTCGTGCATTTTTTATCTTTCATTGTGTGTGTATAGATTACATTTGAATTCTTTGTTTCATTATATTAGATCTTTTTATTGCAATAGTTAAAGGAAGTGTTCCTTTTCTTAGATTAGAAACCAAAACTTAGAAAACAAAAAGACAATCACGTCAAATCTCTTTTTACAATATTTCAAAAAATTTGATGACTTTCTTAGTAGTGATGACTCTGATATGTTATATGAAGCCCTTGATGACTTTTTCTCTATCGAATCATCCTCTGCAACTCCTAAACCAAAACTTTTTCAAAGATCTATTAACGTGATACATGTGACTAACTTTATAAAGAACTTGAGAAGCCAAATATTTTTGTACATCTTTGTCTTGATGTTCCTCAAACTCATAACAAACTAATGATTCCATCTTAAAATTCTCCAAAAAAATCACTTAGAGACATAAGAAAAATGGATAAATCTATTGTATGATTACTTACACATATAACATAAGAAATAATAAGAAACCTAATCCTATTTCAGTTGTTCCTTCATCTTCTCTTCCTTCTTCTCAATTAGTACATGTCCTCATATGCCCCATCATATCTAACATCGTTGAAAGGAGTAGGATCTTGTTAAAACACTTTGTGTTACTCCTACTAATTTATCTATTTTGGAGTTTATTTGAACTCCATCTAGATAGCATACAATGCTTCAAGAGGCTTTATGAAACATTTTGTTCCTCCTTTTGTGAGACTTGATGCTATTGTAGCCTTATTGGAGTGAATGCATGCAACCAATACAATTATTGTGTTTTCCCAAGATGAGTTACCTTCTTTCGAGATTCAAAACCAATATGAGCCTCTTACGATTATGGTGCTTAAACAAATGATATTGTTGTAAGATGGACTTTTATTAATAATAGATCAAATATACATGTGTATAGTGTAAACTTGTTGCATAAAATCAGCTCGGATCCCAAATTATTCGACTTGATTATCTTTATATATGTGGCTTTGATAATGTTGGTAAAAAAATGTTAGGTACAACCACTTTACCTATTAAGTTAGGCCCTATCATTTTACCTACATTTATCCATGTCATTTTCGATACTCTCACCTATAATCTTCTTATAGGTAGACCTTAGATTCAAACTATGCAAATCATCCCCTCAAAGTTCTTCATTGTAACCTAAAGTTTAGCTACAACAACAAGATGTCTACTCAAGAAGGTGATAAATTCTTAAACAATTGTTTGCAAATTGAGCTTGGATCCAAATGTCCTTTGCATCCTTTCATTCCTTCTTCAAGTCAAATTGATGCACCATATCCTACTTAAGATACTACTTCACCTAAAAGATTACTCTTAACAGATGATTGACAGTCATTATATTTTTCACCTTCCTTTGTGGAAGAATATAAGACACCTCCTTAAAAATATCAGACTAAAGAGAAAGATATGGTGACATGCACCTAATCGACCAGTAACTTTTTTCCACTTCTAATTCAACTAAGTTTTCTACCTCTCTCTCATATGACATTATAACATATGAAGCTCTACTATCTCTTTTAGAAATGGCTTTTCTTCATCATCCTAGAGTTTTTATATCTTAGCTAAGAGTGGATGTAGAGGCATGGTTGTGGTGCAAATGAACAAGGAATTAAAGATCCTTTAGAAACCTATGCATGTGAGGCTTCATTTGCACTCAACTATAATCCTTTAAATCCCACCAAAGCATCCCATAGATCATCTTTCAATGTCAATATCCTCACTTATGTACTCCTAAATATGTTTCTCTATCCAATCATTACTCAATTATTGTTAGGTCCAGTTATACTAAACCATCCTTTGACATCTTTTCCATTGACCTTAGCTGAAATAATAGGGGTGGATGATAATCTTCCTTAATATAATGATAATCATAGATTTCTCTTTTGTTTAAATGTTGAAGCATATTTGGGGAAAGATGCCAAATTACCAAATGATAACCTGGAGATGTCATAATGGATCATAACAAAACCAAAAAAGTGATTAAAATTGGAAAGTTTTTTGAATTTGATGAACAACACGATCATTCTTCTCTCTTACATGATATTCTCAAACTCTTTGTTGGAATTATTAAACATGCTTAGTATTGAACGTCAAATAGTCACTCATAACATTGTCTTTCTTTCCAATGCTAATCCTGTTAAGAAAATGATTAGAAAATGAATCGTAAGATTGCTTTACCTGTTAAGGTTGAGATTGAGAAACTCTTAGAAGCTGGCTATATTCATCCTATTGATTAAACACCTTAGATATCAAACATTGGTGTCATTGCTAAACTAGACAATAAGATTAGAAAGTGTACAACCTTTAGAGACCTTAGTAAAGCTTCTTTGAAAGAAGACTTTCCTCTTCCTAACATTGACATGATAACTGATTCTACCATAGGTCATGCTTTGTTGTCCTTTATGGATGACATTTCTAGATATAATCAAATCTTCATCAATCCTCAAGATCAATACTAGAAAACCTTTATAACACCTTGGCGAAACTTTTATTGGGTAGTGACGCCTTTCAAATTACATAATGCTTGTGCAATCTATCAATGTATTATGAGGCTTATCTTTTGCAACTATATGCATAAAATCTTAAAGGGTTATGTTGAAGAAAACGTTTTACAATTTTCTTTTTTTATATGAAGCAAATCTAAATGTGAATTTTGTACTATAAAATTATATATATAACTTGCAACATATATGTATTTAATTATATTAACTCAAATTTTTAAAATCTTAGAATCTATATGAAATGGTTTGTAAATTATCAATTATACATGATATAAAGATCTCACATCAACTTCTTTATTCTAGATCATCCTAAAACTTAATATATAGTAGTCAATATAGCTTCATCATGTAAATTACCCTCGTTCCACCTAAATTAATCATACAACGATTTTATCTTTCAACCAACTTAAATTTTAAATTAGTCAATAATTATCAAAATGCTTTCAAATTTAACATGAATTCCCATAGAAATTAGATGTGCCACATTCTCGCTGCCTCTATATTTTGAAATGATTAAACTTACGTGTACTCAAAGTGAGTTCAATTTCTCCCAAAGCCCAAAAAGACTTATTTTTCTTTGTTTTTTACAATATGTTATTTAATGTGAATAGAATGATAGACATGGATGTACATAAACACATTGTGGAGAAGTTGCGAGGAAACGAGAGAGAAAGAGAAGCAGCAGTTGTTTCATTTTTCTTCCATTCCAGAAAAAGGTCGGTGAGGGTGAATATTTTAATCAATTCTTGTCCCCCCATACATGGACTTATTTTTGCTGCCCAAGAAATTTTGTCTTTTATATTTTAGATTCTTGTTTGAAATATAATGTTTAGTTTCAGAAGACTGCAAACAAAATTCATTGGATTAAAGCTGAAAGAGTTAGTTAGGAATAAGATTTGTAACGGTGATTATGGTGGAGAATTCTTAATAATATAATTCTGGCTGTGACCCCCAAAAAAGGTTTACTTAATGCGATCAAGTATATACTATTCACTATGAATTACTGTACAAAGAAATTAGATCTCCCTTGTTGCAATAATGGAATAGCTTAGATTTCAAGGGGTGGAATTTTTTATTTTTTAAATTCTCTTTTGTTTTACATGGTTAAAACACAGGGAATATAAGGACCTCTGTCTGCATCTGAATTCGTACCAGATGTCAATGGAATTTTGTTACAAGACGGCCGTTTATAAAATAGCAGATAAAGACACTCTGCTGACAAAACAAACGTTCAATCGACCGATATCACGCATCTTTACGTTATTGAAAAAATGTAAATGATTGATGGAATTTGGTATTTTGGAACACTCTCAATTCCAAAAGTAGGTTGTATTGAAAAAATGAGTAATTTTGACGGTGTAGTATTATTATTATTAGTTGGGAGAAAGAATATCTAGAATTAATAAATGAATCAAATATGTTAGTTATATTAAAAATTAATAAATTATGTGATATTATATAATATATTGATAAAATGTGATTTAATGAATATTTTTTTGTGGATTGTTTTTTATATCTATTATAAAACATCAATAAAGAGTATGTTAAAGAAATAAGTTTGATGACTCATAATGATGTTGAAACAAAAGATTCAAATTGTCTACATCTCTAACTTCTTGGTGATGAATTTTAGTGGTGACAACACAAGTACATTGTCTAGTGAAAGTAGTAAAGTTAGGGTCCACTATTATTCCACCTTTTCCCCATTTTCTTCATCCCTTTTATAAATAGTCGTTTCACCATCCTTTTAATATTTAATCCTCCATTTCATGACACCTTAACTTATTTTAGATGATATCATAAATTGGGAGAACATTGTTTTCCCTAGGAGAAAAAAGAAACGAACATTTCATGTTTCACATTACATCATTTTCAATTTTGTTTCCTTAATTGTTTTTGAAAGAATATCAACATTATAGAGGTCAAGGGATTTGGTTTAGACAACAAATGAAAGGTAATATAAAACTATACTGGGTGAAATCTAGCTATATGATGACACATTCCAAGGGCATGTAAACTTCTAAGTCTTCTTTAATTGGGCTTTGGTCATCTCTAAATCCTTATACAATTGCATTGAAGAATAAGGAAAGAGAACAAACTATTGTTAATCATCCTTATAAGATTCTGCCAAGATCAAAGAGATACAAATTATGAAGCACAAAAATATAATGGGCAAAGTCGACCACATATTGAGATGCAACTTGGGGTACAAATAGGTAGAGAGGAGGGAACTAACCTCCACAAAGTGAGAAAGAGTTATCAAAAATAACATGAAACAACTACAAGACTTTGTCAATCAACATGACACAACTACAAGACTATATTTGTTGGAGATTTGATTCTGAGCAGTTGATTGATTGTATGTTTGTCATTGATGACAACATATAATACACAGTAGTAATTCTGTATGTACTTATCAGAATGATGATATGAAGACTTGCGTGGATAGATACATGTTGTTGACATTTTTATTATGTTATGTTCATACACACAGACCCAGATATGATGTTTCAATAAAGTTATGTAATTTTGTTATTGACAGTTACAGTTCTGAAAGTGTAACGGTTAGGGCCAACGTATATCACGTGTTTCTTGATTTGTGCCTATCTTCTGTACATGCATGTGTATATTCATGATTATTTATGAGTTGATGATATTAATCCAAAGGCGCCAAATGTGTTTCAAGAAGATTGCAAAGTTAGAGTTAAATTGGTGAGGTCGACTTAGTGAAGCGTCGTGTCTATTCGGTTTATACTTGCGTGGTTGTAATAATGCTTGCGTGCTTAGTAGAGCCGACAAGGATGATATGAAGAGTTGTCTTACAGGTCCCATGATCTCATACATTAAGGAGATACTTATGGCAAGTCAAAGGTGACACGCTAAGTGTGAATGATACAAAAAGATAAGAAAGATGTACAGAGCAGATTATCAGAGTTGGTTCATTCATCAAGAGTCTATGTGAAGAAGAAGTAAAAGATTGCACTACACTGGAACTGATCAAGACAACAGGTCTACTCTATAGTTCATCATCAGATATAGTGCATATCTATTATTCAAAAGGTTGTAGCCTTCACCATGAAGCAGTGAGCTTTTGGATAGTGAGTCCACCACCCCTAACAGGGTTATTTGTAAAAGACTCCTAACAGGGTCCGACCCTTAACTAGTTCACTATACTTATTGTATTGAAATGTACAACTCCTAACAGGGTTGAAATATCTTGTAACAGAGATTACTACAAACAAGTATAGTTTATTGTGGGTGTTAATTCCCACCGGAGTTTTTACCATTTGGTTTCCCCATAATCAAATTGTGTGTTGAGTACTGTGTTATCTCATTATGCATTTACTTTGTTGTATTTCAAAGTTAAAAAAGTAAAAAGAACTGAAGTTACTAATAACTGATTCACCCCCCCNTTTCCCCCCCCCCCCCCCCCTCAGTTATCCTTTGAGACTATTCTAACAATTGGTATCAGAGCCAAGAGCCTTGGAGAAGAAGCCTAACAGCTTAAGGCAAATCAGATGTCTTGCTTCAGAAAAGATAGCCCTAAGTTCGATGGAGAAAATTATCTGGATTGGAAAAATAAAATGATAACACATCTACAGTGTGTTGGATTTGAGATCTTTGAAATTTCTACACGGTTAAGTGCACAAAGATGGGGGACCAAAAAGGGGGTATAAGGTGCCACTTTTTTCTGAAATCAACAAACTCTGAACTTCAACGAGAAATTGAGTATACTTACACTCAAAATTTTAAAATGTGACAAAAACAAGAGTTGTTCTACTCTGAATCTAGTTTCTAAACTACTAATTTCTTTTAGAAATGGTGGAGATTAAGGCCCTCAAAAAGGGGGAGCACAAAAAGTAGTCCTATTTTTTGTGAAAAAACATGACATAATGTCTGGTGTGCTCCCCCAAAAATGTTAACTTTTTAAAAAAAAAAGTTAAATTGCTCCGGTGAGAAATTAGCTAACACCATCTAGTTTATCCCAAATTTTTCTGCTAATTTTTTTATGAAAGTGTATTTTTTGCCATTTTCCGAAGTGGACACATCCTGAAAAATGTGAAATTTCAGTGTGCTCCCCCTAGAAATCATTGAAAACTAATTGAAAATCAAAACTTCTTTTTTTAAAGTGTGTAGAATGGAGTCTAGTTTCTGAAAATGTAATTTTTTTCAAAATTTGATGAACGAGCCAAAATCTAAGCCCAAATGAATACACGTTGGTTTTTGACAAAAA
>MU226829.1:555398-601989 GCA_018584345.1 Thuja plicata | reverse complement strand
TCTTGAGTTTCTTCATTATATCCATTAGTTGCATTTAGTTTCCATCCATGGATCAAGTGGGATTATAGTATTGTGTTGGGAGAGCACACCCACAATTCTCTAAGAGCAAATCAACAAGGTCTTGGGTACCCTTGTTTAGCTCATCGGAGGTTGTGATAGAATCACTTGTTATTTTTTGTAGTATGCTTCTTAGACATGTTTAATATTGTTATTTGATGTTTATCTCTAATGTTTGTATGCCTGAACATGCTCCCAACAGGTTAGGTTTTATCACATATAGTATCCACAGGTGCTACAGTAGTAGGCATCAGTGCCTCCACCATAGCAGGTACCGTGGCCACTGCCATAGTAGGTACCAGATCAAGTGCCATGACCACGTACTGTACAAGTGGAAATCCCCACATGACAGATGCAGATTGATCCTGGTGTGAGTAGCAGTGCACTGCAGAGCAGGAGGACAATGACACAGTTAGATGATGTGCTCGAGTAGACAAAGAAGGAGGTGTCAGTGGAGGACCTGATACAGGAGGATCAACCTGTACAGGAGCCAATACATGGTCCAGTACCTGGAGATGCATCATCACAGGCGCAGGAGGCCCTACGGAGAGCCAGAAAGAGGGTGATATAGTTGGTAAGGCAGGTTACAGACTTGCAGGTACAGGTTTCCATGTGGGATGCCTAGCTACTAGATAGAGATTAGGAGCTGTAGGATGTCTGAGGGCAGCTAGAGAGGGCTTGGGAGGAGACTCAACATCAGACCACCCGAGCAGCCTATTACTATGCATCTTATATAGGGGTGGTGCCTAATGAGGCATTGAAGGTGGTTGTATTTTCCTTGTATGCCAAAGGATCAAAGGGTGCACAGCCACCACCACTAGATATGCCTTCCCCTCCACCTCCTCCAGGTGACGAGGGAGAGGACCAGAGCTAGAGATGACAGTTTTGATAGATGAGATCATATGATGCATCCGATGCATTGGCATCTGTGTATTGTACCACCATTTTTGAGATAGACTATGCTCGAGTAGCACCATTTTGTATTGTATCGACACACACACACACACACACACACATATATATTTATTTATATATATGAGCTCATCTTTTGGTATCATCACATGTGTCATGCTTTGTTGTTTATGAGATGTTTCCTATATGCTTAGATGTTTAGATGATTTAGAATGTATGCAAATGAATGAACATGTTTTGAATATATGTAGATGTATGAAATGCACATGTATGTGATGTTTATGAGTTTATGCGATGCACATGTTGATGTAGATGCAAATTTGTATGTATGTAGATGCTTTATGTAAATGCAATTCTGAATGGAAATATGTAAATGTAATGTATATGGTACTAACATCTCATGCAGGGTGTCTATATATGTGATAGATGCTAACCAAGAGAATGTGCGAAGAATAGAGAGTGAGGATCGAACACTTGTGCTATCATGATGAAACCGTAGCACTGAAGAACTTCCAAATGTACAAATCCAAGAGAACGCAATGAAGTAAACATTGAATTGCTACCACAATACAAGTCTAGAATGAAAATGTAATCCTATGCTAGATGCAATTCCTAGGACATGGTTGTGAGACCCATCATATAATCATCATCATTGAGCATTTTTGGAACATCGGAGTCGATACAATTCTTACTGGTGCCACTATGACCATAAGGATATGAATATGACTTTCATTAGATAAAATGTAGGAAACGAACGTAAGCACCAGGGCACAAAAGCCAAGATGACCTGAACATTGGTTCTAGTTGGTATTGCAAGAGTACATCAATATCGAGGCATTCAAAGCCAAGATAACCATGAGTATGATCATGCATAAACAAATAGAGAAATAATAGCCAAGGAGATAGTATCGACCTCACCATGATGTACAAATAAACAAGATCGAGGGATGTGGGGCTTTTCCACCTTAATGCAAGAGCTCTTATCACATACACCTTGTTTATTTGACATTGCCAGATCATTGGGACTACATCAAAAATTAATAGACAAAGAAAATATCAATGAAATCAATGAGAATAGACAACATACAAAGAAAGATTCAATCATAGCTCAGCCAGTTTCAAAGCTTTTGAATATGTATGTGTATAGGGGTGTTGAAAAATACCGTTGTGCTTGTGAGTGCATTTTTTTTTACTATTATCGATAGATGTTTACATTGTGATATCCAATGTGTGTTGAAAAACATAGATGTGTCCAAAGATAGTGTTGAAAAACACTATTTATGGTGGTGTTGAAAAACACCAGTTTGTGTCAGTAGCAAGTTGTCCTGCGGAAGTGACAAGATTACTGACTCGGGTGTAAACCGAAGATGTGATCAAATTGAGGACCCATACCCCCATGTAACAATGAGTGACTTGATGGATGTTGCAAGGGAAAACCAAATTTTGTTTTCCCCTAGGCGTATGGCACTAAATCAGTATCAAATAAGGAGGGTTCACAAAGGAACCAGAGTCTCACAAAAGTGACCAAAAGTCAAGTACAAACTAAAGCAAAGAATTGTCAAGGCCGAGTATTGATAGATAAGTATAAATCTAACTGTAATAGATGTGATAAATCTGAATAGTACAATGACAATATGTAGACACAGTGAGAACCACTGGTGACTGACGTGAGAGAGATTCGCAAGTGAAGAGATCGTAGGACTAGCTAGACATTAGTAGGAAAGCGCAGTGAGAAGCACTGGTGACTGATGTTAGGGAGATTCTCAAGGAGAGAGAACTTAGTATAAACTAAGTGATAGTAGGTAGACACAGTGAGAACCACTGGTGAATGTCATGAAGTGGATCCCAAAAGGTAATAGGACAGTGCCCCCTAGACTAGGATGGTTGCCCCGAGAGTATGACCAGTTTCAATCAATGTAAGATGGTGTCTTTACGGGAATTGAAAGCATGCAAAAAAACAAATGCAAGTAGGAAAGAAGGAAAGAAGGAAAGAAGCTACATAAAGCCAAGTGGTGTTTCGATAGATATAGAAATGTGGAACAAGAGGTGCCTATTTACTAGGTTTTCACCTTCTTGGCAGAAATTTTTTTTTTTTTGCTACTATGACACCTGTTTGCCAGGTTTTCATCAATGACACTTTTATTTTCTTTTTATCTTTTTTTTGTATTTTTCAAATTTTTTTTTTGTATTTTTGGAATATATAATTTTTTTTTAGATACATCAAAGCGCCTATCGCTAGGTTTTCACTAAGATGATCATTTTTTTTAGGACCTTTTACAAATTTTAAATTTTTTTTAGGACTTTACTATATACATGAGCACACAAAAGATGTCTCAGTTGTAGAACTGTTTCAGATGAAGAGCGTTGATGGGCTCCTTGAGTTGCTCTGCTTTAGAATTATAAATTTGATAGGTTCCAGAACCAAATGCTACAGTGGAAACATACAAACCAAGCCAATTTGGTTCAAATTTTCCCTTCTAGATCTGATGTTGTTGATTCTTAGGGTTCTCCTTCAGAACGAGGTCACCCAGTTGGAAGTCCCTTGGTCAAACCTTCTTGTTATAGCTCTTGGACATCCTTTTCTGGTATGCTCTAAGGTGATCAAATGCCACTTGCCGACATTCATCAGGTAGTTCTATCTCTTGTAGCCGAGATATTCTATTATCATCATCAGTAATGAGGCCCTTCATAGAGAATCGTAGAGAATGAATATCAACCTCAATTGGTAACACAACATATTCTCCATAAACCAAACCATAGGGTGTAGCCCCTATTGGTGTTCTTATGCTTGTCTTGTATGCCCAAAGAGTTGGATTGATCTAGAGATGCCAATCTTGTCCAAATTTGTGAACTGTATGATGCAGGATTTTAAGGATTGTCTTGTTTGATGCTTCTGCCTATCCATTACCCTAAGGATAATAGATGGAAGACCAATGTAGAGTTATTTTAAACTTAGAGCATAGATCCATCAAATCCTTGTTTTTGAACTGCCCCCCATTATCAGTGATTATTGTTGAGGGTACACCATACCTGCAGATGATGTAGTTGAGAATGAATAGAGCTATAGATTTTCCATTGGCTACGATGAGAGGGACTGCCTCCACCCATTTGGTAAAATAGTCTATAGCTGTGATGATGAACTTAGGTCCATTTGAGGATGAGGGATAAATCTGACCCACCAAATCAAAGGCCCATTATTGAAATGGCCAAAAAGTAGTGAAGGGTATAAGCTCCTTGGCTGGAGCATGAATCAGATTACCATTTAGTTGACACTGTTAGAGTGAGACCCACAGATTCCTTCATGCACCTCTACTAACGCACGCTTGGACTCATCAGGTTATAAACACCTAAGAAGGGTACTATCTAGACCGCACCTATGCAAGTCATTAGCTATGATGACAAACTGTGAAGCACTGTGGATTAAGTGACATTTCTCATTCTAGGTGTAAGTGTCTGGAACAATCTGGTCATGAAGGTAGGAATAAATATGATGGTAGTGGAATGAATCATGTCCAATGACAGAATAGATCACCCAGGACTTAGGGGAATCATAGGCTGGGTAGCATAACATCTCCACTAGGAATTCATGTTAGAAATATTTTTTTGGCATTTGTAGCATGGAAGCAAGAGTAGCCATGGCATCAACTGCTTTATTGTCTGCTCTTGGAACTTGTTGAAATGTGATGTGAACAAAATACTTTCTGAGGTAATCAACCAACTGTTTATAAGGCACCATCTTGTCATCCTTTATCTGATAGATATAATTTACTTGATTGATGACTAATGGTGATTCTCCAAGGATATTGAGCTCGTCCACTCACCACTCAAGGGCGATCTTCATACCATTGATCAAGGCTTTGTACTCAGAGAATTTGTTTGTACAAGGAAACAACATCTTGTATGCTTTTGGCAAAGAGTACCTTTGAGGTGTGATGAATAGGATCCCAACACCTGACCCCTACTGGGTAAATGAACCATCAAAGAACATAGTCTAGGATCGATGTGTGAGAAGTAGTATGGACTCATCTGGGAATTTGATGTTCAATGGTTGATGATCTACTAGAGGTGCTTCCGCTAGCTGATCTTCAATTGCTTGTCCCTTTATGGCTTTTCTTTCTACATACTCAATATCAAATTCAATGAGAAGCATGACCCATTTAGCTAGTCTACTTGTGAGGGTAGCTTTACTGAGAAAATATTTCAGTGGGTCAATCTTAGCAATAAGGCATGTGGTATGAGCCAGCATGTAGTGTCATAGTTTTTGTGAAGCAAATACCACTGTGAGGCAAGCCTTCTCTATAACAGAATAGTTTGTTTCATATGAGACCAGAGTTCTACTAATGTAGTAGATAGTCCTTTCTTTGTTGTTCTGATCTTCTTGGGATAATAGGACACCCAATGATGTATCTATAGTAGAGATGTAAAGTATAAGAAGCTTCCCATGAATAAGAGGCATCAATATTGGTGGTTTTGCAAGATATTGTTTGATTTGTGTGAACCCCTCATCATATTCCTTGTTCCATTGGTAAGTCACACCCTTGTGTAAAGTCTTGGTGAATGGTTGTGACTTGTCCGCCAATTGTTAGATGAAGCGCTAGATAGACTGTAACTGGCCTTGAATTCCTCTCATTTGTCTGATATTCTTTGGTGGTGGAATTTCCATGATAGCTTGAAGTTTCTCAGGATCCACTTCGATACCTTTTGCAGAGATGATATAACCAAGCAGTTTTCCAGATGTTACACTGAATGCACATTTCTTAGGATTGAGCCTCAGACTAAACTGTTCCATGCAATCTAGTGTAAGACCTAGATCCAAAAGGTGTTCCTCTTATTGCATTCTCTTAGCTAGAGTTTCATCGACATAATCTTCCATTATTTTATGCATCATGTCATGAAATATGGTGGTGACAACTCGCTGATAGGTAGCACCAACATTTTTGACTCTAAAGGGCATGACATTCCAACAAAAAGTGCCCCATGCACATGTAAAAGCAGTTTTCTCTTGGTCCTCTGGCGCGATCTTTATCTGGTTGTAGCCAGAGAAACCATCCATTAGTGAGTACATTTCATATCCTGCTATCATATATATGATCATATCAATATTGGGAAATGGAAATTCATCCTTAGGACATGGATTATTCAAGCCTTTGAAGTCTGTGCATACTTAGATATATTTGTCATGTTTTGATACTAGAACAATGTTAGAGATCCATTCTGCATAGTCAATTGCTCTGATAAACATGGCCTTAAGAAGTTTCTCCAATTCAACTTTGACAAGTAGAGCCACATGTGGGTGCATTTTCTGAAGCTTTTATTTGATAGGCTTGACACCTCATGAAATGGACAAGTGGTGCATGATTAGATTAGGTTCTAATCCTGGCATATCTGAATATTTTCATGCAAAGTTTATCTTTTTACTTCAGAAGAATGTAATGAATTTCTCTCTTTCTGCCTCAGATAATGATTGTGGCAAATGAATGATCTGAGGTTCGACTTTCGTACCCAAGTTGATTGGTTGAGTGGGCTCAATTAGCATAGATGATCATTCTTGGAAATGACTCAAAATTATATCAAGTATCTGATCCTCAGGTACCTTAGAGAGGTTTTCACCCTTGGATACATCCTTTATTTTGACTTTTTTAGGCTCTGACACTGCCACAGTGTGGTTTTCACCATCAGAGCACCTATTTTTTCTTCTTTTGATTTTGTGACTGAGATACTTGATGTCAGCCTCAGTCATGTTGACACTTTCTTCGCGAGTGGAGGATGTTATAGGTTTGATAGCATTGAGGTAACAAGCAAGAGCATAATCATTCTGGCATGTAAGGACTTCATTAGATGGGAACGGAGAGTTCTGGTCTATAAGTTTGGGATGGTGGAGTTAAAGAGAAGTGATAGGTTCAAGTGTGTTCATAGTATAATCATCGAAAGCATGGACTAGCAAGTCAAGACCTAGAGTAATCTCATCCAAAGGTATAGTCAAATTCCTTTGACTCCTAGCAACCATAGTAGATGACATGTTAACATCGATGGAATTAGACTTGTTTGACCTTTCACTTGACCCTTCACCTACTTTGAGAAGGTTTTCATATGTATCCATTGTTTCTATATCCATGTCAAAGGGAGTGCTTGAAAAACTATCCAACTTGTATTCATGAGAGTCTATTTCATCATTAGGTTTCATATTAAGAACATGGGTGAAATCAACTCTTTGCCCCCAGTTGGGATGAGTTCTTCCTAAAAACTCTGCTATGGTCAGATGAGCACCATTTGACATAGGGGCTTCATTAGCGCTTGTAGCATTGTCTGTTTCTTGTTTAGTGAGAAGTGGCTGAGTTTGCTCCTATTCAAACTGCTCTTGAAAGTGTGGTGGTATGTACAAATCACCATAATGACCTGGATTGATAGTTTGTATTTCTTTCCACTGCTCATAGGTTAATGGAGTAAGTGGAGTAGTTACATCAGAATCACTATTAGTCTTGACTATTCTGACATGCGCTATGAAATCATCTGGCTTGGCAAAGAATGCTGCAAGATATAGAGGAATGGGACAAGGGAAGAAATCTTCCTCAGAACTGTCTTAAGACTCTTCAGTTTTAGGTGTACCTTCAGGTGTTGGTTGTTGATCTGTTTGAGGAACAAATTTGTTTATCCCCAGTTGAAATGTGAGCTTCTTAAAGCCTATACCTGTAGAGTCACGTGTTCACCAACCAATAGCTTCAAGTGGTGCAATCAATCCTTTATGATTCAAACCTATGGGACCATTCCCTTTTAACCAAAGTGTTGCATAATAGTTGGACCCTTGCCATACTGTTCAGGTTTTATGTTACAAGGTTTAGCGGTTTGTTTAGAAGTGTCCTCTCCTTTATAGATCCAAGCTTTGATAGCCCTATTTTCATATTCTTCTTCTAATGGTATCGTGGCCTGTACAAAGCTACCACCATATTTTGTTTGAGGAGGAACTATAGAAGTATTAGTGTTCTCAGAAGGTCTCCCAAAAGAACATGGAGACAAAGGCAGAGATGTAATAGATAGCACAGGTTCAATCTAATACCCTCCCATGTCAGTTTCCTTAAGTGTTAGACCCTTTTGCATTTCCTTTAGTTTAGTCTCAAAGAATTTAGTAGACTCCATATTGGTAGGCACAAGGATGTCAATAGATTTTGTGAGGGTGTTGCAATCATAGCATGTATTAGCAGGTATATTCACTTTAGATCCTTGGAATGGGAACTTAATGCACTGATGGTATGTTGAAGGGGTATCCTGCATTTCATGGATCCTTTTCCTTCCCAACAGAATATTGTATGCTAAAGAAATGTCAAGCACTTGATGGATAACATCTCTTTCAACATGGCCAACCCTGATTGGAAACACAACTAGCCCTTTGGATTTTTATTCTTCTTCATCATAGGCCTTAATAGTATTCTTTTTGTAGGCATCTATGTAGTCTTCACCGTAGCCTAACTCAGTAAGGAAGCTAGCTGAGAAAATGTTGAGGTCAGCACTGTTATCGATGAGAACATGGTGAACGCACTTTGGACCAATCATGACTTCAATGTACAAAGGGTTGTTGTGTGAGTGACTCAAAGAATGATCATCTTCCTTAGAGAAAGACAAGTAATGGGAGGAGTTCAAGTGACCTACCATTGATTGAAACTGGTCAAGATCAAGATCTTTTGGGACATTTTCCTCAGTGAGGGCTTTGTCAAGGATCTCCCTCTTAGTAGGGGAGATTTTTAGCAGTTCAAAGATGGTGATCTGAGCGTTGGTATGTTGTAGTTGATCTAGTATGTTGTAATTGGTAGCACTAGACGAGGAACTTAATTTTTTATTCTTGTTGGCATAGCCAAGAGTAGCTTTGTCTGCAAGTTGTGTGGGTGCAGATGCGGAAGGCTCAGGGCCTTTGAGAATGATCTTAGCACGAGATCGAATAACAATGTTTGCACTTACCCAAGACTGTTCTTGTTCGGAGGACTGAGGCATAGGCCCTTGTAAGATGAAAGGATTTTTAGTCTTGGGAATATCTTCCCTTCCCTTCAGAATGACAATATTATAGTATTCAACATCAACATGCTTAGCCATATTAATGACATTTTTGGTATTGGTGTATGTATAGTTGACCTTGGCATCAGTATTCTTGCCTTTAGATGATTCACCTTTCCCATGAAGAGGAAATGGGTCTTTGAAATCTTGGTTATCTGAGTTTTTGTTGTGACCTCCCACAGTAATAACCTCACTATCAATAAGGTCTTGGATCTTGTGTCATAATTAAATGTAGGTAGTCATCTTGTGACCCTTGTTCTGATGGTAATCACAATATGCAGATTTATTCCATCAAGATGGTTGAGGTTGCGGATCAAAAGGACATGATCCAAAGGAGTGAGTAAATGGTTGTTCAAGAGAGTCTTGTAAACCGCATCAAGAGGTTCTCCTAAAGGAGTGAACTCACGCTTGGGTCTAGGAGCCCAAGTTTTAGATCTGGAAAAATGTGAAGTACTTGGTTTGGATTCTACCGTAGCATGTTCAGTGGCTTTGGCTACCTATATTGTGGTAGTGAGATTAAAAGCAGCCTTTGGAGGCTTGGGAGTCACATTTTATATAACTCCATCATTCACAACATTCTGGTTCTTGCTGGGAAATTTGTATTTATCTTTTCTTGAGGAGGAAGACCCTTGTTTATTTTCCTTGTGTAAGGTCAATTATCCTTTCTTGACCATAAATGTCTCAATTCTCATAGCTTGCTTAATCATGTCATTGAAGGTTAAAGGACCTTGCAGCTGTACTTGATATCCAAAGTTGGGAAGAAGATTGTCTAGAAAGATGTCTAACTTTTTAGATTTGGGTATTTTGCGAGAATATCTTGTATA
Organism: Thuja plicata; assembly: GCA_018584345.1. Classification (NCBI taxonomy): domain Eukaryota; kingdom Viridiplantae; phylum Streptophyta; class Pinopsida; order Cupressales; family Cupressaceae; genus Thuja; species Thuja plicata. Next base: position 592,153 of record MU226829.1, on the reverse strand, counting down.
AAGTTGTCTCCATCTTTGGAGAAATGTCAAGAAGGATTCCCCATGATTGTGTTTCAAGTTGCAAAGATCTCAGATATAAACTAGATGTTGGATGTTGTGAGAATAGTGTTTTAGAAACAAATTGGCAATTTCGTCAAAAAATTTGATGCCACTTGGTAGTCTAGAAAACCACTCCATAGCTGACCCTCCCAAACTACGTGGGAAGAGATGCATGAGGTAGGTTTGATCATGTATAAACTCCATAGAGAGAGCACCAAACTCTCTCAAATGATCTTGGGGATAAGAGGAACCCAAGTATTTATCATACTTGGGAAGTTCAATTCCTTTGGGAAAATGAGGCATGCATAGAGTCTTATCAAATGGGAATGGACATATGCTTTCCAGCATGAACTGTGTAGCAGGTTTGTATTTCTCCATCATGAATTGAAGAATTTGTTCTTGCACACTTTGAACTTGTTTTTGTAACTTAGAGTTTTTGTTTTCTTCCTCTTGCATGACAAGGGTTTCTAAATTGTAGTTGGAGGGTAACTTATCCCCTTGATTGGATAGGTCGAGAAGATATTTCTCTTTTTCCTCAGCTAGGAGAATTTCCATCATCCTATGGAAATATTTATTGACACGAGCTTTCATGATATCTACTTGGGTTATTTCCATTTCCTCATCATTAGGGGGTCTTGAAAATGGAATTTACCCCAGGTTTCAGAGAGAGCATCTCTTCTATGTTCACCTGATTGGTCATGATCTACCATCTTGCTAGAATGCAAGTGTTCAATGTGTAAAAACTCAGTACAAGAAGGTTGAGTGTCTTCATAATTTGGATCCTCTTGGAACAAAGGGTTTTGAACCTGACTAAAATCTACTGGGAATGATCATTTGATGTAAGGTTGAAGTACTAGAGAGGGAGATCGAGATGAGTCCTCACTAGATTTAGCCGACAATGGTGTGGAAAGCACAAATTCTTCTTGACTGATAGGTCTACCGCTACCTTGTCTAGCAATAGGTGAAGGGAATATTTTTCCACTTTGATTTTTAACAGTCATAGACAACGATTGAACAAGGGATGTGAAATAGGACCACACTTGAAACTATCTCAAAGTAAATGCACAAAAAGTGCCAAAAGGTGAAGTATAGTTGGTGTAAATCATCAGAAATGAGGCTAGAACAGCCAAGAGATGACTATCACGACACAAGATATGATGACATAGTAGGAATAGACCAAAAGATATGAGACGAGACTAGTTTAAGAAAGAATCACATAATTCTCAACCAAAGAAATCAAGTTGCAGACTGTGTGCAGATAGAAGGCAGATAAACAGACCCAGAACAAAGATCAGATTTTTGCAAAAAGATGCTGGACAGACGGGAAATTGCTAGCTATAAATGTTAAGGCTAGCACCATTATCTATGAGAACATGGAGAACCCGCTTTGGGCCAATCATGACTTCAATGTGCAAAGGGTTTTTGTGTGGGTGACTCAAAGAATAATCATCTTCCTTAGAGAAAAACAAGTAATGGGAGGAGGTCAAGTGACCTATCATGGATATAAACCGATCAAGATCAAGATATTTTGGGACATTTACCTCAGTGAGGGCTTTGTCAAGGATCTCCCTATGAGCAGGGGAGACTTTTAGCAATTCAAAGATGGTGATATGAGTGTTGGTACATTGTAGTTGATCTAGTATGATGTAATTGGTAGCACTAGATGAGGAACTTAATTTCAGATTCTTGTTGGCAGAGAGAACAGTAGCTTTATCTACAGGTTGTGTGGGTGCAGATGCAGAGTGAACAGTAGCTTTGTCTGCAAGTTATGTGGGTGCAGATGTAGAAGGCTCAGGGCCTTTGAGAATGATCTTAGCACGAGATCAAGTAACAACATTTGCACTTACCTGAGACTGTTCTTGTTTGGGGGACTAGGTGCAGGCCCTTGTCAGATGAAAGGAGTTGTGGGCTTGGGAATATCTTCCCTTCCCTTGAGAATGACAATGTTACGATATTCAACATCAACAGGCTCAAACATATTAATGACATTGTCATTATTGGTGTATGTATAGTTGACCTTGGCATTAGTATTCTTGCCTTTAGATGATTCACCTTTCCCATGAGGAGGAAATGGGTCTTTGAAAGCTTGGTGATTTGAGTTTTTATTGTGACCTCCCACAAAAATAACCTCACTATCAATAAGGTCTTGGATCTTGTGTCATAATTGAATGTAGGTAGCCATCTTGTGACCCTTGTTCTGATGGTAATCACAATATGCGGATTCATTCCAACAAGATGGTCGAGGTTGTGGATCAAAAGGATGTGATTTATCCAAAGGAGTGAGTAAATGGTTGTCCAAGAGAGTCTTGTAAACTACATCAAGAGGTTCTCCTAAAGGAGTGAACTCACGCTTGGGTCTAGGAGCCCAAGGTTTAGATCTAGAAAAATGTGAAGTACTTGGTTTGGATTCTGTTGTTGCCTATTCAGTGGCTTTGGCTACCTGCATTGTCGTAGTGATATTAAAAGAATCCTTTGGAGGCTTGTGAGTCACATTGTCTACAACTCCATCATTCACAAAATTTTGGTTCTTGTAGTTTTTATCATGTATAAACTCCATAGAGAGAGCACCAAACTCTCTCAAATGATCTTGGGGATCAGAGGTACCCAAGTATTTATCGTACTTGGGAAGTTCAACTCCTTTGGGAAAAAGAGGCATACATAGAGTCTTATCAAATGGGAATGGACATATGCTTTTTAGTGTGAACTGTGTAGCAGGTTTGTCTTTCTCCTTCATGAGTTGAAGAATTTGTTCTTGCATACTTTGAACTTGTTTCTGTAACTTGGATTTTTTGATTTCTTCCTCTTGCATAACAAGGGTCTCTACATTGTATTTTGAGGGTAACTTAGCCCCTTGATTGGCTAGGTTGAGAAGATATTTCTCTTTTTCCTCAGCTAGGAGAATTTCCATCATCCTACAGAAATATTTATTGGCATGAGCTTTCATGATATCTAATTGGGTTATTTATGTTTCCTCATCATTAGGGGGTTCTTGAAAATGGAATTTACCCTAGGTTTTAGAGAGATCATCTCTTCTATGTTCACTTGATTGGTCATGATCTTCCATTTTGCTAGAATGTAAGTGTTCAATGTCAAAAGACTCAGTACGAGAAGGTTGAGTGTCTTCATAATTGGGATCCTCTTAGAACAAAGGGTTTTGAACCTGACGAAAATCCACTAGAAATGATCGATTGACGTAAGGTCAAAGTACCAGAGAGAAAGATTGAGCTGATTCCTCACTAGATGTAGCCGACAATGGTGTGGAAAGAATAGATTCTTCTTGATTGATAGATCTACCCCTACCTTGTCTAGCAATAGGTGAAGGGGATATTTTCCCACTTTGAGTTGTAACAGTCATAGACAAAGATTGAACAAGGGATTTGAACTAGGACCATACTTGAAACTGTCTCAAAGTAAATGCATAGAAAGTGCCAAAAGGTGACGTATACTTGGTGAAAATTATGGGAAATGAGGATAGAATAGTCAAGAGATGACTATTGCGACAAAACATATGATGACGCAGTAGGAATAGACCAAAAGATATGAGACAAGACCATTTTAAGAAAGAATCACGTAATTATCAATCCAAGAAATCAAGTTGCAGACTATGTGCAAATAGAAGGTAGATAAACAGACCCAGAACAGAGATCATATTTTTGTAGAAAGACGTTGGACAGACGGGAAATTGCTTGATGTTTTGACAAAAAAATTTAGACTCGCACGAAGAAGTACTTTCTCGCACGAAGATTCTCATAGGCACACATGAAACTATGCAGTACCATGCAAAATATGATGACAGACTGGTAAAAAAGAATGACAGACTAGTGAATAAAATAGTAGCAGATTGCAAAATGTTGCGCGATGATTGCCAGCATGTCATGCGAAGTTTCTTAGATAATGATGCAAAGATGGTAGAATTTTGTGGGAGACTTGGTAGTGAAAAAGAAAAATTCTACAGAATTAGACAGTTAAGACCAAATTGCATTTTTTGAGACAAGATCATGTTGTTTTCTAACAGAGAGTTTAAGTTACAGATTGTCTTGGCCATGTTCAAGTTTGACAATTTGTGTGATTTGACGTTTGTTTTGATTTTTTAAATGATAGACCTAGCAAAAACACATTAAGAAGAATGTTTGTAATACCAGAACATACACATCACAATCCTAGGATAGCCAAGGCAGTATCTTGGAGGCACGGGCTCCTCCTTACATGTGCACTCACTTCTCAGGCACACCAAGCTTTGAACCCTAAAGGAATTGCTTCCCAAAGGGTTGTTATCTCTACTAAGAGCTGTAATAGTGTGGGGCATCTTAGTCAGTCTCTAACCTTTTGCGCCAATAGATAGAGGTTTTTAGGATACTATAACAATAGTTTGTAGTAAGGACATCCATCCAAGTGGTTGTGATCAAGTCATTTTCCCAATAAAGGGGGCTCTCCCAATCCTTTCAAAGCAAGGCTTTCACCTTAACGATGTCGGGACTTTAACTCACCACTAAGGTACTGGAGGAGATTTTGGTTTCCACAACTAATTCACACCTATCTATTGTGAGATTAATCACAATGCAATTTTTTATATACCAATCCAGAAGGGCTTGGCTTTAGGCTATTACCGGTTGGGCAATCGATTCTCACTGGCTCTGCTAAAGCTCTTGGGAGGTAGCCATAGTTGAAGAATCATATGAATTTCTCTTACACCTAAGATCCATAAAGGCGAGGGGAGAGGATACGTTCATATAGTTCTTGGAATTAAAAACTAGAAAACACTTCAATCACGCAAGACAATGATTCATTTTAAGCACCAACCAAAGTGTGTTCTAACTACTTAAAAAAAAGACATGAGAGTTTTGTGAAAACATGTAGGTCTTCGACAAGCGTCCTGTAGTAAATACATTAGTATTTTGTAATTGCTTTCTTCATTCTCAGCATCCTACAAACCACTATTAAGCTGTTCCAAAAATAAAATCAGAGAAACACAAATGTCAGGAAACAGCAGATGGTTAGAAAACTGAGATAATAAATAGAAAATAAAGGTATCTGGTGTCAAATTTCATGCAATGATTCTCAACGTCCCGCGCAAAGAAGTACAGATAACCATGTGAAGAATCATAAAGTTTACGCAAGACATGGTGAAATTTTGCGTGAAATCTCTGACAAAGACGTACGGACAGAGCACACAAGTGAAAAGAAGTGCAATAAAATGAGGCCAAAATGGATTATTCCAGCCCCATGGTAACATAGTCATCCGGGCTGTAATGCTTACCACTCCTTGTCCCTTATGCTACCCAATGCCCTTAGTGTCTCTGGACACTCCAACATTTGCTTCAGGACTAGGGATCCCCCAATTCTCCAATTCTAATGTTATCACTGTATATCTTAAATGTGGCCTTGTTATTCAACCATATACTTCAACATAGTCCTTGTTTAGCAACCACATATAGAAGTGAATATGAGTTATTCATCCTGCATGCCTGTATTATTTGACCTATTGCCTTCTATCTAGATGGGGTTTTGAATAGCTCTCAGAACGAGAGTCTCACAACCTAGACCAACCCAAGAACGAGGCATTTTTCTCCGTGAATGCAATGTAATGTAATGCAAGATTAATCTAAGAACATGAAAGATTCAAGATTAATCTAAATGAAATTAAACTAAGACATGATAAGAAATATGAGATTAATCTAAGAAAATGAAGCTATTCTATTGCAAATGAGCTTAATTGAAATGAGATGATGAATTCTAAAATGCAGCAGCAATTCTTTATCCTAACAATGCATATTTTCAGGGGCTTTGTATGAGAAATGGGAGCTCTTTTATAGACCAAGAGTCTACTCAAAATAGAAAGTTTCCTTTTTGAAATAAAATAGATAGAAAAGCCAGTTCCAAATAGAAAGCTTTCTTTAAAAGAAAACTGTGAACTATTTTCTCTTTGTTTTAAACTGTTTTCTTTTTTATTTTAATTGTTTTCTTTCTTGATTTTAATTGTTTTCTTTCTCTTTAAAGCACAGTTAATTCAAAGTTTGTATTTCTGGACTGAAGAGAAATTTTTTGGGAGAATATTTATTTAAATAAATAGAATATGACCTCATAAATATATTTTCTCAATTATTTTAATAATTAAATTAAATTTTTAAAATGAAGATATTTATTTAATTCCTTTTTATGTGTTTTAGCTAAAAGGGGTGAATTTAATTTAATTAAAGTGCTAGGACTTTATAATTAAATTAATTCAATCATAGGGTTTATTTAGCTAATTGATTGATATTTAGGAATTAAATATAATGTTATGATTAATGCAGATATAGTATTTTTTTGCATTTGACACTTAGGTCGAGTAGAGTCAGTCAAAACTCAGAATTGCCTAGTACAATAGGACTTTGATGATTCAGAAGAATGAAAAGTGCAAAAAAAATTGGTTAGGGTTGCAAGATGCCAATTTTGGGGTGTTACAATCAATTGGGCCTTGGCATTACAAGAGTTTGAAAAGGTTCCGTAGATGGCCCGAAAACACCTCAACACCAACTGTCTCAAGACTCTGAGGAAAGATTATAAAAAGCTATAGTTGGAGATCCCCCACATAGAATTAAAGGAAATCATACAAATGGGGATCATCTCCTTATGCAGGGTCTTCAGAGGATCTCATGCCCAAGAATTTCTGGCATTGATTTATTACTTCATGTTTGGCATCACTATTTTCGAACAGACTTTTGATTGGGAAACTATTATTGCCAATCATGTGGACTTCTAGCTTGTCAAGGTCACCCGGACCTCAAAGTTCCAATACATGACTTCAAATGTTTTGTGGGAACCTACACAACAATGACCCATAACCCAGGGTTTACTCACTGTCGACATCCTCAGGACTGACAAGGGCCAGAATGCTCTGTGGGACCATTTCCCACAAATTCAATGGGAGGCCAGTTTCCCTAGTTTTTATACAGTAAACAATGCCTTCGTTTACTATAACATTTTTACACCCACTCGGGATGCTGGTTACCAACTTTCAAAGGAGGCGATGACTCTGGTCAGTTCTTATGGCCATTAATTCATCCAATTTCAACAACATTCTTACATTCAGGTCACTGGATTCTCTAGAAAACCCTATCTATTGCCCAAGCATTGTGGGGATAGGATTATTCTTTTAGAGTATTGTAGGCAAATCCTGGAGCTCCACACTCTTTTTGGCCTCAAGAAGGTCACCAACATTCCATTCCTAATCATTTGCAAGAACTATTCTTGCAGCCTTGCAGTGGTGAAAGAAGCCTATAATGAATTAAAATGTTTGGGGCTAGTAGAATTTAACTTGGCATAGAAGAAATTTGATCCACTGGATAAGATAACTTTGGCATTTCCCTGGGGGTTAGAACCCCACGAGACTCACATGGAAGATTTTTGGGAAGACTTCCAGGATGATTTTGAAGTCTGGAATTGGCACTTTGTCAGAATGAAAAAAGGTATGATGAGGCGTCTTAAGCTTTGAACCTTTCCAAAGGACTTCTCAGATACTGGGTCCATAGAAGACCCACAATACAAGGCTCAAGGAGTGGACAAGATGGATCTCCCTCTAGTGGATTGGGACACCCCAGAAAGCCCAAAAATTGAAGACATCACCCATGATGTGATTGAATGTAGTCATGCTTATTTTTTGAAGGTATCTCCAAAGAGCACCTACAGAGTTGGCCCATTTTTGCAGGGATTTGCTTCTGGATCTGGAACCTCTAGGCAAGGCAGGGACAAAGAAAAAAGAAAAGTTGATACCCTGACCCAAGTTCCATCTACAATTTTAGTTCCCATTATGGAATAGGTGCACTTTCAAATGGCAGAATCCCATCAACTGAAGGAAGAATCCCTTCTAGATCCCCTTCACTTACAGAACTTATGGTCCGGGGAGTGGGTATGGGAGTGGATGATGAAAGTGTGGCCATTTTGGATGTTAGACCCACACTAGTGACAAGGAGAAAGAAGAAAAGTACAAATATCCCTCCACCAAGAGAAGATACAGATCCTAGGATGCCAGAAATCCCCCAGGTGGGTGTTATCCTAGACTCCGCTGAACCAGAGAATCCCTCAGAGACCTCCTATCCACAGGATGATTTTGATGACATATTTGGGATAGATGAACTTGTAAATTTACAGGGAGAGATAGAAAAAGTGGTAGAGGAGATCGCCACCCATGAAGTGGAAACAATCCCCAAGAAAGGGGAGATACCAGAGATGGAAGTTGTCATGAAAAAAAGAAGTCCGTGTAGAAAAGGAAAAAGAGTAAGAATAGGTGGACATCCCTGATGTTTAAGAGATATTGTTCCTAGAGACCGAGATAGGAGAAAAGAGACAAGTACAAGATGAGCAACCACCTTTGGCTAAGGGAACTCGACCTTAACAAGTAACTGTAACCTCATCCACCATGCTCTAGATGCCTCCGACCACCTAGGGTAGTCCTTCACTCCAAGTGGTAATATTTGGAAAGGTGATTCCTGTAATGCTACAGTCGGATCATGTTCAAACACCTTCACCACCTATAGAATATAGTCCAATGAAGGAGAATGTCTTGGTAGAGGATGCTAGAGAACAACATTGACAACAACATAATGAGGGGGAGAACCCAAAAAATATGGATGTTGATCCCACCAATAGTGCTAAGTATGGGAACACTAAGGCAAGAGATATTGATACCACTAAGGTGGATGGTGTAGGTGATCCCGGGAATCAAGAGAAAGAGTCTGAAGAGACTATAAATGCCAGGGATGAACAAAAAAATCTTGGAGAAGACCCAAACAATCAGTCCCTGGTAGCAAGACTGCCCCCGCCACCATAATGGTTCGTGGATTTGAAGAAGAGAAAGTCCCCAATGGCAGAAAAATTCCATCTCTCCCTGGCTGAGTTGATGGCCCAGATTCAAGGCATTCCCAAGCCAAAGAAGTCCCAGACCCTCAAATCCATTCGGACTTGTCCAGGTGGAGATACAGTCACGGTCATTATGACACCTCCCCTAGACAAAGAGGAAGCACCTCCTACATTAACTTCCTGAAGTGCATCAAAGATAGTGAGATGAAATCTTCATTTATGAGGCATGTAGCCTTGAATATTAGGAAGATCATATTTCCTCTATAAATATTCCAGCACTCTTCTCTGTGCCAACTCTTCCATCTTTCTCTTCTTGTCTTCTTCCTCTATCTTGTTAAACATCTGCTCTTTTTGAGGTGATTGTAAGTGGTGCAGGTAGTAGTGGCCATAGGATAATGTATTCTAGGTGTTGAGTGTATAGTTAGATTAGGTTAGTTTTAGGTCAAAACATGTGTATAAATAAGAAGTCTTACCTCATAATAAGGGTCAGAAAAATTGATGATTTTTCAATCCAGCAAGTAATAGAAGATAGCTTTTCATTTTCAATCATTTCAGGAGCTCAATGCTTAGCAGTTCTTAGTAGTTTAGATGCTCCCTTGGAGCCATGATTTTATGCACCAGTGATGCTAGAATGGTTTAAGTCTATGAAGGAGGAACACCTTATGACTACTTGTTATGTGTTGTTCTAATTTTGGAGCTCACGAACATCTTTTGGGCAGTATGTGTTCTTATGTCCTTTGCTCCTATGTTCTAGTTTAGATGAATGATTTTATCTCCCCTTGCTACTGAATTCATGTGAATCATAGGTTCTTTGTGTATTCCTTATTTATATTAGTTTTCTTGCATTGGAGCTTAGTTTGATGTTTGAATGTTTATTGCACAACTATAGATAGAAATGTCTATCTAACCCTGATCAATATTTTGAAGTTTATTTGATAATCCAAATGCTTGCAGGAAACTCCATCCCTCTTGAAATCCCTAAAGAAGATGAGTAAAAACCATCTATCCCCTCACACAACACTCACCTGCCCAACTTAGCTCCCCCCACTATCGAGACTTGACTACAAGGTGCTTGGAGGCCTAGAGAATTCATTCTCTAGAGAACCTCTTCAGGCCAAGTTGTTTGGTACCCCAGTACCCGGTGATAACTTATCCCTGTTGGTGGAGCCAGTCACAAAGTCCCATTAATAGAAACTGGTGCTAGAAGGAGGGCATGAGCTCATTCCCCTTTGAATATTTTGATTTTTATACCGCCTGAGGGTTCCCCAAGTAGTATTTTTAGGAAGTAAACTTTCCACGGAATAGGATCATCTTTGCCCTTAATTTTTGACAGGATCCTTCGATCAGCCCTGAATCCCAGAGAGTTTTTAGAACTTGGACCTCCTATCTGAAAGAGTAAAACCCAACAAACCAAACAACCAGAGAACTTTATCTGGGGATTCGGTACACACTAGAATACCCAACTTCCTCAGATAAACCTGAGGACCAACATTTAAACTAGCCAAAATCAAACAGCCCCAATGGAAAATTACTTTGGTAACACTAGGTCCCCAATGGGGCAGTTCCTCAGTGCCACCAATGATCTTCCTCTACATCCAAAGAAGATATACCCCAAGTATGAGAATCTAGGCCCATGAACTGCAGAAGAACATCTCCAGGCCTATAAGGATGCCATGAACTGACACTGGATACAACATCAAGATGTTGTAAGTTGGATGTTCCCTCTGTCCTTAGGAAAAAATGAATTAAACTAGTGCCTTAAATTGCTAGCCAGCTCCATCAACAGTTGGCAGGATATGGAAGACGCCCTCCTAGTGGCCTTCCACATTCATGTGGACCCGGTGTGGTCCCATAGCCAATTTATCTGTATTGGGAAGGAACTAAATGAACCCGTCGCCACATTCAACCATCGGTTCCAATGTGCCTTGAAGTGGTGCATGGGCCCCTTTATCCCATCCACTGATGTAACCATCCAGACATACATGAATGCTTTGGACTCCATTGTTTCCACTCTCTTATGGATAACCACCCCCGCCAATGACCGAGATACTCTAGCAAAGGTTTACAACCTATCCCTAGAGTTGTTTTGTAGTTTGAGCAAAGATCCTAGTGGGATTGGATAGAGCCTACCATTCAACATGATACCTGACAGAACTCCTTACGCCGGGGGATGCAACCCTAATCTGGCAATGGGTACCCCAACTATGGTCATGGGCCCACCATCAATAGACTAGTAGGCCAGGTATGTGTATCCATTGCAAGCCTAGACAATACCGAGTCTATAATATGTTCCCTGGAACTAGCCATAATAGATGCAACAACCCTCGACACAACCCTCTAGAGTACCTTTCTTCTAGTCGTCTGCGGCTGGCTAGGAGTTACTGCCACTTTCTCTGGGAACCCACCACAACAACCATCACACTGTGATATAATTACCCAGTTGTGAGCTAAGGTTAAATCCCTCTAGCAACTGGTGTCCTCCCTAATGACGGACATGGGATAGCTAAAGGTGGGGCCTTGTGCACTCCACAACACCAATTCCTAGAGAGGGAATATTTTCTCTAGACAATGAAACACCAACTCTGGAGGTTAGAACTACAACAATGGGCCTCGGCCCAATCAACAAAAATGGAACAAAAATTAAAATATTGGAGGTCCTCTTCCAAACCAAAATACCACTCATGGTGGTGCTAGACCCAGTCATTCTACACAACTTGGAGAATTCCACCCCCTAACCACATGGTGTAGATTGCATGACACTGGCTCTCATTTCGAGGTGAATTGTGCCACACTAGAAAAGATCATCATGATCTCTTAGTTAGACAGACAACAACCAATTGATCCTACTCCCCTGAAACAATCCACATCAGAGCCTCCTCACATGACCTTTACGTGTGAGACCCTCTTCTTCAAGATAGATGAAGAGGACAAAGAAGAGCCCGAAATGCAAGGGTTCTTTGATGAATCCATCTTGGTCTTTGAGGCCAATACCTTTACCAGCCCATGAAATCCCTACAACACTTGGAATTAGGCTAGAAAAGGGCCATCCTACATGATAATGCCTCCCAAGAATACCCCTCCCTGGGACAACACAATTGATCGCTCCTTCCCTCCGAAAGGACCTGACTCTAACCAAGCCAAGGATCCGGCTGAAGGAAGTCAACCTTATTTGGGGGGCAATTTGACATCACTAAGGTGTTAGAGAATGCCAACACCTCCATGACCTTGATGGAGGTTCTACTAAATTTTCCTGAGTAGAAGAAGTCCCTTTTGGACCTCTTGGGAAACCTGGAAGCTATCAGTCATCCACCAAAGATTATCACATTTGATGATGCCAACTCAGTCATCTTCCGGGGAAACACAAAGGATCCTCCCTTCCTACTAGGCTTCAAAATTCAAGGGAAGAACCTATACAATTGCTTGGTAGATTTTGGCACTTCAAGAAATGTCATGCCCTTATCTATATGCCAGAAGCTCAAACTCACTCCCACTCCAGCCAAAGGCGCAGTAGTCCATTTGGACAAAACTGCTGTGAAAATGGTGGGTGAGCTAAAAAATGTCTAGATTCAGCTCATCCAAGACCCTTGGATATCAAACATAATAGAAATCCAAGTGGTGGCCATCCCCGAAACCTACGGGATGTTATTAAGTTGAAATTGGTCCAAGGCCCTTAATGACTATTTTTCTATGGACTTCTCTCAATTGTTTCCCCCTAGGAAGGGGAATTCAAATCAAATCTGGGTGGAGAGTGAACCCAGAATGAAGAAAGCCCTTACTAATGTTGAGAGGTTAAATGAAGTCCTTTTCTTGGTATCCTCCCCTGGGGTGTACTGAACACGAGAAATCTTGACCTTTGATTTCATCCCCAGGGAGGACCCAGTAGTCTCTCAAAGAATTCAAGACCTAGACAAGAAATTGAAGGGTGAGGTAGAATCACAAGGTAACACACCAACTTTGAGCACTCTCTTGTCTAGCACTTGGTACCGGGTACATTACCAGAAACACTCTGAACTAGAGTGTGAGCCTTTTGTTGCTGCTGCTACCCGCCATATCAATGACCTATGGGAGAAAGGACATTAAGGTGGTTCGCCTGCACCAAGAAATCCATCTAGCAGTACGCGTAAGGTTTCACTTGTCCAAGAATCCAAAATAGAAGATTCTCTTAAGGAGAACCTCACCCATGCACCATCAGAGCTAGAGGAATCACCTCCCAACCCTCCCAAAATTAATCCAAATGTAATGTCGCCTTCCCAGCCCCAGAAAATGAACAACTTGTGGATCCTGAAATTTGATGGATCCCAGTCCAAACAAGGCTATGGGGCCAATGTAGAACTAATAAAACCATGGGGGAAATCCTTCCTTGCATCTTATAGGTTATAGTTTAACTACACCAATAATATCACAGAGTACGAGGCCTTAGTCTTCGGTCCTATTCGCATTGAGAAAAGGGATCACCTACCTCTAGGCGATGGGTGGTTCAGAGATGATAGTAAAATAGGTCTGGAGCCAATACACATGACATGACAAAAGGTTGGCTGCATACCACAAATAAGCATGGAGCCTAATTGAATACTTTGATGCTTTTTGCATCAAGCTTATTCCCCAAAAATGTAACTACGTTCCAGATGCCCTTGTTGTGTCTACCAGCACCCTCAAGCTGATGGCTGGCTCCTGAATCTAGAAGTTTTCTATTGAAATGGTCCCCACCCCGTCCATCCCAAATAATATCACTCACTTTTAGGTTTTTGAGGATGACCAACACATTCTGGCCTTCATGGACAATGTTGGAGTCTTCAAGAATCAGATAGTGGAAGAAATTGATCATGACGATACTGGGCAGGGTGAAGAAGATGATGGGATCATCGATCTACCCACAAACACCATCTCTAAGGGAATGTTAGCTCTAGAATTCATCTTTGATTTGGAACCCCAGGGATGAGATAAGATATCATCCTCCTCTAAGGGAGGAAAATTTGAAAAGGTCAACATCGGCAAGGCCGATGAAGAAATATTTGTGCACATCAGTACCTCCTGTTCCTGAGAGGAGAAGGAGAATATTCTCACAGTTCTCCGAGAATACATTGATGTTATTTCCTAGGGTTATGAGGATATTAAAACCTATGAAACATCCATCATGACTCATACCATCCCACTGAAACTAGATGTCAAACCCTTTCGGCAAAAGCAGAGGCTGGTAAACCCATTGATCAAACCTCTAATCCATCAGGAGATTTAGAAACTACTGTCAGCCTAGATTATCTTTCCTATTTAGCACACAACATGTGTTGTCAACCTTGTCCCTATGTGAAAGAAGAACAATGAGATCTACCTGTGTATGGATTTCCACATTTTAAACAAGGCATCCAAGAAGGACAATCACCCTCTCCCCTCACTGGATGAGGTGCTACAAATTGTTAAAGGTTCCCAAATGATGTCCTTCCTGGATGGGTACTCTGGGTATAACCAAGTTATGGTTAAATTTGAGGATATAGATAAAACAACGTTCACCACCAAGTGGGAAACATTTTCATATCGAAGAATGCCCTTTGGCCTCATCAATGCGAGGACCAAATTTCAAAAGGATATGGACATTGCATTCAAGGGCCTGGTAAACAAATGCATAATCATCTATATGGATGATTTAAAAGTCTTTTCCTGGGATAGGTGTGATAAATCCACCCACCTTGCTCAAATTTATGAGAGATGTCACCGTTATGGTATCTCCCTCAATCCCAAGAAAGGCATATATGGGGTCACTAAAGGGAAGCTTCTCAGGCATATAGTCTCTAAGAAGGGGATATCCATTGACCCTGAGAGAGTTGAAGCACAGCTAAATTTATAGATGCTCGACAGTAAAAAGGAAATGAGATATTTCTTCAGAAAGATAAACTTTGTTCAGTGGTTCATCACTAGATTCGTTGAGATAGTTAAACCACTCAATGACATGATGAATAAAGCTATGAAGATTGAGTGGAGCCCTGAAGTGAAGCGAGCATTTTTACAGATCAAGGAAACCATAGTGGAGGCACCAGTCCTGGAAAGTCTAGACTATTCCCTCCCATTACACATATACTCCATTGCTTCACCACATTTTGAAGAAATAGTCCTAACCCTAAAGGTTGAAGGGAAAGAATGACACATTGCTTTCATGAGATTGTTAGAAACACTGAGAGGGGGGGTGAATCAGTGTTTTTCTATTAATTACTTTTCAGGAACTTAAGAATTTAATCAAACATACATAGAATGAATCTTAACACAACAACTCATAACACATAATATGATTATGGGGAAACCTTGATCAAAGGAAAACCCTAGTGGGAATTAGTACCCACAAATATTGTACTGAGTATAATGAACTTATGAGAATTCCTTTGCCCTATTAGATGTAGTCTTTACAATATGAGTACAATGACCTGGTTAAAGGTTAGACCTTGTTAGGAGTCTTTTAAATAAACCTATTAAAGGTATATGGCTCACTACCTAGGCTCACTTCCCAATAAGATGAAGGCAACAACCTTTTGAAAGATGATATGCACTATATCAAAATGAACTGCTGTGATGACACTGTTTGTCTGATCAGTTCTATGTATGCGAGAATGCTCTTGCTCTATTAAAGAGCTATATCATATACTGACTTCATAGTATTGTCCCTCTATATCTACCTCTTACATAATAATTAAAATTTCTTTCATATCTTTACATTACATACTTATATATGCAAATCTAAATAGGCGCGACCCAAAACAACACACTAGTCGGCCCTAAAACAAAATATACAATGCTTCCGAACAAGTTGGCTTCAAGCGTGTTTACTAAAATGTTAATTAAATCATTACAAACATATAACAAAAGGTGCTTAGCCATTACCTCACAAAATAACACACGCTGATCAAATCACTTAGTCGGCTTCCATGCTCTATCTCCTGGACTGCTGGTCTATTGATCTTCTTGTAACTTTTTCATACTATAGTTCCATAATATTCATGTTTGGATGTAGCATGTACACATATCATACAACTTATATCTGAATGCACATAAGCTGAATCGATCTCTTGCACGTGTGCTGATGTGCTGATCGCTGAGTATCTCTGTTCTGCCCTATTTTTCTTACTTAGTCATTTTATCTTTCATGAAAGAAACTAAACATGAATTGGTTGCCATGATGACAACACAAAATGATTCATGCATCCTTAGGTAGTCAACTTTCCAACAATATCCCCCTTTGTCATTTTTGGCAACAAAGGAATGTGGCCAAGTTACTCAAAATGACTTAACAAAAAAAGTGACTGTATAACATCATATATACATATACTTCTCCACATATACACATTCTATATTACTCCCACTTTGAAATTAATGACAAAGGTGTACAAAAAATTGTAATTCTACTACATACTTACTCCATATATACTTCAGGTTACACAAGTTTGAGAGATTGAATCTCTTTCTGGCAAAATGCTTTCATAGCATCAACTATTTGTAGATGCGTGCACAATGCATATGTCAGCTTCTCAAATTTTATCATATCCATGCAGGGACCTTGATCATATGTCACAATAGTGGCATCAATCTATTTGATTTTCTCATTGAGGACTGCTAAGGATGGTGCAAGTGCATTTCTTAACTGTGTTTGCCTTACCCTTATCTTGCTGATTTCTAACTTTTCTTTCTCAATTTTGTCTAACTTCCCTTGGTAGACATTGTTACATATGTTCATGTCTTGCATCAAGGTTTCAACTAATTTTCTTATTCTACCTATCATTAACTCTGCCTCTTCTACCTTTTTGGTGTGCTCAGAGGTAAGCTTTACTCTGTCCATACAATTAGCTATGACTCTCTTTCCTTTATCTGCCAATTCCTTCAATATAGACTGCCCAATCTTTAAGGAGTTCAAGTCTAAGGTAAAGTTCTTTACCAAATCATCTAGTCTCTCCTTCTTGTATTCATCTTCTACAATCTTAGTAGCAGAGTCTACTAAGCTTATGAAATGTGACTTGAAGTTTGACAAAATGTTGTCCACATCTTCAGCTAATTGGACTTTGGCTACTTTCTGATCAGTAGGCACTAAGTCATTCAAAATGTTCACTATTTCCAAGAAGCGAGGGTTCCGCGTCACTTGTTTTTCCTTTTATTTTTCCATAGCAAGAACACTAATTTTGATTAGGTCTTCTCCTCCCCATGCATCCAAACTTGCTGAGTCAGGAGTTAACCTTGACAATAATGAGGTAGATGGTGGAGTGGATGGTGAGAATATAGTGTTCTGGCTGGTATCCATGCATTCAACCTTCACTGGTTTCTCTTTTGTCAGCATCTTGTCACCTTGCATATCATCTTGAGTATGTTCATTTATGTGAATTTGATCATTGATGGGAACTTCATCTTGTTGTGCGGCGGTATCATCAGTGCACATTTCTTTAGTGCTTACAAATGCCTTATCAACTTTGTCCATATCCTTTTCAGATGTAGTCATGGATATCTTGACATTGTCAACTACTATAGTGTCTTCTAAGTCTTTATCTGTATCAGAAGTTATTGTCACTATGGGCACTAAGGCCTGTCGACCTGTCATGGGTGCAATCTGAATTACTAGAGTTGTAGCCTGTTTGGGAGGAGCTGGAGAAACTTTTGATGTAGGTGCCATTGGTGGATACATGTGTCTATCCATAAAGACCTATGCAAATGCCTTTTCAGTCTCCTTACCTATCTGTTCATACTCCTTGTTCATTATTTGTAGGTTCCTTGTCTTAGTTCGGAGATGAGGCTTCACCAGATCTAATAATATAGCCTTCTCATCATGCAAGCATATAGGAAGAAGAGTATCCAATGTTTCTTCTCTTATCCTCATGTCTTCCTCAATTGCATGTCTTTTCATTATTTCCAACAAGTTCCATAACTGATCAAGTATTACTGTCTTGAGTTCAAGAACTATCTTTTTGAACTTGATCATATGAGATATGATCATAGAGTGTATCTCAGTCTTATCAATTTCTTGATACTTGTCATAGACTTTAGACAATGTATCTAATCTCCCTTCATTAACAATCTCGTTCCTCAACATATTTAGACTAGGTCTAAATCCTACCTCAAGTGGAGCTTGAATATTCTTAGCTTTTCTCTAAGTGTTCCTTGAGGATGGGTGATTTGAAGGTGCCTATTTTCTTCCTCTAGTCTTCTTTCTTGGTGTAGACAGTGGAGATGAATCTAAGTCAATGGTGGTAGAGGGTGCAGAGGTGCTCTCTATTTTCTTCTTCTTCTGGATCTGTTCAGCTTTCTCAGGTTCTTTTTCTATCTTGGCATCTCTTTCTTTGTCAAGATCTTCTTGAGTGACTCCATGAACTTTCAGTATGTTGGATGTTATTCTGGAAGCTTTCCTTTTGTTATCAGCACTGTGTAGGATAGTATCAACTTCATTGGTCTTTTCTCTGTAGGTGCCCCACCTAGGCTCATTAGGATCTTTGGGCGCTGACAATAGAACTTGCACATATCCTTTTAGCACATGTTATTCCACTTCATAACCAAGAGGATGAATCCATTTGGTTCTCAGTTCAACTGCCTCCATGCATGTGCAATATATTTCTACCATGAAGCATATGGTATCCTTGTATTTGTCAACTATCTTTTCAGATAGTCTGTACCTGTTCTGTATTTTGATTCTGAATGTCTTTATATCAATATCCATGGCATCTCTTGCACTACTTTCTAATGTGACCTTGAGTGATATCTGAGACATTGTGGATTTGCTCCTATCTAGGTAGAGGTTTGTAGCCTTTCCAACTATATGGAAATACAAGTATATGATTAAAGATCCAAACCTGAATGTCTTGCTTCTGTCATGTTTCATGATTTGGATGTTGTCAATCAATTGACCGCACAAGATCTCACATAGGTTGTATTGAGTGTTATCCTTCACCATTCTTATAGTTGTTAGGACCGTTGCTACAGAGACACTGTTCAACCTGCTTGCTTGCTGAAACTTATATCTGAGTAGTCAAAAGTTTTATGTCATCTTTTTTGATAGGGTCAACTGTCATTCCACACTTGTCACTTCTGGACAGACAAACTTGTTCAATCTTCTTTTTGACATCTTTTCCAGTGGGAAAGAGTTGTCCAGTTTTGGGAAGTCTGGTTAATTCATGAATTAGGTCAGTGGTGATGTGCACAGGGACCTCACCAATCCAATAAAGATCATCATGTATTCTGCTCAACAAAATATTTACCCATTCGGGCTCATCAAACTCATGCACATTAGAATACTTGAAGATAGGGTTATCAATCAAGTGTGCAAATTCATCTTTGAATGTGTAGTCAGGTTTCATCATGGATTCCATATGAGTAGCTATTTTAACATCTCCTATTGTTTCCTTCTTACAGTATATGTACGTGCAGATATCTTCCACATGAACAACGCTTAGTGGGGTTTTGGAGAAAGCCCCTTCCACATCATCCAATATGGATTTGAATGGATGCCTCTTAAAAACAAACCTTTTCCTCTCTACTATATCAAACACAAATGGAGTTGCCATACTTACTTTGAATTAGCTTAAGTAGAGTTTCACAAAACTCTGAAATGACGCAACTGTTAGGGTTCCGTTTCTAACTTCTTATCCATTTGGTCAACTGCCAAATATGTTATTCCTTCATGCCTTGATGTCTAGTGATCCAATTCTCTCCAAATTCTATGCTCTTTGAATGAAAGTGTGAAGATGATCGAATAATTTCTTTCTTTTTATACAATCTACTACATTTAATGTTTGTAACCGTACACAAATTAACTAGTGATTTTGAAACTTTGATCCTGATGCACTTTAGACAATGTGTGAATGCACATAGAAATATAATGTTCTTGTAACCATGATTTCATAGGCACATACTCAGAGGTGAGTATACCAACCACATAGGGGTCCTTAGCTAGAATAGCTCCCCCTAAAACCAAGAAGCTCTATTCAGGAAGAAGTAGAGGGTGCATCCACTGTGGACGCATCGACTACTTTGTCAACATCATTTTCCTCCTTTACTTCAACCCAAATTTTTCTTGAATCTTCATTTGCTTAAACAAACTTAACTTCTCCTTTCTCTTCAAATATTGATTTCTTAGGTTCATCTTTCTTCTGAGTTTTGGATCTACATATCTTTGAGATATGTCCTGCCTTTCCACATGTGTGACAAATAATAGGAGGTTTGATGCTTTTGTTCATCATGCCGCATTTCTTTGTTGTGTGTCCATTGTAGTTACATATCTGACATGTATTGTTCTACAAATTCCTTTGAGGTTGATTTCTCTGATTATTTTGATTCATTCTTCTTTGATCTTGCTTTGACTGAGTTCTGCAATTTATAGCCCTATGACCAAATTTATCACAAGAAAAACAATAACCATTGAAGGGTCTTACCTTTTTGCAATCTTTTTCCAAATGACTATATTTGTTGCATGCATAAAAAGTTTTGTTAACTTTCTTGATTTCCCTTTTTGGTAGATCTGCTTTAATCTTTTCAACATTTTCAACTTTCCTTTCTTCTGAAGGTGCTTCATGAGGTTTCTCTCTTTCCTGTAATGAATTGACTTCAGTTTGTTTTGTATTAAATCCAAGACCAGTAGTGTCACCTTTTTGCTTTTGTGCATTGAGCTGAGATTGAAGTGAATCAAAACTTGTGTGAATTTTATCAATCTTATCCTTTGCTTCTATTAATTCAGATTCCAACTTTTTTTTTTATGTTTTCCAATTCCAAAACTTTCATGTTTGATTTTAAAAGTTCATCATCTAGTTGCTTGCTTTCTTTGATCTTTTCTTCAATAGCAATTTGACTGTCTATGAGTTGTTCATCCAGATTCTCAACTTTATCCTTCAGAGACATATTCTCTTCATTGAGCTTTTTGATCATTTTCCCTAAGTCGCTTGTAGAACAATCTTTTAAATCTTTTCTTAGTTTCTTGATAAGCATTTGTGAGCCATCAACTTTCAGTCTAAGTTCTTCATTTTCTTTTTCAGATCTATCAAGATCTTCAAGAGTTGCTTCAAGATTATTTTTCAAATGTTTTTCTTCTACTAATTCCATGATCTCCTCAAGTGGTTAAACTTATTTGCTAAGGACTAGAGCTCTGATACCAACTATTAGAAACACTGAGAGTGGGGGTGAATCAGTGTTTGTCTATTAATTACTTTTCAGCAACTTAAGCATTTAATCAAACATACATAGAATGAAGCTTAACACAAAAACTCATAACACATGATATGATTATGTGGAAACCTTGATCAAAGGAAAACCCTAGTGGGAATTAGTACCCACAAATATTGTACTAAGTATAATGAACTTGTGAGAGTTCCTTTGCCCCGTTAGAAGAAGTCTTTACAATATGAGTACAATGACCTGGCTAAAGGTCAAACCCTATTAGGAGTCTTTTAAAAAGCCCTATTAAATGTATATGGCTTACTACCTAGGCTCACTACCCAATAAGATGAAGGCAACAACCTTCTGAAAGATGATATGCACTATATCAAAATGAACTACTGTGATGACATTGTCTGTCTGATCAATTCCATGTATGTGCAAATGCTCTTACTCTCTTAAAGAGCTATATCATATACTGAATTCATAGTACTATCCCTCTATATCTTCCTCTTACATAATAATTGACACTTCTTTCATATCTTTACATTACATACTTATATATGCAAATCCGTATAGGCGTGACCCAAAACAACACACTAGTCAGCCCTAAAACAAAATATACAATGCTTCCAAACAAGTCAGCTTCAAGTGTGTTTACTACAATGTTAATTACATCATTACAAACATATAAAAAAATCTGATTAGCCATTACATCAAAAAATAACACACGCTAATCAAATCACTTAGTCAGCTTCCATGCTTTGTCTCCTGGACTGCTGGTCTATTGATCTTCTTGTAACTTTGTCGTACTATAGTTCCGTACTATGAATTTTTGGATGTAGCATGTACACATATCATACAACTTATATCTGAATGTGCATAAGCTGAATCAATCTCTTGCACATGTGCTAATGTGCTGATCACTAAGTATATCTCTTCTGCCCTATTTTTCTTACTTAGTCATTTTGTCTTTCATGACAGAAACTAAACATGACTTTGTTGCCATGATGACAAAACAAAATGAGTCATGCATCCTCAGGTAGTCAACTTTCCAATAGAGATCCCCCTTAAAGAATGCTGAAGTTTGATAGACACCCTTGGAAAAGAAGGCCATTTCTCTAGTCTGAGCCATGAAGAAATTCAAGCACTATATTCTCTGGAGCAAAGTGCATGCTATCATCCTAGACTAGGCTGTTAAATCTTTACTTTTGTAGAGTGAGTTGGGTGAACGCCAGGGTAAATGAATGACCATCCTCCAAGAGCATGATCTAGAGATGCAACCAATGAAGATAGTTTGAGGCCAGGGACTATGTAGAGCGATGGCGGAAGTAACTCCAAGCATTGAATGTCAAACTTATACAGTGGAGTCCATCACTCAAGACCCATGGTATACCAACCTGGTATACTTGTTGCTTAACAACATATGCCTGGAGGGGCTCCCCCCAAACAAAAATTGCACCTTGTGACTGAAAAGGGCACACTTCATGATAAAAAATAGAATGCTTTTTCACAGGAACTTTGAGGGAGTTTATCTCCGGTGCATAGATAGGGACCAAGCTGCCAAAATGATAGAAGAATTCCACAGTAGTTTGGAACCAGGCATGGCTCAGCTGATTCCATTGCCCACCAGATTTTCTGGGCTAGATACTACTAGCCCTTCATCTTCAAAGATGTCTATACTCACCTGAGGAAGTGTCATACTTTCCAAACTACAGTCCATCATGAACGAAACCCGTCCATGCCTTTGCATCTGGTCTTGGAATTTCAACCCTTCACCAAATGGGAGTTCAATTTTATCAAGGAAATCAACCCCAACTTATCCACCAACCACCAGTATATTCTAACTACGACCGATTACTATATCATGTGGTCAGAAGAAAATCCATGCAAGAACAACATGGCGGATGTAGTTATCAAATTCCTAGAAGAAAACATAGTCACTAGATTTGGAATGCCCTTCACTATAGTGTGTGACAATGGTCCAGTGTCTTCTTCGATGTAGTTATTGGAATGGACCTATGAGAGGAAGATCACCCTGAATTTCTCTAGCAACTATTACCCCTAGGGTAATGGTGTGGTTGAATCTACTAATAAAAATTTGTTGGAGGTGATTAAAAATTTGCTAGAACATAACCCCCGGGACTGACACCAAAATATTAGGTTCACTCTTTGGGTGGACTGTATCAGAAACAAGGAAGCCCTGGGGATTTCCCCATTTCACCTGGTTTATGGCTAGAATCCAGTGTTCTCTATCAACTTACAAATCCTAGTTTTACATTTTATATAGGAATTCAACAACCAGGACAACATTGTGGAGGTTCAGCTCTTGAACCTGGTGAGAATGGAGGAACAAAGAGATGTGGCACTAGAACATTTCATGCATCCTCAATTAGTCATCAAGCGATGGTTTGACTAGAGAGCCCAATACAAAGCCTTTCAGGTTTCGGACCTATTCCTTCTGTGGGACAAGGTCTTGGAGAAGAAAGGAAAGCACACCAAATTCCAAAGACTCTAGCTTGGACCATACCTAATCTTAGATATCTATGGGGACAACACTTATCTCCTTAGTACCATGACTAGAGAAGTCATCCCATTTACCGTCAATGGATAGTTCCTCAAGCACTACTTCAAATGAGGCAGGGGGTAAGTTGTCCAAAGTTGTAACATATGTATATAAGTTCTTTCTTGTAAATATCTTTTCCCAGTGCTCCTTGGCAGTGCCTTGTCTTTGTAAATAGTTGTTGGCAGTCTTCTGGGGCTGCCTTCTTTCTTTTTCTCATCTTTGGTTTCATTTTTTCTTTGCATCTTGTTTTTTACGTTCCCAGTATGTTGCCCTCTTCTTGTAGATAGGTATGTTTCGCATGACATCTAGTCCCTAGAATGGTGCCTTGTACATTTTGGTTAGTCCAAAATCTATTGTTAGCGGTGTAATTTATCTGCACTTTGGGGTTATTTTTTATGTATGGTAAAAGGTTATGGGTAATCTTCATCTTTTTCATATCTTGAAAGTCTTGACATCCATTAACAAAAAATACAAGAAGTAATTGTATGGTCCTTGGGAGAAGATCGGTTGCACTGGGTATTGGCCATGGCCAAAAATCATAAGAAGATCTCAGGGCCCAAAATGTCTCTCTTATTCAATAGAATAAATGGATGGCAAGGTGAAAGAAGTACCACCATATAAAAAATTAGCTAAGCTTAAGGTTCATGGTGAAAGAAGTACCGACTTCCCATCTTCAAAAGAAAAAGAAAAGAAAACTGAAGAATAGAGAATTTTGGGATCCAAGGGATTGGGCAAGATATAGAAATTTTGGTTTGATACACTTAGTTTCATCTCTCTGCTCCTTCCAGAATTCATCAGCTTGATTTTGTTCCAAAGCACACACTTCACAACTGACAAGAGATTGAAAGATTGAATCAAGATGAGCCAGGTTTTCTCAGAGACCTCATGCCTTGCAAATAAAATTCTTCTGGTAAAGATGGATCATGGTTTTTCTAACCAAAGATTCTGTGGTTCTCAAATGTGCTAAGTCATTCATCCCAGTGAGTCATAATTTATTATGACCTGCATACTCATCCCTACATTTTGTTAGCAAAATGTTTGGTCCCCCTTTTTTTTATTTTTATTTTTTTACTTGGTTTCTTTTGTTTTCCTCTGTGGGGATCATGTTGTGTTCCTTTTTTTTCTTCCATGCTCTGGGGCCAGGTCCTGGAGTGTTTTGTTTGTGCCAAACCGGATTTCCAAATTCTGGGATTCTTTGCCATTATTCCCTCTTTAGTTATAGGGTGTGATTACGAAGGATCCCCAGGCCTGGAGTCCAGAGGTTTTCCTTTTCTCAGGATTTGCAAGAGGAGGAATGGTAAGTTTCACCCTGAAGGTTATAAATAGAGTTTCACCAGTAATTGTTACATTCACCACAAACAAATTACCCCAGAGCGATTCAAAGCTATTAGAACGATTTCAGCAACAGCTAAGTGTGATTTGTTCCCAAAAACCTAAACAGTGACAGGAAGTTGTGTATTCATGGTGATTTGAAGCCATTAATTTGAAGAGCACCTCCCATGCTCATCCTCTTGCATCTCTCATTTCTAAGGTAAGCCCTTCTAGTTCCTCCTCTTTTCTTTCTAGTTTTTTTGGGGGTTTCTTTCCTTTTGTTTTTTTCTTTGTTTTTTGTTAAGTTATTTGTCGTTGCTTCCCATTGGTGGGATGGCTCTACTAGAGGGTTGTTTTCCCTCTATGTAGTTGTAAATAATGTAATTCTTGTACATTTTCTATACATTTTGTAAATTTCCATTAGTTTGTAAGTAGCTGTAAGTAAGTTCATTTCTGGGTCAGTATGTAAATTGTTCTTCTACCCTCTATGAATAAGTATTTGTAGTTTGTATATGCATGTAAATTTTGTACATTTCTTTATATTCCCCCCCATCTGGTGGAAATCTCACCATGCCCCTCTACATGTGATCAAATGTCAAGATCACCCACCTTGTGCCTATGAATTCTAACTCAGCACCTCACCTGGTCAAGTTCACGGGCTTTCTCTCTCCTCCATCATCTTCACTTTGATGACAAGTTTATTCCCCCACATGCAAAAATTCAAAACCGGCCTAAGTGGCATTCATTCCCCTGCATGTTAGGACAGCTGTCTCCTTTAATTCCATTACTCCCTTTATTGCATGCCTACATGACACCCCATGTCACCCCAGTACGGCTAATTGTCAGTCATGTCAAAAATGGTAAGTTTTCTGGACTCTGGTTCACATGTTCCCCTTCGACCTTCACTTCATTCACCGCATGAGCCAAAATCCTCGGAACCCCTGGGCATTGATCAAATTCCAAACAAGTCATTTCTTTTAATATATTTTTGGGGTTTGATGCAAACTAACACCTTTCTAGGAACAGATGTGAAGCGGTGAAGAAATCTCTAGGACCTAAAATTCTATTGTCTTTTATCCATGTTGATGGTTTTCCAGTCTTGTAGATTGCTGATAAATTGATAGATCCATCATGTCTGAAGCATCTTCTCCTCCCAAGAGTCTGGAACTCCCAACCACTTCAACCAGGGAAGTATTTAGGACCAAGGTCAATAAGGCCTTAGAAAAGCTTCCACTGACCACAAAATATTTGAAGGAAGGAACTATTCTGGGATCTAAAGTAGATTCCAAGTTATAGATGATCACCAACACAAGTGTCAGATCATGGGCCCAATTGCAGGCCTTGGTAAAAAGGATATTTATTCAGCGCAAGGCCAGAGATCAAATGGCACTAAATGTGGCCACCTCCAAAATCCTTAAAGCCACCTTCTTCCCCTACCGAGTGCAGGCTCAAGAGCTTATATTTAAATTGGTGGAATACTACAACACAGCCATCTGGGCTATCATGCTTATTGCTCCTCTTCCCTCAGGCTACCCAACGCCCTTAGTATCTCTAGACACTGCAACATTTGCTTCGGGACTAGAGATTCCCCAGTTCTCCAATTCTACTATTATCACCCCGGCCTTGGCATTACAAGAGTTTGAAAAGGTTCCAAAAATGGCCTGACAACACCTCAGCACCAACTAGCTCAAGACCCCGAGGAAAGATTACAAAAAGAGGAAGTTGGAGATCCCCCGCATAGAATTAAAGGAAAGCATACAAATGAGGATCATCTCCTTATGTAGGGTCTTTGGAGAATCTCATGCCCAAGAATTTTTGGCATGGATGTATTACTTCCTGTTCGGCATCACCACCACCAAACAAACTTTTGATTGGGAAACTATTATTGTCAATCATGTGGACTTCTAGCTCGTCAAGGTCACCCAGACCTTGAAGTTCCACATGACTTCATATGTTTTGTGGGAACTGGCACAAAAATAACCCATAACCCAGGGTTTACTCACTATCGGCATGCTCAAGACCGGCAAGGGAAAGAATGCTCTGTGGGACCATATCCCAAAAATTCAATGGGAGGTCAGTTTCCCCAGTTTTTGCAGAGTAAATAACACCTTCATTTTATATAACATTCTTACACCCACTCGGGATACTGATTATCAGCTTTCAAAGGAGCCAATGACTCTGGTTAGTTCTTATGGACATTACTTCATCCAATTTCAACAACATTCTTACATTTGGGTGATTGGATTTTCCAGAAAACCCTAGCTATTGCCCAAGCATTATGGGGATAGGATTATTCTTTTAGAGTATTGCAAGCAGATCCTAGAGCTCTACACTCTTTTTGGCCTCAAGAAGGTCACCAATGTTCTATTCCCAATCATTTTTGAGAACTATTCTTGTAGCCTTGCAGTAGCGAAAGAAACCAATAACAAATTAAAATGTCAAGGGCTAGCAGAATTTTACTTGGCATAGAAGAACTTTGATCCGCTGGATAAGATAACTTTGGCGTTGCCCCGGTTGTTAGAACTCCACAAGCCTCACATGGAAGATTTTTTGGCAAACTTCCAGGATGATTTTGAAGTCTGGAATCGACACTTTGTTAGAATGACAAAAGGTATGATGAGGTGTCTTAAGCTTTGAACCTTTCCAAAGGACTTTTTAGATACTGGGTCCGCAAAAGACCCACAGTACAAGGCTTAGGGAGTGGATAAGATGGCTCTCCCTCTAGTGGATTGGGACACCCCAGAAAGCCCAGCAATTGAAGACATCACCCATGATGTGATTGAATAGAGTCATGCATATTTTTTGAAGGTATGTCCAAAGAGCACCCGCATAGTTGGCCCATTTTTGTAGGGATCTGCTTCTGGATCTGGAACCTCCCGGCAAGGCGGGGACAAAGGAAAAGGAAAAGTTGATACCATGACCCATGTTCCATCTAGAGTTTTAGTTCCCATTATGGAATAGGTGCACATTCAGATGGTGGTGTCCCATGAGTTGAAGGAAGTATTAAGCACCTGACTTGACCTCCCAATTACTCCTACAAAATCTTCCCTCCCTTCTGACTCCCCTTCACTTGCAGAACTTATGGTCCAGGTAGCAGGGATGGTTGTTGATGATGAAGGTGTAGCCATTTTGGATTTCGGACCCCAAATAGTGACAAGGAGAAAGAATAAAAGAGAAAATATCACTACACCAAGAGCAGATACAGATCTTGGGATGCCAAACATCCCCCAGGTGGAGGTTATCCCAGACTCCCCTGAACCAGAGAATCCCTTGGAGACCTCCCCTCTACATGATGATTTTGATGACATCTTTGGGATTGATGAACTTGTAAATTTACATGGAGAGATAGGAAAAGTGGTAGAGGAGATTGCTACACAGGAAGTGGAAACAATCCCCGAGTAAGGGGAGATACCGGAGAAGGAAGTTTCCACGAAACAAGAAGTGCAGGAAGTAAAGGAAAAAGAGAAAGAAAAAGTGGACATCCCTAATGTTCAAGAGATACCGGTCCCAAGGACCAAGATAGGAGAAAATATGCAAGTGCAAGATGAGCATCCGACATTAGCTGAGTGAATTGGACCTTCAAGAGTAATTGTAACCTCAACTACCATGCTCCAGATGCCTCTGACCACCCAGGGTAGTCCTTCACCCCAAGGTGTAACATTTGGCAAGGTGATCCCTGTAACACTACAGTTGGATTGAGTTCAGACACCTTTGCCACCTCCGAAAGATAGGCTAACAGAGGAGAATGTCTTGGTAGAGGATGCTAGAGAACAACAAAAACAATAGTAGAATAAGGGGGAGAACCCTAGAAATATGGATGTTGATCCCACTGATACTGCTAAGGACGGGAACACTGAGGCAACAAATATTGATACCACTAAGGTGGAAGGTGCAGGTGATCCCGAGAACTAAGAGAAAGAGTACGAAGAGACTAGAAATGTCAAGGATGAACAAAAGAATCCTAGAGAAGACCCAAAAAATTAGGCCCTAGCAACAAGACCGCCCCTGCCACCACAATGGTTCGTGGAGTCGAAGAAGAGAAAGGCCCTGGCAGTGAAAAAATTCCATCTCTCCCTGGTTGAGATGATGGGCTAGAGTCAATGTATTCTCAAGCTGAAGAAGGCTCATACCCTCCATTCCATTCAGACTGGTCCAGGTGGAGATACAATCATGGTCATTGCAACACCTCCCCCAGACAAAGAGGAAGAAGTGACAAGTGTTGTGAAATATACAGTTACAGAGGTACCTCTCGGGAGGAGGGACAAGAAGGGTGAATTGGACCTACTAAAGAGGCTAGTCAGGCAATTGAGGCCCAATATGATAAACAAGCCCAGAAAATGAAAGAGGAAAAGGAAAAGAATGCAAATCTCCTCGGTCTTCCAACAAAGCTAGTGCAACCATTAACTATAATTCCTCCAGAAGCTTCTACATCTAGAACAATGCTCCCACAGGGTGACATTGACATGCTCAGGAACATGAAGAAGAGAGCGTAGGCAGTGGATTACTAGGTAGATGAGCAGGTAGGAAATGTCTGGCATTTCTTAACAACAACACTCCTGGACCTGCATGTCACTGGTAACATCTTGCACCAAGTTAAAGGCACCATTTCTCTATGGGAGGGAGAAACTGAATAGTATGAAGCATGGATGAGTGAGTTAGGAGAACTCATGAATCTCAGGGAGGAACTCATCATGGAGATGGGTATTTTGGGGGATGAGTCTTTCAATTCTATCTAGGTCCAACACTCTAGACTTGATCTCAAATCAGAGATTAACAAGCAACTGGTAGCGGCCTTGAAAGATAAAGTCCCGGGAGTAGAATATTATTTGAATTTATACAAGGCTTTTGTCACAAGGGTTTCGAAAGTTGATGCCTCTAGTACCGATACATGTGCTCCAATGGACTATGTTGTGGGGAAGTTTAATGAATTGATAGAGTCATGGTACCAGTCCCCATGAGATTTTGATGAAGAAAAAATATCATGTTTATCCTGCATGATGCTCAAAGCCCATCATGTAGCAAAGATGGCCATAGAATTTAAGGGAAATGCCCTAGATATGTGCAAGCAATTGGAGGCAACCAAGTTTCACCAGGCATGCATCAAGGACATTGATGAAGAGGGAATTGTTAGAGTATTATTACTTTATACTTAGTAATTGAATCATATTGATTTAATTATATAAGTTCCTATTACTCTAGTTACTTAAGCTTCACTTAGGTGCATTATTAATTAATAATGTGCAGCCTAGTTTCTTTCTTTAGGGTTTCTATCTCACCTTTTATAAGGTTGAGCTTTGTACTTTTTCTTTAATTGAATAATAGAATTTTGAGCTCTATCATTTTGAGTACAAGAGTTTTCTATTTTTTTCTATTTTGTTGCTTCATTCTTTGTGACAGGTTTATTGCATGTAGCTGGATCTTAGAGTTGAATCTGATATTTCATTAGTTTCTACATGGTATTAGAGCCTTGTTGCTGCAACTTGTTCAAGTTTTTTGGAGCTGTGGATCAAGCCCTCTTTTTCTAGGGTTTTTTAGTGTTTTTTATATTGGATCTATAGGGTTGCAATTTTTTAGAGCACCTTGGGAAAAAAATAACCTCACAGTTGCGTCCAGAAGGCCTGAAATACCCAAAATCCATATAATACATGTCTGATTTGGACACCGTAGCATCTGGCAAATTTTTTTGGGCCTATTAGGGCCGTACAACCTCAAAAATCAAGAAAAAACTCAGAAATTTTTTTTAAAAAACCATTTTTTAAATTAAAATCAGGCGCGCCACCCCTGGTCTGCGCGCCACCACGTGGCCACTGCTCCACTACCGGGGACCACCGCCACCACCCAGCCGCTCGGCCGCCACTGCGCTCAGCTCGCCCGCTGCTGCCTCCCCGCCTGGCCGCCACCTCCACTGGCATCACCACTCACAGGCCACTGCCACTCTGCCAGACGTCTTGTGACAGCCATACAGCCGTCAAATTTAAGACAGGGTCTGTGTTTTTCCAGCGAGCTCACTTTTCAGGGTACTTGTCAGTTTTTGCTCATAACTTGAGCATACGGTGTCCATTTTTGAAAAATGAAATATCGCTGGAAAGGTGTTTCTGAGCCCATCACATTGGTGCAAGTCTCATTTCCTAATTTTTTCATTTGGTTTCTGGTTTTTTCAATCAAATTCATACCTTCCTTTGTGCTCCTATTCTGCTTCTGGAACTCAGGTTTTTTTTCTCATTTCTTGTACTTTCATAGTAATTTGTGGTGTACAGGGGATAGTATTATACATTGTGGGGGTGCATTTTACTTTCTATAATTTCCTTCAGAAAGACCCTTCTACTTCCATCTTATTCTTCTTTCAATATCGGACCCCTCTGTGGCCCGACTGACACCTCATGACTACCACACATGGAAGCCACACATGACCAGACTCCTCATGTCACGATGTTTATGGTCCTACATGGATGCGGCTTAGTCTATTCTTCAGAGGCCTTATGAGGCTCTTATGCATAGAAATAGGATGGATGAGGCAATGGGCCTCATTGCCATGAATATTTCAGATGGGTTGTTGTTCCACCTGGATGGTCTGACTACACCCAGGGATATGTAGGAAAAGTTCTCCACCTTGTTTGGCACCATGGATCAATTCAGGATTCTCCAGATAGATGCAGAGTTCACCTCCTTGGCATCTGACTCATTCACCAGCATTGAGGACTTCCTGATGAAGTTCAAGTCTCTTCGATCTATTTTACAGGTTGTTGGAAAGATGAAGTCAGATGATGAGTGTATCTTCCTGATACTCTCCAAGCTTCATGGTCCTTATCAGATTTTCACTTCTACCTTCTACTCCACCATGGATGCACTGGGTACATGACATGTTATGCCCTCTTTTGAGACCTTCTATGACAGGTTAACTCGTGAGCAGTCCAAGCTCAATCAGATGGATTCTCTTATAGGTTCACAGTCACAGGCATTGCTTGCCAAGTCATCTTAGGATACACAGAAGCTGAAGCCAAAGTAGATATCTAATTCCTCTTTTCAACACTCCACTAACCCAACATCTTCTTCTAAGAAGGAGAAACAAAAGACTCAGAAACCTACTTGCTCCTATTGTCAGAAGGGGCCCCATGATGAGTCACAGTGTTTTCAGAAGAGATTTGATGGCTATGAGAAATAGATTGCAGATTTGCAAGCTCTCCTTTAGAAGAGCACTATTTCCTCTCCATCCTCTTCCACCTCACAGGGGTCTACTTTTCAGTCTTCTACCTCTTCTTCGACATCTAGATAGGATTTTGGATAGGGTCATGCATTACGGGCATATGTTGCATCCCCTTCACAGGTCCCTTGCATACTGGATTCAAGTGCTTCTCACCATATGGAATCTTCTCTAGATTTGTTCTCTTCTTTTAAGGCTTCTCCTATTCCTCATATTCTCATGGAGAATAACACTGTACAGACAGTCTGCAGGACAGGTTCGGTCAGCATTCAGGATGGCACATTCAATGATGTATTGTATGTTCCATCTCTATCTGCAAACCTTCTCTCGATTTATCAGATTACACACAGTGGGTCAGGGAAGACAGTTGATTTCACGACCGATTCAACCTTCATCAGGGATAGTGTGACATGAGGCATTATTGCTACAGGGATAGTTGATCATTCCATCCGTCTCTACACCTTCTCTCACTTTGGTCCACCATCTCCATTGTCAAAGCACAACTCTCCTCTTTCGAGAGAACATCATGAGGTGAAATCAGGTCACTTGAACCTTTGTGTTGTTCCCGAGACCAGTGTTGTGACTGCCACACCACATCTTGAGGTGTACTTTTCTCTTCAGCGGGATTCTTCTTCAGCACTACTTGACCCTTCAGCTCCATTCTTCGAGCCACCAGGTGCAGTTGTTGAGGACTCTACAGAGGACATTCATCTCCTCTTTGATGACAATGTCAGCACACCTATCACACCACTTACATTGGGGATTCCCTTTCAGGATCCTTGTGTCTACTCCTTTGAGCATTAGCTCGGCCTTCCAGTGACACCTCAACTTTCGAGGTCACCTCTTTAGTGCCCACTTCCTTTCACTCCTTTGCATTGGATTCATGGTGGTTTGTTTATTGATCCAGGTGTTCTTTCATTTTGGGGGGACTTTGGATCCTCGACCCTCTCTCATGGGGGGGTTGGCAGCACACATTGTACTACTGACTTTGAGAGAGTCTCTTGAAGTCATTCCCTTTGTCTTTTCTTGCTTTTATATCTCTTTTTGGAGAAGAGTTTTTCCCACTAGGTTTTCTCCTTTGTCTCTAGTTTACAGAGATTTCCTTGTACTGGGTACCTGATCTGGCCTTGTTGCTGGGACCCTTTTCTTTCTTTCATAGTTTTTCTAGGTCATCTTTCTCCCTGCGCTCAACTTAAGGGGGGGTGTTAGAGTATTATTACTTTATACTTAGTAATTGAATCATATTGATTTAATTATATAAGTTCCTATTACTCTAGTTACTTAAGCTTCACTTAGGTACATTATTAAATAATAATGTGTAGCCTAGTTTCTTTCTTTAGGGTTTCTATCTCACCTTTTATAAGGTTGAGCTTTGTACTTTTTCTTTAATCGGATAATAGAATTTTGAGCTCTGTCATTTTGAGTACAAGAGTTTTCTTCTTTTTCCATTTTGTTGCTTCATTCTTTGTGAGAAGTTTACTGCATGCAGCTGGATCTTGGAGTTGAATCTGATATTTCATCAGTTTCTACAGGAATTCCCTAGCTTTTATAAATATTCAAAACATACAAGGCGGAGTAAGGTTCTCCAAACTTTGAAGATTTTCACGAGTAGGGTGCAAGTTTGTAAATTCATTATTCTTTGAGTGTAAGCTCCTGAACTCCAAAATTCTGAGTCCAAAGTTTTGTATTCTTTCATGATGATCTGTGTCTAGGTTCTCCAGAGTTGACCTATCATTTTCAAGCAACTAATAAGGGGTTATTAGATAGGTGATCCCGATAAGACATGTTAGACGAAGGTATGGCTCTGACAGATGATTCTCCTAAGGCACCGCTCCTACATTAACTTCCTAAAGCACATCAAAGATAGTGAGCTGCAATCTACATTTATGAGGCGTGTAGCCTCAAATACTGAGAAGATTAGGTTTCCTCTGTAAATACCCTGACACTCTTCTCTATCCTGATTCTTCCATCTTTCTCTTCTTGTCTTCTTTCTCTGTCTTGTTAGACCTCTACTCTTTTCGAGGTGATTGTAAGTGGTGTAGGTAGTACAAGCCATAGGATAATGTATTCTATGTGTTGAGTGTACAGTTAGATTAGGTTAGTTTTAGGTCAAAACATGTGTATAAATAAGAAGTTTGACCTCATAACAAGGGTCGGCGAAATTAATGATTTTTGCAATCTAGCAAGTAATAGAAGATAGCTTTTCATTTTTTGTTGTTTCAGGACCTCAATGCTCACTGGTTCTTAGTAGTTTAGATGCTCCCTTGGAGCCATGATTGTATGCACTAGTGATTCTAGAATGGTTTAATTCAATGAAGAAGGAGGAACACCTTATGACTACTTGTTATGTGTTGTTTTGATTTTGGAGTTCATGAACATCTTTTGGGCAGTATGTGTTCTTATGTCCTTTGCTCCTATTTTCTAGTTTAGATGAATGATTTTATCTCCCCTTCCTACTAAATTCATGTGAATCACAAGCTCTTTGTGTATTCAGTATTTAGATTATTTTTCTTGCATTGGATCTTAGTTTGATGTTTGAATGTTTATTGGACAACTATAGATAGAAATTTTTATCTAAAATTGATCAATCTTTTGAAGTTTATTTGTTAATCCAAATGCTTGTAGGAAACCCCACCCCTCTTGAAATCCCCAAAGAAGATGAGTAAAAACCAGCTATCCCCTCACACAATAGTCACCTATCTAACTTAGCTCCCCCACACCGTCAAGACCCGACTACCAAGTGCTTGGAGGCCCAGAGAATTCATTCTCTAAAGAACATCTCAAGGTGGAGTTTGCTGGTACCCTAGTAATCGGTGACAACTTATCCCTGTTAGTGGAGCCGGTCATAAAGTCCTGTCAAAAAATACATTTCCTAAATCAGCAACAAGGAACATGCGTAATCATATTAGGAAGCTTGCAGCACATTATATCATTTTAGGCTTTACACTTTACAAAATTTCTTATAATGGTTTTCTATTAAGATGTCTTTGTTAGAATAGTCCCAAAGGATAACTGAGAGGGGGACGGGGGGTGAATTAGTTATCAGTAACTTTAATTCTTTTACTTCCTTAACTTCATAATACAATAAAGTAAATGCTCATTTAGATAACATAGTACACAATACATAATTTGATTATGGGGAAACCAAATGGTAAAAACCCTAGTGGGAATTAGCACCCACAATGAACTATACTTGTTTATAGTAATCCCTATTAGAATATATTTCAACCCTATTAGGAGTTGTACTTTACAATGCAATAAGTATAGTGACCTGGTTAAGGGTTGGACCCTGTTAGGAGTCTTTTACAAATAACCCTGTTAGAGGTGGTGGACTCACTATCCAAAAGCTCACTGATTTAATGGTGAAGGCTACAACTTTCTGTATAACAAATATGCACTATATCTGATGATAAAATATAGATTAGACCTGCTATCTTGATCAGTTCTAGTGTATTGTAATCTTTTACTTCTTCTTCACATAGACTCTTGATGAATGAACCACATCTGATATTCTGCTCTGTACATCTTCTATCTCTTTTCTTATCATTCACACTTAGCATATCATAAATGAATTGCTGTAAGTATCTTCCTCAAAGTATGAGATCATGGGACCTATAAGGAAACTCTTTATAACATCCTTGTTGGCTCTACTAAGCACACAAGCATAATTACAACTGCGTAAGTATAATCTGAATAGACGCGCCGCTTCACTAAGTCGACTTCACCAAATTATCTCTAACTTTGCAATCTTCTTGAAACACATTTGGCACATTTAAATAATAATCATCAAATCATAAATAATTATGAATATACACACGAATATCCTGAAGATAGGTGCAACTCAAGAAACATGTTATATACGTCATCTCTGAATAGATACTCTTCCAGAACTGTAACTGCCAATAATAGAATTACACAACTTGACTAAAACATCATATCTGGATCTGTGTGTATGAACATAACATAATAAACATGTCTAAAACATGTATCTAACCACACAAGTCTTGATGTCATCATTCTAATAAGTACATATAGAATCACTACTCTGTATTATATGTTGTCATCAATGACAAACATACAATCAATCAATTGTACAGAAACAAATCTCCAACAATCTCCCCCTTTGACATTGATGGCAACATATGATAAAAACATCCTCTATTGATGGTGTTCTCTTTCTTTTACAATCTTCTCAATATCCTCATCAAATATTCCTCTACACTACTTTAGTTCTTCTGACTATTGTTGCCCCACTTTTCATCCTGTACCCATGCTGTCAAAGTGGAGGATTTTGAAGTCATAGTCAGGTCTAGTCTTGTTTGAGTCTAGGTCTAGGTCTTCCTTGGGTAGGAAGTTCTTGTCGGGTTTCCCTGCCACTACCTTTCCTTCTTTAAGTCGGATGGGTTATCTAAAAGTCTTTTCATTTTGGGTAGGTTATAGATCCCAACCCAACAAGGATAATGTGTTCTTATTGATGATCTTTTTCAAGCAGAAGAATGATTGGGAATCATAATTTCCAGGCATTCATAAGAAATTAGAGAAGTTTCTTCATATAGATGATGCAGTGCCAGAGTTGTGATTGTAGATGTGAGGAGTTATTCTTGATATCCTTCAAATGGCATTGGATCTAAGCATGGTGATTGACAGACTGAGCAGAATGGGCTATGAAACATGGAAGTTGTGTTATTTGGTTGA
>MU226829.1:544906-555314 GCA_018584345.1 Thuja plicata | reverse complement strand
ATCAAGCTTCTTGCAAAAGATATGAAAGAATGTTAGTACAGTGGGTTGAAAAGGAAATCAAAAGGTGAAAGGCTGCAATGCATATGCATTTGAAATAGGTGATGTTCAGGTTCATTTTCTTCTCTTTTAGGTGTGACACTACAGCATATGTATGTATTCAATGCATTTTCCACAGTTCCTAAAAGTGGATGATTTTCACTATTTGAAAGCTTGGATCCGTTCTCTGATGTTTTACGATCCTGTTGGTGATATCCACATGCAATTTGGAGTTGAAATAAGAAAGTTATGGCACGGCGGGATTTTTCATTCTGGCTATTCCATGGCGGGAAATAGAGTTTTAGCTACTCCATGGCGGAGTTCGCATTGACCAAGTGTGAAATCTGCAAGCCTACATAAGTCATCGTCGAGCTTTAAGAACTAATCATCACTGGCGGAATTCTCCATTCAACAGTTAAACAAGGGCTTGCAAAATTTCAGAAATCATCTTCTCCATTGCGGGTTTCTACTAGCGAAGTTGATTTTCCGCTTAGTATGAATGGCAATGTTTGCGGTAGCATATTATGAAGAGAAATGGTCTTGGACAGTGAAATTGTTACTTACAGCATAGAAACGGATTCGGGGACCAATCAAAAGGAAATTTAGAATGAAGAAAGACTCAAAGCGGAGAATTGGAATTCAGCTTCTCCATGGCAGAATTCTACCTATGAAGGTAATTTTCCACAAAGACAGAAAAGAAGAAAGAGCACTATGGTGGACCCCACAACGGGTTTTCGAAGCACTTTTTCACTTTTCTGGGTAAGAGAGAAATGTTTAAAAGGCAATTTGGAATGAAGAAAGACTCAAAGCGGAGAATTGGAATTCAGCTTCTCCATGGCGGAATTCTACCTAAGAAGGTAATTTTCCGCGAAGACAAAAAAAAGAAAAGAGGAAGGAGCGCTGTGGTGGACCCCACAATGGGTCTTCGAAGCACTTTTTCAATTTTCTGGGTAAGAGAGAAATGTTTAAATGTTGACTCAAAAATTAAAATAAGGTATTTGCGGAGAACTGAAAATTGCTTTCTCCGCAAGCGGAGTTCTCACCCATAGAGTAATTTTCCGCAAGCAAAGAAACGCACCCCGTTTCTGATTTTCCACAAGAATACGGAGAACAGAAAAGTAAGAAGAAAGAGTGAAGAGTGATGAATGCGGCACCCTCTTGAAGATGATCATATAGATGAAAGAGAATTTCTCTAAGTCCTTAGATAGTTTGATTGATGCTTCTGCAAGTGGCATGAACAGAGCTACAGAACTACAAAAGCTGAGCGGGCACATACACGTGGCCATGGAAGAGCTGCCAAAGCTTATCGGACAAAGATGGAAAAGGGAAAGGAGGCCAAATGATTCAAATTCCCCTCTTCTTTTCCGTTTCCTTTCCCTTGTAATAAGTTGGTGACAGAAGTAGTTTCTTTCCATCTGTCATTTAGAGGCAGATGAACCGATTAAACTTCCTTTGTAATGGTCATCCCCTGGCTCTATATGTATGAATTTGAAAGATTAATGAAAGGTCAGAAAATTTTTGGTGTGGAATACTTGATGTTGCAGAGAAAATTGAAGGTGTTTTATGTCAATGATTTTCTGTTCCAGTTAATTAGATGGTTCTTTCTCTTAGTATAAGTTACATTAAGAAGGAAAGGATGTTTCATTATTTTGTTGCGAGGATGTGAATAAACCTTAGTAGGATGTGCTGTGGGATGTTCAGAGAAGAGCTAGATAGAAATTGTGAATGATATGATTCTTTTTCTTAATCTGAATTGCAGTAGGAAGGAAAAGATGTTTCATTCCTTTGTTTTGAGGATGTGAATGAACCTCAGTAGGATGTGTTGTGGGATATTCGGAGAAGGATTCATTAGAAGTTTCATCATTTCATTTATATCTTTGTTAGTAGTTGTTGTAGATTAGTTAGCACTGAGTGTATGAATTCATAGAATGTGTGAGTTCTACAGCTTGGTTTATAGATTAGAAAGCTTTCCTTGCCTGGATTAAGTTCTGTTTAGGCTTAATTCGGTTTGCCTCTTCTGCTCTCGGGTTAAGAGAATACCCTGTGTTAGTTTTAGGATCAAGACATAATTCATTGCATATCATTCCAAAAGGGAGCTATACCTACCAATTCAGAGAAAAGCTAGTAATCAAAGAACGGCTTTTCAACTGTTGTAATCAGATATTGTTCATAATTTGGGCACTAAGAGTCATATTCCTAAGAAGTAAGAAAGGAAAAATCTATTTACTAACAACTATTTTATACTCCCCCAATGTCTATGCTCCCCCTTAAAATATAATCCCCCTTTGACATCAATGGAAAAGGGTGCCATAAATCATTAGGCACGGGTACTAATCCAGAAGTAGAGTAGTCAACCATTCATCAGTCACTTAATGACTAATGTTCTTGCTACTTTTCTAAATAGACTTAGGAGAGGAAATTACTCCCAAATTCTCCCTGAGATACTCAAAAGTATCTTTTGATAAGGGCTTTGTGAAAATATTTGCCAACTGTTATTTGGTGCTCACATAGTCTAATTTCACTTCTTTGTCTACAACCTTTTCTCTTAGAAAATTGTACGTGATCTCTATGTGTTTTGTCTTTGTGTGCATCACAGGGTTCTTAGACATGTTAATAGTGCTAGTGTTATCACAATGAATAACAATAGGATAATCAACCTGAATGCCAATGTCTTTAACCAACTGCTAGCTCCAAACTATGGTTGAACAATTCAGTGCTGCTACAACATATTCAACTTCTATTGTTGATTGAGAAATACAATTCTGCTTCTTGCTTATCCAAGAAACCAACCTGTCTCCAAGAAATACTGCTCCTCCTGAAGTTCTCTTCATATCATCAATACAACCTGCCTAGTCCGCATATGTATACACATGAAGTTGTACATTCTCTGATTTAGGATACCATAAACCATAGTCTATAGTTCCCTTTAGATATCTGAATATACTCTTGATTGCCATTAGGTGATTCTGCTTGGGTTCAGTTGCAAATCTTCCAACAATGCCAACTGCATTAGATATGTCAGGTCTAGATTGAGTTAGATATATTAGTTTTCCAATCATAGATTTGTACAATGTCTTATCAACTGCTATGGAACCATCATCTTTTGAAAGCTTGCTTCCTATTATCATAGGGGTGGATACTTTCTTACAGTCTTCCATTTTAAAGGTCTTCAATATTTCCTTAACATATTTTGACTGATTAATGAATATACATTTATCTATCTGCTTTACATTCAGTCCCAAAAACTATTTTATAGGACCAATCATGCTCATTTCAAATTTATTCTACATTTCTTTTGAAAATGTTGTACTGAGCTTGTCATTACCTCCAAAGATAATGTCATCAACAAATATGGCAACTAGCAATAATCCATCAGGTGTCTCTCTTGTGAATAGGTTACAATCTGTTGCTCCTTTCTTGAATCCAATCTTGGTAAGATAACCATCAAGTCTCTCATACCAAGCTCTTGGGGCCTATTTAAGACCATAGAGTGCTTTCTTTAATCTGCATATCATGTCTAGTTTATCTGAAAGATTAAATCCTTCAAGTTGTTCTATGTAGACTTCTTCCTTCAAGTCACCATTCAGAAAATTTGACTTTACATCCATTTGATAAACTTTAAAGTCTTTGAATGTTGCATAGGTCAAGAACAATTTAATGGCTTCCAGTCTGCTCACAGGGGCAAATGTATTAGTGTATTCTATTCCTTCTCTCTATGCATATCCTTTACATACCAATCTTGTTGTTTCTTACTACTGTACCATATTCATTCATCTTGTTTCTGAATACCCACTTTGTTCCAATCACATTTTTTTCACTGGGTCTAGGAACCAATTCCCATGTATCATTTTTAATTATCTGATCTAATTCTTCTTTCATTGCATTCTTCCAATCAGAATCATTAAAAGCATCTTCAACACTTAAAGGTTCAATCTGTGAAAGTAAACATACCTCTTCATCCATTGTTAGACTTTTTTCTTTTGATTTGGTCAAAACACTACTGCTCTGATCTCCAATGATATCATCTTTAGAGTGGTATCTAGATGTGAATTTTGCAACCTTAGGTGTGACTTCTTCTTCTGTAATCTATGATTCTTCTCTGCTTGATTTAGGTTCATTGCATGAGACATTAATGCAATCAAACATTTCTTTAATAACAGTATCTTTGTTTCTAGGCATGGGTTCATCTTCAATCATAGGTGCATATTCATAGTATCTCTCTTGAACCATAAACTTCTCATCAATTTTTACATGAGTACTTTCAATTATCTTTTTCAATCTCAAATTAAAACATCTATATGCTTTGATTTTTGTAGAGAAACCAAGGAAAATACCTTCATCACTCCTGGCATCAAACTTACCAACACCATCATCTCTCTTGATATAGCACTTGCTGCCAAAGATTATGAAATACTTTACTATAGGTACATTACCAAACCAAATTTCATAGGGTGTCTTATCTGCACCTGGCCTCAATTGAGTTTTGTTGATAGTATAGACTGTTGTATTCACTGCATCCCTTCAATATGTGTGTACAAATTTTCCTTCAATCATCATAGTGCGCATTGTATCAAGTATAATCATGTTCCTCCTTTCTGCTATGGGGTTCTAGGTGCACTCAACTGTCTTTTAATTCCATGTTCTTCACAATAGTCATAAAACTGATCAAAGGTGAACTCTCCTCTATCTGATCTCAGACATTTCAGTTTTAATACAAATTCATTCTCAACCTTAGATTTGAATATTTTAAACTTCTCAAAAGCTTCAGATTTCTCCTTTAAAAATGCAACCGACATCATCCTAGAAAAATCATCAAAAAACAAAATGAAATACCTTTCCCCATAGTATGATCTTGTTTCGGTAGGACCACATAAATCTATATGCACTAGGTCCAATTTGTTTTCAGCTGAGCTATGCTTGCTTTTGAAAGAAATCCTTACATGCTTTCCCATAACACATTCCATGCATATTGTGTCAAATGGTCTTGCAATACTTAGAAGGTCTTTGACTGCCTTGACATTACTTATCTTTACTATGTTATAAAAATTTATATGACAGAGTCTCTTGTACCATAACCAACTGTAATCTACTTTTTCAACAAAACAACTTACATCATAATTGAGCAGAAAAACATTACCTTTTGTTTTGGAGCCTGATGCAATCATGTCTCCATCCTTGTTGTTAATGATGTATTTTTTGTCTTTGAACTTCAAATGATAACCTTTGTCAAGTAGTTGTCCAATACTTAGCAAGTTATGATGTAATCCATCAACATATAATACATAATTTGTCTTGTTCTTTCCATCGAAAGTGATAGAACCTCTGCCTATGATAGGTTTAGGAGTGTTATCTCCAAATCTAACCATACCACCTTTGTATTTGTATAAATGAAAAAATCTATCTTTGTCACCTATCTTATGATGAGAGCATCTAGTGTCAATGATCCAATCAGTTCTGATGTCTGCTTTGGAAATTAGGGCTAACTCTTGTTCTTCCTTTTCATCTGCAATTTCCATTTCCTTAAGCAACCTTTCCATGTCTCTAAGGGAAATGAATCCAACCTCATCTTCTCCTAAATCTTCATCAATTACACCTTCTTCAGCATAGTAACATTCCTTGTATTTAGGTTTTTAATCAGATCTGAACTTCTTGACTCTTGTGGGACACTTAGATGAAAAGTGACCAATCTTGTTGCATGAAAAAAATTTGAATGGAAGTTGTCCTTCATATTTTCCTTTTCCTTTCTTTTCTCTTTTAGGAATCATAGCAATGATCTCTTCTATTTTTTCATCAACTTCTTCTTTCTCATTATGGCTACAGATGTGTAAGGATTTCTTACCATGGACTGAGGCTTTGAAAGCTGTTTTAGTTTTAGGTTCAGTATTCAATCTTGATATCTCAAATGTAGA
This sequence comes from Thuja plicata, assembly GCA_018584345.1. Lineage (NCBI taxonomy): Eukaryota > Viridiplantae > Streptophyta > Pinopsida > Cupressales > Cupressaceae > Thuja > Thuja plicata. The sequence continues at coordinate 549,369 of MU226829.1, read as the reverse complement.
GATTTTGCTAATCAAAGTCTCTCTCTTGAAGTCTTGTGATAATTTCATGGTTTCCTCTAGAATACTTATCTTGTTTTCATAGTCTGATATTAAGGTAGTTAACAACTTGTCCATTATATCTTCTTCTGATATTTCTCCACCATTGTTTCTGATTCCAGAGACTGCTGCATTTATGCTTTGATTGTAAGCTCTAATGTTCTCTTCAGGTAACATCTCAAGACTGTTGTATTTATTTTTCCATGTCTTCCTGCACTCATTCTTTGCTTGAATATCTCCTTCAAACATATCTTCTAAGTACTTCCATATGGTGTATGCTCTGTCAATTTTCTTGATCTCAAAAAATTCACTGTCGGATAGGGCGCTGATTAGGGCTTCTTTAGCAATTGCATTATTGGTAAATGTTTCATTTTGTTTATTAGTAGCATCAACCTTAAAAAGGTCTTTCAAAGATGGAATAACAACTTCTTGTTTAGCTATCTCAAAGATCTCAAAGCCAACACATTGTAGATGTGTTATCATTTTGTTTTTCCAATCCAGATAATTTTCTCCATCTAACTTAGGGCTCTTTTTTTTGAAGTAAGACATCTGATCTACCTTAAGTTGTTAGGCTTCTTCTCCAAGGCACTTCGCTCTGATACTAATTGGTAGAATAGTCCCAAAGGATAACTGAGAGGGGAGGGGGGTGAATCAGTTATCAGTAACTTTAATTCTTTTACGTCCTTAACTTCAAAATACCTTAAAGTGAATGCTCATTCAGATAACACAGTACACAACACACAATTTGATTATGGGAAAACCAAATGGTAAAAACCTTGGTGGGAATTAGCACCCACAATGAACTATACTTGTTTATAGTAATCCCTGTTAGAAGATATTTCAACCCTGTTAGGAGTTTTACTTTACAATGAAATAAGTATAGTGACCTGTTTAAGGGTCGGACCCTGTTAGGAGTCTATTACAAATAACCCTACTAGGGGTGGTGGACTCACTATCCAAAATCTCACTACTTTAATGGTGAAGGCTACAACCTTATGTATAACATATATGCACTATATCTGATGATGAACTATAGAGTAGATGTGATGTCTTGATCAATTCTAGTGTATTGTAATATTTTAATTCTTCTTCACATAGAATCTTGATGAATGAACCATATCTGATATTCTGCTCTGTACATATTCTGTCTATTTTCATATCATTCACACTTAGCGTATCACAAATGACTTGCTATAAGTATCTTCCTCAAAGTACGAGATTATGGGACCTATAAGGAAACTCTTCATAACATCCTTGTCGGCTCTACTAAGCACACAAGCATAATTACAACTGCGGAAGTATAAATTGAATAGGCACGTCGCTTCACTAAGTCGACTTCACCAAATTATCTCTAACTTTGCAATCTTCTTGAAACACGTTTGGCGCCTTTAGATAAAAATTGTCAACTCATAAATAATAATGAATATACACACACATATCCTGAAGATAGGTGCAACTCAAGAGACATTTTACATATGTCGGCTCTAAACAGATACTCTTCCAGAACTGTAACTGCCAATAACAAAATTACACAACTTGATTGAAACGTCATATCTGGATTTGCATGTATGAACATAACATAATAAACATATCTACACCATGTATCTAACCACACAAGTCTTGATTTCATCATTCTAAGAAGTACATATAGAATCACTACTATGTATTATATGTTGTCATCAATGATAAACATACAATCAATCAACTATACAAAAACAAATCTCCAACAGTCTTGGTAGAACTAAAGTTTCGATAGCTTTAGCAGAAGCTCATTCTAGTTCTTTTGGGGGAAATTTTGGTGGGAAGTCTTTAGTTAATAAACCTATTAGAATGGGATATTATTTGCAAACAATGGAACAAGATTCTTTTACATTTGTTAATAAGTGTCCTCATTGTCAGCAACATGGTATTTTAATTCATTCTCCTGCTTGTGAGCTTTGTAATCAAGTTGTTGCATGGCCTTTTAGTATTTGGGCTTTTGATCTTATTGGATAAATCTCACTAGCTTCTTCTCAAGGACATACATACATCCATCTTCACAGCTACAGATTAATTTACAAAGTTGGTAGAGGCTATTCCTCTCTGTTCTACTACTGCGGATGTTATTTGTGATTTTATTCTTAATCATATTATAGCATGATTTGGTATTCCTTCAACGATAATTTTGGATAATGACACTTCTTTCAAGAATAAAGAAGTCATGAAATTATTGGAGAAATATCATATTCAACATAGATTTTCTACTCCCTACTATCCTCAATCTAATGGTCAAGCCGAAGCATCAAACAAAGTTATTGAACAAATATTAAGGAAAATAGTCAATAAGCATGTGAAAGAATGGCATACCCAACTTACTTATGCTTTATGGGCTTATAGGACTAGTGACCGTACTGCCACGGGTACTTCTCCTTATAATCTTGTTTATGGTACTGATGCTATTATGCCATTAGAATTATAAATACCTTGTTTATGTATTTCTTCCATGGGATAATTGACAAGGACACTTTCTGGGAACAACGATTGCAAGAATTAGAAATGTTGGATGAATAATGAATCAATGCTTTGGAGCATATTAAGGCTTACCATAACTTACTTCAAAAATAGCATAATCACAAGGTAATTGAATGATCATTTTTGGTAGGTGATTTAGTCTTATATGAAAATCAAAGGAATGTGAATGCTTTACCTGGTGAAAAGGGGAAATTTAGCCCTAATTGGCTTGGACCTTTTGTGATAATTGAGGATTTTACTTCAGGAGCTTATAAGTTTTCTGATATGAATGGTGTTCCCCTTAAGGAACCTATTAATATTATACATCTCCAACATTATTATCCCTAACACATCAATTTTTCTTCATGTATTTATGTATTCCCTATAGAATAGCTATGTCTATTTTGTAGGTTATGTGATTTGAATACATTCATACATAAATTCATTCTTTCTTCATGTTAAGTTTTTATGTATTTATGAAAAGAACAAGTAATCAATCATAAAATTAACTAGGCAAGAAATATGTTTCATATATATATAAACTTCCATGAGTTTGGTACATATATGCCACATTTACCATGGCTATCAATCTCTATCTCTATGCTCTGAGGGTCAGTGGCTCCCAACTCTCTATGCTCTATGGTGTGAGGCTGAAGATCTCAGTACGGTAGTCTGTGTATGAATCCTCAATATGCTCATCTCAAAGTTATGCTCCTGAGCTCTCTGTAGGTCAGCCATGAATTTCTCTTCTCTTTCTTTGCATAACCTAATCTCTGTTGGAGATTTGATTCTGAACAGTTGATTGATTATATGTTTGTCATTGATGACAACATATAATACATAATAGTACTTCTGTATGTACTTATCCATATGATGACATGAAGACTTGTGTGGATAGATACATTTTGTTGACATATTTATTATGTTGTGTTCATACACATAGACCCAGATATCAGGTTTCAGTAAAGATATGTAATTCTGTTATTGGCGGTTACAGTTCTGGGAGTATAATGGTTTGAGGCTGACATATGTGACATATTCTTGAGTTGTGCCTATCTTCAAGATATGCACATGTATATTCATGATTAGTTATGAGTTGGTGATATTAATCCAAAGGCACCAAATGTGTTTCAAGAAGATTGCAAAGTTATGATTAAATTAGTAAAGCCGACTTAGTGAAGCGACATGTCTATTTAGTTTATACTTGCGTGGTTGTAATTATGATTGCGCACTTAGTAGAGCCAACAAGGATGTTATGAAGAGTTGTCTTACAAGTCCCATGATCTCATACTTTGAAAATGTACTTATAGAAGGTCATTTGTGATAAGAAGAGTCGCGAAAGCCATAGATAAGAAAAATAGTACAGAGTGTTAAAGCAGCAGAGCTATATTTATCATATGTTGATAATATAGATATTGAAGTAGAAGCTTTCAAAACATAGAGAATATTTTTGTAGTGCTTTACAAGAGGTTAAAGCATTGGTGCAAAAAAGAAACTGATCAGACAAGCAGTGTCACAAATAGCAGTTCACCTTGTTGATACAGTGTGTATCAAATAACTAGAAGGTTGTAGCCTTCACCACTTGGACAGTGAGTCCACCACCCCTAATAGGGTTATTGTAAAAGACTCCTAATAGGGTAAGACCCTTAACCAGGTCACTATACTACTGCATTGTAATTAACAACTCCTAGCAGGGTTGAATGATCTTTTAACGGGGATTACTATAAACCAGTATAGTTCTTTGTGGGTGCTAATTCCCACCGGGGTTTTTACCATTTGGTTTCCTCATAATAAAATTGTGTGTTGTGTAATGTGTTATCTAGATGTGCATTTAATTTGTATCAATCTAGATTAATAAGTATAAGAAAAAGAGAAAGTTGCTGATAACTGATTCACCCCCCCCCCTCTCAATTATCCCTGAAGTATTCTAACAATTG
>MU226829.1:520785-541469 GCA_018584345.1 Thuja plicata | reverse complement strand
GGCATTGTTGGAAGATTTGTAGCTGAACCCAAGCATAATCACCTAATGGAAATCAAGAGGATATTTAGATATCTTAAGGGAACTATAGACTATGGTTTATGGTATCCTAAATCAGAGAATACACAACCTCATGTGTATATTGATGCAGATTGGGTAGGTTGTATTGATGACAGTAAGAGCACTTCAGGAGGAGTAGTATTTCTTGGAGAAAGGTTGGTATCTTGGCCAAGCAAGAAGCAAAACTGTATTTCTTAGTCAATGGCAGAGGCAGAATATGTTGCAGCACCATTGAATTATACAAAAATTGTTTGGATCAAGTAGATGGTTAAAGACTTTGGTATTCAAGTTGATTATCCTATTGTTATTCATTGTGATAACACCAGTACTACTAACATGTCTAAGAACCCTGTGATGAACGCAAAGACAAAACACATAGAGATCAAGTACCAATTTCTGAGAGAAAAAGTTGCAGACAAGGAAGTGAAATTGGACTATGTAAGCACAAAAGATCAGTTAGCAGACATTTTCATGAAGCCTTTAGCAAAGGACACTTTTGAGTATCTAAGGGATAATTTGGTATTAATTCCCTCTCCTAAGTCTGATTAGAGAAAGTAGCAAGTACATCAGTCTTGTGTGACTAATGAATGGTTGACTACTCTACTTCTGGAGTAGTACTTGTGCATAATGGTTTATGGAACCCTTTGCCATTGATGTCAATGGGGGAGTATTTACTAAAAACAAGGAACACAAACAAAGAGCTAAACAAGGAACACATACAAGGAGCTTATACTCTAGGGGAGTATACATATAAAACATAGTCTATGTAACTGCAGCACTGTAGATGAATATTTGATGAGGATATTGAGAAGATTGTAAAAGAAAGAAGACACCATGAACAGAACTTGTTTTTATCATATGTTGCCATCAATGACAAAGGGGGAGATTGATGGAGATTTGATTCTGAATAGTTGATTGATTGTATGTTTGTCATTGATGACAACATATAATACATAGCAGTACGTCTGTATGTACTTATCCATATGATGACATGAAGACTTGCATGGATATATACATGTTGTTGACATGTTTATTATGCTATGTTCATACACATAGACCCAGATATGAGGTTTCAGTAAAGGTATGTAATTCTGTTATTGGCGGTTACAGTTCTGGGAGTATAACGGTTTAAGGCTGACATATGTGACATATTCTTGAGTTTCACCTATCTTCAAGATATACGTGTTTATATTCATGATTATTTATGTGTTGGTGATATTAATCCAAAGGCGCAAAATGTGTTTCAAGAAGATTGCAAAGTTATGGTTAAATTGGTGAAGCCGACTTAGTGAAGCGACGCGTCTATTCAGTTTATACTTGCATGGTTGTAATTATGCTTATGTGCTTAGTAGAGCCGAAAAGGATGTTATGAAGAGTTGTCTTACAGGTCTTATGATCTCATACTTTGAGAATGTACTTATAGAAGGTCATTTGTGATAAGAAGAGTCACGAAAGCCGGAGATAAGAAAAATAGTACAGAGTGTTAAAGCAGCAGAGCTATATTTATCATATGTTGATAATATAGATATTGAAGTAGAAGCTTTCAGAACAAAGAGAATATTGTTGTAGTTATTTCCAAGAGGTTAAAGCATTGGCACACAAAAGGAACTGATCAGACAAGCAGTGTCACAAACAATAATTCACCTTGTTGATACAGTGTGTATCAAATAACCAGAAGGTTGTAGCCTTCACCACTTGGATAGTGAGTCCGCCACCCCTAACAGGGTTATTTTAAAAGACTCCTAATAGGGTCAGACCCTTAACCAGGTCACTATACTACTACATTGTAATGAACAACTCCTAACAGGGTTGAATGATCTTTTAACGGGGATTACTATAAACCAGTATAGTTCTTTGTGGGTGCTAATTCCCACCATGATTTTTACCATTTGGTTTCCCCGTAATCAAATTGTGTGTTGTGTAATGTGTTATCTAAATGTGCATTTACTTTTTATCAATCTGGATTAATAAGTATATGAAAAAAATTAATTTGCTGATAACTGATTCACCCCCCCCCCTTCCCAGTTATCCCTAAAGTATTCTAACAAGCTCTCACTGGACGCATGCAAAAATATATGCATTTCTGTCAGGATCCGTCTGCCCAATAAGAGACTCTTTCTCACTAGATGGTATTTGGTATGATATACATGTATCCTTGAGAACCTTAGACACAAATCTCCTCCACTTTGTTACGCTAGCTACAAAATTCAAACATATTTATCTTTTAGTACTTCTTCTAGAAAAACATTTACTTGAAATATTCTAATCAAAATTACATGTACCATACTTGGATCTCCCTCCTGGGTGTCACCAAAGGATCTAGATGGTGGGGGCATGGAGTGACTACCCTCTCCTTGCTCTCTATGTTTAGTTATAGGTGGTGGTGTCTCTGTATGTGCACAGGGAGGTCATCGTAATCTCAATGGTATAGCATGGATCACCTGATCATCTGCACCTAAACTACCACCTGGGGATATATCCTCCATGCTCTCATATGCTCCCTCATATGATCTCTCTTCTACTCTCTCCTTTTCCCTCTCCTCCTCCATGGGATCTCCCTTGGGGATGGGCTCCTCATCTCTATAATCCTCCTCCTCCTTAGGTATGTCACCACCTCGGTCCATCCTCTTTGAAAGACCTGGATCACCTATAGGGTAGTCATTAGGGAAGATGGGGTGGGTCCTTTGTAGACTCCAACATTTGATATAATCTCTACTCACACCTGAATGGGATACATTTGGATCTACCTCTGTATCCTTGGTCTCATATGTCTTGCTATGTACAATATCTACTATTGTAGGTCAACATATGGCGTCAGGTCTCTGATAGTATCTCGTAGGATATTCATACCAATGTACTATCCAGGGGACCCCCTGTGTCAAACCAAAATGTCTCATCACCCTATCATAATAATATGGCATCACTACATGATTGGTAGGACCCTCTAGCAGCTTGCACTGCTGGGAGTGTCTCAACTGTGTCGAGTATCTGGCCATCATTTCATTCGATAGTATGGTCTCCATATCACATAAATCCCTGGTATACAGTCAAAGCGTACCCTCCAAAAGAGGATATCTTGGTACTACCAGACATCTGCTAGTGGATATGCAAAAGCTCTTGGTGTGCTCACATCTACAATCACTGAAACACCCTATAGTCACGTACATGTGTAATTCTCAAACATCCAAACCTGTAGCAAGTGCACACTATAAGACTCTCCCACTAAAATATCACTAACTAACTTAACTCATTGTAAAGATGGGCTAACATGTTGTGGCCCCATGAGAAAACAATCCTATCACTCTCCATCCTGCATACAAGATGGGTGAATGGTGCTAAGAAAATTGTACCCTTTGTGTTGGGTATTACAACCAAAGATAGTAAACATAGCATCACTCTCTATACCAAGGGTGTCAGACCTGCTAGTATGGCTGATAGAGTGATATGATCTGATGGGGTCCTCATTTGTGGTACTTGTCCCAAATAACACTCCCCATCTGAAAGCACCTCGGGAGGACCTCACTCCACTCTCAGTCTAACGGGCTCACCTCAAACTAGAAGTTGTAGGATCCTATACACATCCTCCAGTGTGATATTGATCTCTACTGATGGAAGATGGAAGGAACAAGTGTCCTCATGCCATCTCTCTATCATGGCTGATATCATGGACCGATGGAACCTCATCTATAGTAGGACTACTACCCAGTACAATCCCACATCTCTCAATATTTGTATCTCATCTTGTTGTAACTTAAACAAGTTCTCTTTGACAATTAGTAAAATCCCTCCAAATGGGTGCTCTCAGAGACGCACAAGATCCTGTCAGCACAAACAACAACATATCAATAATCTATCATCAAACAACTACAGTACTCACTTGACCTAGTCAAGGTCAACCTTTTTGGGTTAAGGTCAACCTTTTTGGGTTAAGGTTGACCTTTCTAGTTCAGGGTCAACCTTTTTGGGTTAGGGTTGACTTTATCTCCAGAAAGGATAGGACCTTCCCAATTATGGTCGACCTTCAAGGGTCAAGGTCGACATAACTGGGTTAAGGTTGACCTTTTTGGTTCAAGGTCAACCTTCCTTATAAAAATAGGAATTTATCAATCAAAAACATCAAAACAAGGAACCTACATTAGGCAGTGATTGTCCACAGACCATGCACTCTCTTAGGACCTCCATGTGACTTGCTCAAAGTTCTTCTCTCTTCGGCATCTTGCTCCTTGTTTCCAAGTTCTATAAATGGTAATAATGAGAAGGTAAGTGTTTTCTCATCTTATTTATAGCTGCAAATTAAGGTTTTGTTAGGGATTCATTTGAATTTCCCTTTACATACATTTAGATAGGCATTCACTCTTTTCATCATAACTTGAATTTGGTAGCTCTATTTTCAGTGCCATCAGTGGTGTTGGAATCATGATTCAAATACATAACCTCTTGAATTAGTTTAGAAAGATTTTGAATCCTCCTAAATGGTTTAGGAAAGGACTTTTCAATAAATTGCATATCTAATGTATAGACCTAACTTTATCACCCTGTTTCACCTTTCAGAATTAGTAAGCTGAAACAGGGGGGCATAAGGGGCTCTATGCACTTCTCAAAACCATCTTAGTAAGTCTTAGGTTCTCTATGGATTTTCATTATCCTTGTGTGCTATAGGGTGCATATACTAACAGTTTCTTGCAGGATCACATTGAGGACTTGGCTATATCCTTTTTACTTTACAATGTTTTCCTACTTTAGCTTGCATATTCACGTAGTTTCATACCTAAGATAAAGTGGGGGCTAAATTTATCATCTTAAAATTGACTAAATTCCATTTTGGTAGGTTTATCACCCTTGTTTAATACATTTTCATAATAGATTTGCATTTAGGATGCACATGCAATTAATTCTACATTTCTAGGTGAAATTAGGGTTAGGATCCTTTGGGTCCTCCTTAATCTCCCTTTCTATGACTCCATTTTTAGGTAGAACCTATGTATTAGCTCTCCTAAATCTTCATCATACCCACTCTTAGGCCTTTGTGCCTCTAGCAAGCATTCTGGTGTTTTTTCTCACCTTCCTAGGTCCCCGACTGACCTGGGAATCCTGTAGATTTCCCAAGGAGACCAGCCTAAAACCTCAGGTCTGGGTTGAGGTCAATTCTGACCTAGGTAAAAATCAAGGTCAACCTTGACCTAGTTCAAGTTCAAGGTCAACCTTGACCTTTGTCAGGAGGTGGTCCTCGCTTTCAAATCTGGAGCTTATCGGGGTTCTAAAACTTAAAATAGGTCCCCGGGTCCAGATGCGGAAGTGTTTTCCCTGATATTTAGATTAATACATCCCCTCCTTGGTTGGTGATTGTAATTGGACCATAATTCAAGGTGAAATTTGAATTTAGGTCCCTTGCATTTCCCTAGGAGCTCTATATTGAGATCTCTATATAAACACTCTCTTTTGCCTTCATTTGGACATGAAAGAAAATTGCAAGATGATATGATGCAATTACAATTATGACATGATAATGATGCAAGAAAGCAAGAGGATGATATAGAAGGAAAATATATGATGATGCATTGATACATACAAGAATTTTTGTGGACAAGCCATTGTGGATCTTCTTTGGAGAAAGAGACACTTCTTCCTCCCTTCCTTCTTCTTGGATACACCATTTTCAACATTCAAGCATTCAAAAGATACTATCATGGGGTAGCAACTACAGATTGTGAGTTTGGTAGGAATAATTTAGCCTTGGGGGCTTGGTATGATTTCTTTATCATATTCAAATCTATGTATTTCTTTCTCATTTTCAATTCATGTTAGGGTTTTAATCTAGAGGATTATATCTTGATATTGCACATTCGGAGCTCTTTCCAAGAGAAACACACACACATACATTCTACTATATTAGGCTATTTATGGAGGTGGAGATCACCAAAAGAGCAGTTTGAATAAGGAAAAACCCTATATAGCCACCCCAAAGCCCCTCTTTTTTAGATATTTGTAGGTCCTATTTTGCTAGATACAGGTTCAAAGATAGTGGATCGAAGTGCAGATGTAGATACCATTTTTAGAAAACTTTCAAGATCTGAAAATAGATTTCCTGTCAGAGACTTTTTAGTTTGATTCTGCCCTAGGTCAAAATTAGAAATTATGGGTCAATGGTGACATTGACTTGAGGGTACGAATCAGAATTGTGTCAAAATAGAAAAAGATTTTAGGGTTTTGTTCGTCTCTGTATTTCTATTCCAGATCCAGTCTCAGATTTTCCAGAAGCTCAACACATGCTTCCAAAAATGGTATTTTCAGATCTGTTATGATGTGAGGTAGATATTTTACTCCATTAATTTTTTCTTTCAATTCCAAATCTATATCCCTTATCAATTAAAAATTAAATGTAAATGGTTAAAGTATTGCATAGGTCTCTTTTATATACAAATCTCTATTGTGAAAACTCTATTTAGGAGATCATCCATATTTTTACCTTATAGGTGCACACACTCAAGCACCCATCACACACCCGTAGCTCCAAAATCCATGACCCTCTAGCAGCCAAAGCAACAACAAAGCCCTTTCATTGGGCCATTTTGAGCAGGGCAGTGACAGGGGGGTCTACACACCAGCAAGGAATCCCAACCAATGTGGCCTGAGGAACACTATGGTGAGACCCCATGGTATGTACAACCACCCTGCGAGAGGTGGTGAAAATCTCTGCAGCCATTTCGACTGGGAAAATCTTACCCCAAAATCAAACTATCAAAATCTAACCTCAAAACTTGACCCAAAGTCTAGCGACTCCATTCAAATTTTAAAAATTGTCAAATTTAATTGAGGATAATGGCACTATTCATGTATTTTTTTGTGGCTTTCTTAAGAGTTGTGTTAAATTTATAAAGGCGGTTATTTTTTTTCATTTTAGAAAATTTGTAAGGGAACTTATTTAAATTTGGGGCAAATCATCATCATCATCTTTAGAGATTATTGTTCATGCCTTGTCTATTTCATCTTGCATCATGACTGATTTTGCAGTTACTCATGAGTCTATATATCAGACTTTATAATCATCCAATTTGACACCTTCTACAGGAATATTAGATTTACATCAATTTAGCTTTCACTTATATGTATGGTCCATGTTCCCGCATTTGGTTCAACCTTCGCCTACATCTATAGTCTATAATATGAATCTTCATCACACAATAACATTATCTTGGAGATCATTGAGTATTCTTTGGAGACATCATTTCTCTTTTGGAGGGGAGTTTTATTTCCCACTATGTTTTCTCCTTTTCTCCACTTATGGGAAATTTGTACATGGGTACCTAACATGAATAGTAGCTAGGACCCATTATCTTTTGTTTTACTTGTTCCTAAGTTGCACTTAAGGGAGGGGTGTTAATGTAAACAAGGTTATTATAAAACTACTTGCACACTAGATAATCTACTAGGTTTGGCCTTTCAACACTTATTTTAAGTTTACTTTGGCTAGTTGAGTTACTTGTCTCATTTGATGTGGTGTAGACACATGTCCTCCCTTGTGGAGACACCTTGTGCATGCACACTTGCCACTTGCTCTTAGACTTGTCAAATGAGCTACAAGTATTGCATTCTTGGATGGTTAGTTAGTGGTTGTGTCCAACCATCTCACCTTCTTCTCCTTGCCTACTTATGCAAGGATTTGTTCTCATAATCATTGAGCAATTTAGAGAAGTCTTAGTACGCTAGATTGGCTTCATTCATTTGTGCTTATTTATTTCTTAGATTCTCAAAATTATTTCAATTTCCAATTTGTTTTTTGTTGTCTTGTCACTTGAATTTCAGCTAGAAAATAGAATTCGAAACATGTTCTTATTGTACCTACCATTATCTTCCTTTAATTAGTATGAAATATTTCTTAAGAATAATGTAGATATTTTTATCCTAGAAATTATACTTGGTTGATTAAACTAAATAACTTTAAATTTTCATAGTAGATAATATTGGTACCAAGATACATGTTTCAACATTAGATATTCCTTAACATTAGATTAATACTAGTACTCACTTCATGTTACTTGGACGTAGAAATTCCCTTGTCAAATTCCATATTTTCTAATTCTAACTTACTTTTTTCTATAGTTAATATTGCTAGCTTTGATTCATTGTCATTAAGAACTTTGTGATATGACCTCTCTTCTAATTTTTTCTCTAACCCTTTCTTGACTTCAATGGTGGACAATTGAAGGACATCACGAGTCCCAAAACTTAGGGTACTACCAATCAAAGACAATGTTATTTTGATGACCCTATTTAATGCAAGGTTATTTCATTTGAGCATCTAAATGAAAATACTAAATCAATCGTAGGTTTTCAAGAATGAACCATCATAGTATCATCATAGAACCATCATAGGTTTTAGAGAGAGAGAGAGAGAGAGAGAGAGAGAGAGAGAGAGAGCATATTGATTTTCCTATACATTGCATGTATGGGTAACAATGAGTACCTATTTTATACCTTACTTGATTCAAATGGTTGGTAGAAAAAATGTTGATGCCTAAAGATGATCATAGGTTAACCATGTGTAAGATCGTCTCAAGATCTTTCCTACACTTTTTGAATAGATTCAATCAGACTTGGTATGTGGAAGTTATGGCTTCCAGAGTAAAGCCTATTTTAGTTTATTCAAAACCCAATCGGGTTATGGAGAATAAAATGCATTTGTTTTACTTCTTCAAAACCCGATCAGGTTTTAAAGTTATTTTTGCTTTTCAAAACCCAATCAGGTTATTTGAAATTTAGAAACCCAATTAGGTTATGTCTTGGGAAGAGCTTTGGAAAATGACCCAAAGGCTTGGAGGCTCATTTTCCCTCTATTTTTGTTCCTTTAAAAAAAATTTCATCTTGTAAGATGAATTCTCAACTTTATCATCATCAAGTTTTCAATTTGTCAATAGGGTAGCTCTATAATTTTCACCATAATCTCATACATCTTCTTAGCTTTCTAACCATATAATGTTTTCTATTTTTGGACAACATTAGCATAGTAAACTTTAATTTTCTTTACCAGTGTCTTGACTGTCCTCACAGACATATGTCTACCATTTTTTTAATAACGTTTGATATACTTAATAAAATTATAAATAAATTACATATTATTGTTCTACACTTTATTCTATACACTTTTTTAAAAAAAAATTTCATTTTTTATTATTTTGATGCAATTTATGCCCAGCGCACAAACATGTACCAATTTTTCAAGATGCAATCACTTAAAAAAATCACAGAAAAAAAATACTCATCAGAAAATTACAAAAAAATACACAACTTCTATATCTCACTCTTACCTGTCATCATACCAAAGGGATTTAAAAAATACTGAATATAACTATATCTTTTGAACCGCACACAATAGCTATGTTATATTTTTCCAAAAAAATCAGGAACATGTTTTTGTGCGCGCAAGGTTTGACCCTCTTAATCTTATCGGTTTTTAAAAAAAACTAGTATTAGAAACTAGATTAAGAGTAATACAATTTTTATTTTTTACACATCTTCTTATTTTGAGTTCATGACCCTCAAACACCTGTTCCAAGTTTAGGTTTACCCGATTTCAGAAAAATGTGTCCACTTATACCCCCCTTTTTGGTCCACAACTTGGTGCACATACCCTCATTGTAGAATATATTTTTAATGAAAGAAAGAAGATTTGACAATGGTATTCACTATAATGTGTGGAAAAACTAGGAACCCAAGACCTATATCCTCTCATAAATTTGAAGGTGTTGGAGATTTTTTGCAGAATCCTATATAACAGCAATGCTTGACTCTATGCAACCCAAATTTTGATTATGCCAAGAAACATGTCCAACAAATTGGCGACTCCGCTGGGGAAGAGAGAATCCTCATGAAATTTCTATCATATGTCCTTCATTCCTATGACATTGACATAAATCATTGTCTCTCCACCATTTAGGTTTGACCTCTGGTTCATATGGTTTAGAGTTATCTAGCAATGTGATCAGCTTGTTGGCTAGTAGAGTCTTAAGTGCAAATTTGTAGGACTCTCCTAAAGAGTCAAAGTCTCGTTTGTGTTTAACCCATGGTTTGTCTTTCAAAAAATTGTTGACCCCTTTAGAAGAAGAAGATTTAGTGGTACTTTAAATAGATTTTAGGGCCTTTGAACCACTTGTCAGATTAAAGACTGCTAGTTTTGACTGGGGAGCAGAGTGATTGACTACTCCATCATTTACCACATGCTTGTTTTTTTTCCCAATATGTTGACTTGTCTTTGGAGTTGGAACCAAACTTGTTTTCCTTATAGAGGGTAATGTCACCCATTTTAACAAGCACATCTTCTATTTTTATTGTGTTTTCCACCATTTTTTTGAAACAGGGCGGGCATTGCATCTGAAGGGGGTATTTTAGTTCTGGAATAAAAAAACTAGCAAAAATATCCATCTTTTCAAACTTAGGAATGATTCATGGATATCTAGAAAATATCTTTCTCCATCGCTGAAGAAAGGCCAGAAAGGGTTCTCCTGTGTTTTTCTTTGTGTGCATAAATCAATCATTGTCATAAGATGTTGGATATTGTAAGAATATTGTGCATGAACAGATTCATTAGCTAATCAAAAGTTTTGATACCGGTGGGTAAATTTGAGAACCACTCCATAGCCTGGCCACTCAAACTCTGAGGAAAGAGATGCATAAGATATGTATGATCATGCATAAATTTTGTACAAAGAGCACATAATTCTTAGATGTGATCTTGTGGATCAAAGTGATCATTGTACTTATCAAATCATGGGATTTCAACTTCACGCGAGAACAAAGCTAAGTACAAATATTTATCAAAAGGAAAAGGACATATTGTGTTCAAAGAGAAGTTTGTATTGGGTTTTTCCTTTTCCTTTTTGAGATCTTGTATTTCCATTTGCAAATTTTTCATTTGTTTATCCATGAGTGTCATGGGAGTCTCTTCCTCTCTAGCAATGATATCCTTAGCTTTGAAGCGAGATGGAATTTGAGTGCCTTTCTCTGCTAGGTTGAGGAAATATTATTCCTTATCCTGATTTAGGATTGTTTTCATGACTTTTAGGAACCTCTTATCATGGAGACATTCATCAACCTCTTCCTTAGTAGGTTCTGATGCTCTTGAGGAGTGGTGAGTATTGCGATTGGTGGTACTATTATAGAGCTCTCTCTATCAAGACCTACCTTGACTTTGTCTTTCTACCAACATCCTAGGACTAGGTAACCTGTTCTATGGGGATAATGATCTAGGAGGAGTTTGAAGATCTCTCCCAAAAAGAGGATTCTCTCTAAACAAGGAGTTTTCTTCAAATGGGAATCCATATTTGTCTCCTCCGTGAAGTTCCTTAAAATGAATTCTAGTTCGCATAGGCATGAATAATTTGATTAGCCTGACTGACACTGTGGTGATATCTAAAGTGATGACTAATTCCAAGACCAAAGACACCAAGTGATAAATGTCCAACTGAGGAGGAGATAGCAAAGATTCTAATCTTGATTCAAGGTTAACTAACCTACTCTCACAACCCAGAATAAGGAAATCACAGATAAATAATAATAATAGTGAAACAAAGGATGAGTCAATCAGACAAGCACAACGACATCAAATTTCAAGACAGTGACAGGTTGGACTGACAACAAATCGTAGTCAAATACGAACTAGTACAAGCATTTTGAGAGCATAGACCTCAGAATAGACTGAATGTAGTATGATAGACTGATTAAAATAAATTTTTAACAAGTTTCTGATAGGCCATTGAAGTTTTAGATGAGATATTATAGATAAGCACCTAAAGTGCACAGTTTTCCAGATTGTTTGATTGTTGTTTTTTTAGTGAACACTCATGCCAGACACATTAAGAAGAATGGTTGTTGTAAAAGGAAAAAACACAACACAACCTAGGTAAGCCAGGGAAATATTTGTTGAATTATCACTTGAACCAAATTTTAGCCACGCCTACTCATAGAGGACAACTTAGAAGCTTGGAGGCACAAGCTCCTCCTTACAATGCACTCACTTCTTAGGCACACCGAGCTTTGAATCCCAAGGTTAATCACTTCCCAAGGGACCGTTATCACTACTAAGATCTGTGAAAATGAGGGATGTCTTAGTTGGTCTTAGACCTTTCACGCTAGTAGATAGAGGGATTTTTGGTCACTAGAACAAAGTTTTTAGTCAGGGCATCCATTCAGGTGGCTATACATACGAAAAATTAGCCCCGTTAAGGAGGCCTCCCATTCTATGATATGGTATTTACCTTAGATCTATTAATATCTTCACACTATTAGGAGTGACCTTGTTAGAGGCTTTTAAACACTCTCTAGGAATGTCACCTACTTCTAGGATTTACAAATAGGATGGTTAAATTCACTCGGTTTAGAGATTTATCTATTACAAATACTAATAAGAAACAATATAAACTTGGATCTGTAAATATAACAAATACCTTTTCTTGTGTCACATACTCTATGCTCAATTCAATACATGCATCACATACTCCATTTATCCCTTTCTCAGACTATAGATTCTTCAATCTTCTTTTCTTCGTTCTGCTCGGTAAATGTTGTTCTTCAGATTCTTCTTCTTCTCTATTCAAACTACCAGTATCTCCCTCTCTCTGTTTGTTCTCATTCTTTGTATAGAGATAATTTTGTCTCTTAATATTCTTAATTAGAATTTGCATCATTTACACTCTGCCATTTGATCATCTTCTTCATAAATCTCAACTCGGTAAACCACTTCACTTTTACCTTGGAACTTAAACTTTTCTTGGAACTCTCATAATCAGGTTTAACCTCTTAATATTCACCTTTGATCTTCTCATTGAATTTTCACATTAGTAGATCTTCTAAAAAACTTCATTCAATTCTTATCCTCATCTAGGTCATCATTGCTTAGCATTAAATTTGATCTTATCATCATTTAGAATCAATATCATGTACTCGGTAAACTTTCTTTGCAACTCGGTAACTATCTTCATTCACTACTCGATGTGTAACTCATCTTCGATGCTTCATCTCCTATTAATTAGCTCCATTAGCTCTTCCACCTTTCCCTATCCATTTCCCCCCTAATTTTGCTTCTAATTTCCTATTTATTTGTTTCTTCCACTTCCCCTCAATTATGCATTGATTTATGCATACTAATTTGTGCATTCCTTTCTAATTCTGCAAATTGGTCTCCCATTTCTATAAATTGAGATCATTATGTCTCTCCAAGTTTGAACCACTATCTCATATTATTCTTTCTATCAACTTGTGCTTTCGAATCTTTGTTCAATTTTTTCATTGGCAAAGAGGAACAATAATAAAATCCATGGAGAAGAAAGGAGAGAATTTGAGCATCATTTGAAGGGGGTTTTATGTGTTGTCTGCATATATTTTGAATTCATGTTTCAATGGCTCTAATGTTAGATTAGATGGGTTTACATATTTTTTAGGGTTTTGTGGTTACCTAGATGTGTATCTTACACCTTTTTATGGTCTTACATTTGGTGAACCTGACATGAAACATGCCTAACTGATTGGATTTTATGTTTTTGTGCCAATTGGAGGGACTGGTTAAGACAATGATAGGATAAGGATTTTTTTGACACTAGATGGAAAGTGATGCATAGGAATGGACATGTCAAGGAATTTTTGGGAAAACATTTTTTGTATTTAATGTCCTTATTTTACATCAAGGCCAAGATAGGGAGTTTGGATAGGGAAATATTTAGGATATGGACAGGAACGAAGATATTAATAAGGCAATAATAGGATAGAAACTATGGACCAAAGGTTATGATAAGATAGACAATATGGATGAAAGGGATATAGGCAATGTGAAGCAGATAGGACATGTGATGCTTCTAAAGAGATATG
Organism: Thuja plicata; assembly: GCA_018584345.1. NCBI lineage: Eukaryota > Viridiplantae > Streptophyta > Pinopsida > Cupressales > Cupressaceae > Thuja > Thuja plicata. The sequence continues at coordinate 527,555 of MU226829.1, read as the reverse complement.
TACCCTTTGTCAAGATCAAAGCTGGGAAAAGAGGGATAGGGATGTCAAACAAATAAGGGATATGACAAGAATATGATAATGGAGGGAATGAAAGGGGGTAATGGAGGATAATAGATAGAAAAAATGAATGAAATATAGTCACTACAACATATGGGTCTGGAGTATATCAGCTTGCAACACTGGAGGGAGAACCATTTTTAGAAGTAGTGAACAACATGCACCTCCGCAAGTATTATGCATGATCCTGAAAAAATATTAAAAAAAAATTGCAAAAGATTCTGAAAAAATACAAAAAAAATAAAAAAAGAGATAAAAGCAAAAAAAGTGAAAAAGAGAAACAATGGTTGCCTTGATGAAAACCTAGTAAAAAGGCATCTTGGCACACAAAAATTTAAATAAAGAGAAAAATCTCATCCATAAGTGAAAACATGGTAAACAAGTGCTTTAGGCAAGTATCGTGGTAAAAACCTGGCAAATAGGTGCCACACGTAATAAGTTGTTGCTCCAACGTCTATCGTGATTCCACTTGGTGTTGTATTGTCCATTCCTGATCATATCTTTCACTTTGAGTCGACCTCAGTGCCCCTTTATGTCCTATAACTGGTTGATTCTTTTTGTCTTTTCCTTAGCACACCCAGTCTGTATGTATCTTTGGCCTCTGTATATAGTCTATATTCTGTTTGGGGGCAGATTCCTGACAATGACTGACTTTGAATTTAAATTTGAACTAGGGGCAAGACCTTGAACGTGGTTCATTCATGAGATAAATAACCTACCCTAATGCTCTAACCAAAAGAACCAATAGAAAGGAAAAACCCAAAACCATGAGGAGTTCTCATAAACCATAAATTAAGATAATCACCAAGAAAAATGTTGGCGCATAACAAATAATATATCAACCTATACAAGGATCCAAACTGTCCATCTCATACCGGACATCTCAACAGAACAATGAAAATTCACATATCACATCACAAGAACAATGATCATCAAAACATCACAAGAACCTATCTTCAAACATTGAGTAACATAATCCACAAGACAATCATTCAGAATACTGGACCACCCTAACAATAAAAATGAGGTGACCAAGTTAATTAGGCCTTAACACAAAAGTGGTCATCACCTTTTCATGGTTAAATAACATAATGATCGGAGACTCGGAGAGTACACAACATAAGCAATAGATGTATACAAAACAATACAAGAACCAATCGAGATATGAAAATGGTTATGAATTTTACCCAAGTAGTAAAGAGATAAAATCATAAAATAATTCAAGTCCCAGAAGACAAATCCCTCCTAGGGCATCACTCTACCCATAATGATAATTAACCACAACAAAGGCAAAATAAAATTCCAATTAAAATAACATATCCATATATAAACTATCTTCTCATCAAATAATATAATTAACATTAAGTCATACCCCAAATTAATTATGAGTTAATTAAATTATCCATAATTCCCAATCCATTATTATTAACTTAGGATCTTATAAATATATTCCAAATCCCTTTTTCATAATCGAACTCTTAAATTTAAATATAAATTTAATTTTAAAAGTAATATATAATCCAAAATATAAGTCCTTAACGACTTATGTTATAACCTAAAGATTAGACTTAATTAAACAAAATATTAATCAAATATAATTTAAAAATAAAATATTTAACAAAATTAATATAAATTAATTTATAAATCAAATAATATAAATTAATCTACATTAACAATCAATAAATATTAACTATAAACCTTTATAAATAAAATAATATAAAAAAAGTTCTAAACTAATTAATTTATTCAAATTTTAAATAAATAATAAATAAGATAGACAAAACTCATTTCCAGCTTAACCTTTATTTAAAATAAACAATAAAAGTAAGTCTTAGTAATGGGGTTACATGGCCCTCACTCTAGTTTTCTTTTTCTTTTTCTTTTTCTTTTTGTTTGTTTTTTTGTATTTTTTTAATAAATAAAAATAATAATTATTTTTTAATGTTTATTTCTATTTATTTTAACATAAATAAATAATATAAATACAACCCTTCTTTTGTTTAATATATCTTTAAAAGACACCAATTATCATATATTCAAAAAAAATATTTGTTTTCTTCTTAATTCAATAAAGAGGTCATTTCTATATATAAATATATAACATATAATTATTTACTGTATTGATTTATTATTATTAATTTTTTTAACAAAAAGAACATTCCAGCGAGATAAAAAATATAAATATTTTTATTTTAATTCTAATAAATAAATTCATTTATTTCCTAAAACATATATTTTTAACCAAATATTCTAAAACGGTTTCTATCAAATTTGTATGGATTAATACCAAGAGTTTTAACAGATTTTCTTAATCAAACCCTAATTGAATTAATTTCAAGTTTTCTAATGTTTGCCTAAATTTTCTCAAAGAGAGCCTAGGGTTTTAACAGATTCTTCTAAACATAGTTTGCTCTAAATTGAACATTGAGGTTTATAGATTTGACATACAAACAAGAAAACATAACTACAAAATAATATCAATAACCATATCTAATATTGACAAATATGAAGCAAACAAGGAATTTCACACAAGGAATTTTAGTATCTCAGACGCATACAAGACGGGGATCTAGGTACTGAAATCAAGAATTCAAACCTTGCCTCAAACCACCAATTAACAGAAGCTATGAAGAACAATCCAAAACCTTGAAAATCCTAAGCTTTCACAATTTCTTTCAATCCAAATCTAGAGTCAAAAACCTGTAAAAATATGTGCAACATGTGTGTGCAAAAATGGCCAAAAGAAACCTGATAAAGAAAACCTACTCAACCTAGGGTTTCCAAAGCTCATGCAACCCTAAAAACAAAACTCAATTGAAAACTCAAATAAAAAAATAGAACTCAACTTAAAATTGAGTAAAATGAATTAATTTATTTAATAATTGATAATTACATGTACTTTTCCAATTTAGCCAATTAACTCAGCTTTTTACTTTAAATTTATATTTTAATTTTAATAAAAGAATGTGCAATTCTAATTGTATAATATTATTTAATTAACAAATAATATTTTTAGCATATTAATAATATGCAAATTGATAATAAAATATCCATTCATTAATTATGTTTTTAAATCTCAATTTTGGATTTAATAATTAATTAAATCCTCTATTCCCAAAATTAGACTTTTTAATTAACCCACATATTTAATTAATTTTCATTAATTAAATAACATCATCTTTAATATTTCCAAATATATTAAGATTTAATTATCTAATTACATAATCAATCTCATAATCACTTAACCAACTAACAGAAAAATCACATCAAACCACATGACTAGACAACATGACGACAAAACCGACTAAACCCAAAATGCCACAAACAAACACAAAAGGAAAGGTTCACGAATGATGTCACCTTGACAAATTCAGAAGGTAGAAAATAAGATACTTGTCCACTGTTTTAGGACAATAATGACTTATGTTGGGATTCAGACATGTCTGTTATCTCCCCTCTCTTACCATTGAGATATTGTGATAGGTTAAATCTTGTGTCAACTGAGTAAAATCCGAAGCTAATGAGTTTGAATGATTGATTTATATGTTTGAGATGTATGGTTGTTTAAGTTATTAAGTTGTTTGGTGAATCAGTTACTACTGTATTCAGTTCTACTAAGTGAATCAGTGAGTTGAGTTTTAAGTGTTAAGATTTGATTTTGTATGATTCACCCCCCCCCCCCCCCCCTCAATGGACCAACACCCTATCCCTCTAAAGACCTAAAAATCTAAAAATACACACCATGAATATATCTTGAAATTGATTGAATTCATTATCTCTGCTATTTTTATCCCAAGCTCGGTACCACAACTACACTGGCAACTTATTTCCATATCCATCACTTGTAGTCAATTTTAGGGATTCTCTATATTTTGAAACATTCTGATACAAAATTATATGAAATAGCAGAGAATAATTATTAAAAGACTTAGTTATTTTCCATTTAATCAACTACTGATGCAGTGGTCTTTCTATCTTAGTAGCAAAATCAAACTCTAAGTGATATTTAGGGTTCTGAATTCTCATGGTCATGTACATGAAATCCAAAGGAATTTTTGACTTCGCATATTCCCCACATCAGTGAGCCCATGCATAATATCTATTTTGAAAGAAACCCATAAAACTGCTTGTCGGGTGAGAACCTTTACTTGTTAATGACACTATTATATTCTCCATACCCCTCTTCATGAAATATACAACCTCCCTAAAGTTTAAACTTCTTACCTTCCTCTCATACTCAGAATTAGGCTAATTTTTATCAATTTTAGTTATGTCTTTCTTACTTAGGTCAAAGCATTCTTCTATGTAAGTCCTAGATATGTTCACCAAAGGTGAGCCTTCCATTCTTCTAAACACTCTAGTTTCTGGCTTGTATCTTTCAGCAAGAACATTTATTAATTCAACATCTATATAAGAATTAGGTGTTATGATCTTAGCCAGGTCCAAATTCCAAGGGTTTCATCTGAGTTCCTTCTCACCTCTTTTTGTATAGAAAAACTAGAATAGGGACCTACCAGAAACTGGGATTGTAGAATCCCTACATTCCCTCCATTCAACCAAAAATACATTCTTAGCACCTGTATCTACTGACCTAGGTAAAAGACTGAGCAATGTGCTCTATGGGGGTTTTTTCTTGGGAATTTTTACTTTCTTAGGGACCTCCTTATTTTCTTCTTTCTTTCTATACATTTTCTTGAAGAAGAAATACAGATAAAAAACTTAGCAGAAAACTCAGCTTACTAGTTTGAAACTATCTGAGCTTATGTCTTCTCGACCATCTTCGTCCATCCACATGATCAGGTCGATCTTCACTACTTTCGACACACTGATCTATATTATATCCCTTTTATTTTAATGCTTATTAATTTATATTCTCTTTATGAGATGTTTTGAGCGTGCGAAAAATCTATCAACTCAACCCAGTCATTAACTCGGTCAGCTTTCCATTAATACTCACTTTTCACTATTTCGCAACCTATAAAATTTTTTTTAGCGAAATGGAAAAAAATTGGTGTTACTCCATTCCTTTAGATTCCACCTGCAAAATAGTGAAAATTTTCCATTTCACAATCTTTGTTTACTCTCCCTGGGAGATAGCAAAATTTCGCCAGTTCTCGGCTGCTAATTGTATAATTTGTGAAATAACAAAAAATGACCTCCCCTGACTACTTCCAAGGTGAATCTATATTCCAACATATTAAATATACCTTCATATTTAATATCTAGATAGTCTTCACACTTTAAAATTCCAAATTTCAAAAATGATCCAATAGGTCCATGCAAAGTTTTATTAAGTTTGGAGTTAAAATTCAAAAGTTGTCATCTTGACAAGAAATGTTGTCAAGCAAGAAATACAAAAAAAAAGTTTCAAAGTTGATGTAAAGGGAAGAAGTTTGGTCATGGGACAGTTAGATCAATTGAGGAACTGAAGGAGACTTATTAAATCCATGGAATGGTCAAATTTTAGACAGTGCCCAAGTTGGAGGAAGATTTTGTAAGGTTGAATCTACAAAAACCTCTAACTGTCATATTAATCTATAGTTATTGTGGACAGTTTAGAAGTTTGTGTAAAATTTTGGGAGAAAATCCTCCATATAATGTGTGTAGAAGGAATAGAAGGGAAGAAGACTTCATGATAGTCATTTTTAATGTAGTTTTGATGAATATTTAATGAGTAAAGTTGAAGTTTTTATCCATAACTCTTGACACACTGTAAGAGCATATTTTCTTACTATTCTACGCATCTTTTTACATTGTTATTTGGATTAATTTGTTTCTAAAAGCAACTTGAAGTTGTATAAAGATGAATCAACTTTGTTTCAAGCCAAGTTTGAGCATCATCCATGACTTAGAGAGAAAGCATGATTGGTTTTTCCAAATTCAGTCATAAACCCTCATAATTTAGGGTATGAAGAAAGAATTTTCAATATCTCTTGGTTGATCTATTCAAAAAATTTGAAAGTTTGGGATCAGATAGTGTCTTTAAATCTCTTTCAAATGGTTTTGGTTTCATATCAAATGGGTTTTTCTTTGGGGATAAAAATGATGCCCTAGACAGGTTGCACATGCATTTATTTTCTTGTTTTTATAAGTCTCTTCAGTTCCTCAACTGGTCTAACTATCCCATAAGCGAACTTCTTCCCCTTTACATCAATTTTGCAACTTTTTTGTATTTTTTGCTTGAGAACATTTCTTATCAAGATAACAAATTTTGAATTTAACTCCAAACTTAAAAAAAACTTTACATGTGTTAGTAATAACTGAGAGGGGGGCTGAATCAGTGGCTCCAAAAATTATCCTTTAAACTTTAACCACCAATCAATACACATTAGATTATTAAGTCCCTACAAGATGCATGCCATGAAATACTTATAATAATTAACTGTATGTTGGTTTTCCTTGTTTGTCCTTATTATTCTTGATTACTGATAAGCAGTAAAACTATTTATCGATACTCAATAAATATGCAGAGTATACCAATCAATCCAAAAATGCATATGTGAAATGTAAAATAGTAAAGTAATAAACCATACACATATAACACATGGATTTTAACATGGAAACCCTATTAAGGGAAAAACCACTAGGACTGGTACCCCAAATTTTCACTCTTCTGAAGTGAGCCCTGTTAGGAGCCAACCCTATTAAAGGTTACAAACACACTATTAGGTGTGACCTTGTTAGAGGATTTTATACATAGAGGTTGTCACTTA
>MU226829.1:503558-520735 GCA_018584345.1 Thuja plicata | reverse complement strand
TTTCACTCTTCTGAAGTGAGCCCTGTTAGGAGCCAACCCTATTAAAGGTTACAAACACACTATTAGGTGTGACCTTGTTAGAGGATTTTATACATAGAGGTTGTCACTTAGTATCGGGCATCTATTTTGCTACCATCCTTGAATCAGTCTCCTTCTTAGACTGTCAATAGGCTTTAGGAAAATCTTGCTACCATCCTTGAATCAACCTTCTTCTTAGGCTATCAATAGGCTTTATGCAATTTCAATGCTACTTTCATGAATCAACCTTTTTGGCACTCCTTGGTATGTACCTCAATATATAGAAGATGGTTAAGTCGTGCTCTGTTAAGAGACTTGATGCTTCAATGGTTAAACTGAAACACTATGACCTATTTCTAATGCAACTTGAATTGCAGATTTTTAGATCTATTTAAGTACATTACCTCTTTGATCAATGTATCAATTCAATTATTTGTGCTCCACACTTTCTTCTCTATGACGTTTTGCTTCACTGTTCGTCGGTGTCTGCAGAATTATTTAGCTCTCCTTCAGCTTGATTGATCAGGACTGTATGAAGTTATCCTTCATCAATTTCTCTTCAGCATCCTCTTTCTATTCACTCCCCTTCCCATGTATGTGATTGCAGAAATGAATTATGCTTGTCTCTTATATAGACATGATATTCCTTCATTCTTGATTCTTGATTCTTGATTCTTGGCGTGAAAAAAAATCCAGCCAATTTGATTTACATCTTTAACTCCTGATTTATCTCATAGTTATCTTCTTTCCAACTGTATAAATCTTCTTTAAATCAATTACTTAACTCTGGTTGAATAAAACAAATAAAACAACCAGTTAAGTCTATCCTTAAGCTCTACCAGGTAGATATTTTTTCATTTCTAAACTCTCTATTCTATCAGTCAACTCTGCAGTTAGTCATTGGTGATAATTGCCAGTTTCATTGGTGTGACTCCAGTCACCTTTGGGATCTCTATCCATTGGGCATCATTGAATTTTTCTTGTCGGGAAACTCTATTTTCAGCTCGTCGGGCATCTTGTGATTTTTCTTCGCCAGGCAACACTGTCTTCTGCTTGTCGGGTATCACTATGACTTTTGTTCTTTGCCTTTACCGATGGTGTGCACTTCGTCGGTGTTGTTTGTCACTTGCATTGCTAAAAGCATAATCTCTATTCCATTGATTCTCTGAAGTCTTTGGCATTATGTACATGACCGTACAGATGATATCAAGTTGACATCAATGACAATATAAACCATTAACTAATTTAATATCTTGCATCATCTTCAGCTTAACATTTTCAAACATTCAATCAGTTACATGTCATCAACATGGACCCTCTAATCACTCTAATATGGACTTAATAAGACATTTTACATCCATTTCACCCTTCTTTTGGAATGTTTACATATTTTGACCATTTTGACCTTACTAGGACCCTATTGACCTATCTTGCAAAATTGGCTTACATAGCCTTACAAAATGACTTATGATGATTAAAATAATTCTTGATACATCAAAAATGACCTTACAAACTCAAAACCTGATGAAATTTCTCATTGGGCTCATAGTGTTCACCTAGTACTAGATTCTCAAAATGATGAATCTACTTTTTTGCATGCCAAGTTTGAGAGTCATCCATGACTTATAGAGAAAGAATGAATAATTTTGCCAAATGCAGTCATAAACCCTCACAATATGGGGTTTTAAGAAAGAATTGTTAATATCTCATTGTTAAACCATTCAAAAATTTAGAAACTCTGGGATCTGATAATGTCTTCAAATCTCTTTCAAATGGTTTTTGTTTTATATCAACTAGGTTTGTCATTTGGGATAAAACTGATGCCCTAGGCGGGTTGCACATGCATTTATTTTCTTTTTTTTATGACAGTCATTAACATCCTTCGTAAAAAGGACATAACTTTCATTTTCATCATTGCAACTGCTTCTTAGGATATCGGTGTTCCACATCTAATCCATCACTTCTATTTAAATATGACTCATGATACTCATACAAATATGTAACATTGAATACAGGTGATATATCCATGTCTTGTGGTAACTCCACTTCATAAGCATTCCCTGAATCAAATCTCCTCAAGATCTTACAAGGTCCAAATTTCTTAATCCTCAACTACTTGTTATAAGTTCCAACATGAAATCTACCCTTTTGTAACTATACCATTAGTTCATCACCTACCTAAAATTCATTATGCCTTCTCTTCATGACTAATATCGTTAATTCTACCACTCCCATAGGATTAAAAGCAGTAACTATCTCAAATGGTTTCTTCCATGTTCTCATGTTTACTTAACTATTATATGCAAAATATGGTTGAGGCAAAGCTAAATCCCAATTTCCTAGTTTTTCACCAACTAAACATCTCAACAAATTCCCTAAACTCTTGTTCATAACTTTTGTTTGGGCATCAATCTATGAATTAAAATTAGAACTGTACTTCAATTAAACATTCATCTTCTTCCAAAGTGTTCTCCAAATATATCCAAAAAATCTACTATCCCTGTATGAAATAATACTTGTAGGTAATGCATGTAACCTCACAATCACCTTCAAAAATAAATCAGCTACATGTACAGCATCGATAGTTTTCTTACAAGGAATGAATTGTTCCATCTTAGAAAATTTGTCTACCACTAGAAAAATTGAATTATAGTCTCTCTGGTTCTTTGGAAAACCAAGCACAAAATCCAACTTTAATTCTTCCCAAGGTCTCACTAGTACTGTTAATGGTGTATACAAGCCCACATCTTGATTACTACCTTTTTCAACTTGGCATACTTTACAATTCTGAAAAAAATTCCTCACATCCTTGTGAACTTACATCCAAAAGTAGTTCTCATTCACCAACTCTATTGTCTTATCAATGCCAAAATGTCATGCCAAACCTCCACTATTTTTCTCTTTAATGAGATTATCCCTTGTAGAACTTTTGGGTATTCACACCTGACTACCTTTGACTAAAATCCCATCCTGAATAAGATAATCTAGCCACATACTTCTGTCAACAACAATAGGTTATCTGCAAGCTTTCTAAGGTTCTGTGAAGGCTGGATTACTCTCATACAATTCCCTTCTTTCATCAAATCCCAACACTACAATCTTCTTTATAGTCAGAAAAATACTTCTCCTACTCAAGGCATCAAAAACTCTATTTAACACACCACTTGTTAGTAATAACTGAGAGGGGGGGTGAATCAATGGCCTAAAAAATTTATCCTTCAAACTTAACCACCAATCAGTAAATCTCAGATTATTATGTCCCTACAAGATGCATGCCATGAAAGACTAATAATGATTAACTATCTATCAATTTTCTCTGTTAATCCTTATTCTTTCTTGATTACCGATAAGCAGTATAACTATTTATCGAAACTCAGTAAATAAGAAAAGTATACCAATCGATCCAGAGTTAGCTATGTAAGATGCAAGATAGTAAAGAAATGAATCATACACACATAACACATGAATTTTAACATGGAAACCCTGTTAAGGGAAAATCCATTGGGACTGGTACCCCAAATTTTCACTCTTCTGAAGTGAGCCCTGTTAGGATCCAACCCTATTAAAGGTTACAAACACAGTGTTAAGTGCAACCTTGTTAGAGGATTTTATACATAGAGGTTTCCACTTAGTATCAGGCATCTATTGCTACCATCCTTGAATCAACCTCCTTCTTAGACTATCAATAGGTATCGAGCAAGTCCAATGCTACTTTCATGAATCAACCTTTTAGGCACTGCTTGATTTGTACCTCAATATATAGAATACTATTAAGTCCTACTCAATTAAGAGACTTGATTCTTCAATGGTTAAACTGAAACACTATGACTTGTTCATATTGCAACTTTGAATTTTAGATTTTCAGATCTATTTAAGTACATTACCTCTCTGACCAATGTATCAATTCAATCCTTGTGCTCCATACTTTCTTCTTTGTCATGCTAGGCTCATTGTTCGTCAATGTCTACAGAATTCCTTAGCTCTTCCTTTAGCTTGTTTGATCAACACTGCATGAAGTTGTTCTTCATTAGTTTCTCTTCAGCATCCTCTTTCTATTCACTCCCCTTAATCCCATTCATAAATGAATTAAGCTTGTCTCTTATATAGACATAATATTAATTGATTCTTGATTCTTGGCATGATAAACAATCCAACCAATTAGATTTAAAGCATAACTCCTGACTTGTCTCGTAGATATCTTCTTGCCAATTGTACAAATCATCTTTAAATCAATCACTTATCTCTGATCTAATAAAACAAAGTAGACAACCAGTTAAGTCTATTTTTAGCTCTGCCAGCTAGATATTTTGTTGTTTTTTGAACTCTCAGTTCTGTCGGTCACTACTGCTGTTAGTCATCGGTGACAACAGACTGATCTGTTGGTGAGACTCCAGTTAGAAATTTGATCTCCATCTCTCGGGAATCATTAAAATTTTACTCATCAAGAAACTCTATATTTTTGGTCGTCGGGAAACCTTCTGACTTTTCTCGTCAGGCATTTTGTAGTTTGCTTCATCGAGCAACACTATGCTTCTGATTGTCAAGTATCACTGTGACTATTCTTCTTTACTCTATCTGTCGGTGTGCACTCCATCGGTGTTGTTTGTCACTTAGTGAATACTTGACTTTTATGCATTACTGAAAGCCTAACTTTGGTCCCATTGGTTCTCTAAAGTCTTTGGCATTATGTACATGACCGTACAGATGATATCAATTTGACATCAATGACAATACAGTCTATTAACTGATTTAATGACCTGTATTATCTTTCAACATAACATTATCAAACATTCAATCAGTTACACGTCATCAATCTCTCCCTTTGGCATTGATGTAAACATACTATATTATCACACTATACTATTTCCAATAAAATATGAAATACAACAGTTGAGACTCATCAAACTACTAATCTTTTGTTCTGTTAACTGATAAATGTCTGACCATCGGTAAGCTATGTTTTAGCTTAGATTTTATTCTTGCAGCTTTCTATCTTCTGATGTGTTGTGTTCTCTCCTTGTCTCAATTTATCTCCCTTGGTAGTTCTTCTCTTTTGATGTTTTTTCTATGTCAGCAACTCTCCCTTTATATAATCTTTCCATACAATTTCTCTCCCTAAGAATATAATCTCTCCTTATTGGAGTAATGTGATAATGGATAATCTCTCTCCTTTTACAGAAAATCTCTTTCCTTTTACAAAAGGATGTGATAATATGGATAATCTCTCTCCCTTTGACTTTAATGCGAAACAAATATCTTCACAAATATCTGACATTAATGTCAAACAATAATTTCTTTCCATCCATACTATATTCCTTGAATTTCCCTTATCCATTAGCAATACAACAATATGCTCCGGTGTTGATATATACCTATCTGTATATAAATGTAGCTTTGAAGGTCGTCTCTTTGCTTGCATCGACATTAATGATATTCTGATAATATGTAGGATGATGCAGCCTTCTAGTTATTTTACTGACTGGTAGACAAGGGTTTGACCCCTAGTCTCTTTCTCAAGTATTCAAATGTATCCTTGGGTAGTGTCTTTGTGAAGATATCAGCTAATTGTTCTTTGGATTGAACATACTCAAGTGTCACCTCCTTTGCACATTCTTGGAAATGTTTATTGTATTGGTGTTATCACAATAGATAATTACTAGTTCTAGGATCTTCATATGCATACCTTTCAGTAACTATTTGATCCATGCAATATTTGAATAATTTTCAGTAGCAGCAAACATACTCTGCTTCTACAGTAGACTGAGAGATGCATCCTTTCTTTTTGCTAATCTATGTGACAAGTCTGTCACCCATAAAGAATGCTCCTCCAGTTGTGCTCTTCCATTCATCAAGATTTCCAGCCCAATCAGCGTCGGTAAACACCTTAATTTCAAATTTTCCTTCTCTTCTATACCATAAGTCATATTCCTCGGTATTCTTCAGATATCTTAAAATTCTTTTCACAGTAGTCATATGTGATTCCTTGGGGTTAGCAAAAAATCTAGCAACAATTCCTACTACATGTGCAATATCTAGTCTAGTGTGTACAACATACATGAGTTTTCCAATCATTGATCTATACAAAGTCTGATTTACCTCTGATGTCTTTTCATCCTTTGTCAACTTACATCCTGTATCCATTGGTGTTCCAACTGATTTGGAATCTTCCATCTTGAATATTTTCAGGACTCTTTAATGGATTTCGACTGTGTAATGAAAATACCTTCACATTGTTGCATGATTTGTAGACCAAGAAAGAACTTGATCTCACCAAACATATAAATCTCAAACACTTTTCTCATATCATTAGCAAACGATTTGTATAGCATATCATTGCCTCCAAATATGATGTCATCAATAAATATTTCAGAAATCAAAGTGTTAGCATCAGTATCTTCCTTCAAATAAAGATTTTTGTTTTCACTAGTTCTTACAAATCCAATGCTTATAAGATAAGAATGAAGTCATTCATACCAGGCTCTAGGAGTTTTTTTCAATCCATACAAGGATTTATGAAGTCTACAAACCATGTTTCTCTTGTCTAGATCTACAAACCCTTTTGGTTGCTCAATGCATACCTCTTCTTCAAGTATTCCATTTAGCAATGCTGACTTGACATCCATCTGGTATACCTTGAATCTTTTGAATTCAACATAAGAAAGTAGTATTCTTACACCTTCTAGCCTAGAAATGGGTGCAAAGGTCTCTCCATAGTCAATACCTTCCTCTTGTGCATACCCCTTGCATACTAGTCTTGCTTTGTTTCTTGTGACTTCTCCATTCTCATTCAGCTTGTTCCTGAATATCCATTTAGTACTGATGACATTCTTGTCATCTGGTCTTGGCACAAGTGACCATGTTTTGTTCTTCTTAATCTGCTCAATCTCATCATTCATAGAACTTATCTATTCTTCATTATCAAGTGTAGCATTGACAGATTTTGGCTCAAACTCATAGATTAAACAACTTGTGTTTAGAGACTTACTTCTTGTTCTTGTACCATCTTTCTTATCTCCTATGATCTGGATCTCTCGATGGTTCCTTCTTACATATCTGGCAAGAACTGGTTCAGCTCTTTTTCTATCATCTTGATCATCATTTTTCCCTTCATTTTGTTCTTCATCACCTTGTACATTATTTTGATCATTATCCTGACCATCGATATTTGTAGCCTGACCATCAGTTACAACATTCTATTGCTCTGGAATTAAGCATTATTGCTCAGGAAGAGTGTTAGGTTCTTCAAAGTATACAAACTTGTTGTAGTCCTCTAGTTCTTTTGTGCTTTCTAGCTCATTCTTTTTTGCAAGTTCATCTATCTTTACATTTGCACTTTCAACAATTTTGTTAGAGGCCTTAATAAGACATTTACAAGCCTTTCTTTTGGTGGAATACCCTAGAAAGATACCTTCATCACTCTTGGTGTCAAGCTTTCCATTTATATCATCCTTTAAGATATAGCATTGACTACCAAAGATTTTGAAGTAACTTACATTGGGTGTTTTACCATACCATAGCTCATAAGGTATCTTCTTTGTGTCCTTCAATTGTACTTTGTTTAATGTGTAGACAGCAGTACTGGCAGCTTCCCTCTAGAATATTTGGGTGATTCCTTTCTCTATCATCAGTGTTCTAGCACAATAAACTATGGATCCGTTCCTTCTCTCAGCAATCCCATTTTGCTGTGGTGTTCATGGTGCAGAAACCTGTCTTTTTATACCATGCTCATTACAGAAATCAGTGAATTCATCTGATATAAACTCTCCTCCTCTATCTGATCTCAATCATTTCAAATCCTTACCACTTTATTTTTCTACCATATCCTTATACCATTTAAACATATTGAATGCTTTAGATTTATCTTTTAGAAACATAATTGTCATCATTCTAGAGTAATCATCAAAAAAGAGAATAAAATATCTATCTCCATAATAAATCTTTGTCCTCATTGGTCCACATAGATCAGTATGGACTAATTTTAGAATATAAATAGATGTATGGTTTTTACTTTTGAAACTACACTTTGTCATCTTACCTTTTTGACAATTCTTGCACATGATGTTATCGGGCTTTGACATCGTCAGGATATGGCAATATACACCTTCTTACTTTCATCATGTTGTCAAAATTCACATGACAATATTTTGTGCCACAACCATATATCTTTATTTCTAGTCATTAAGAAAGTTGTGTTAGTATCATTCAGATAGAATACGTTACCTTTTGTCTGTTCACCGGTACCAATCAATCTTCCCGATTCATTGAAGATCTTTTCCTTCTTATTCTCAAATGCTACTCTATGACCTAAATTATTCAGCTAAGAAACACTCAACAGATTATAATTCAATCCTTTTACCCAATAAGCATTTTCACATTTAATTAGGTTATTCAAAATTATAATTAATTTACCTTCAACTAGAAAAGGTGTATCATTACCCATTCTTACCATACTACCATTATAATACTCAAAACTGTTAAAATTTTCTTTTTCACTGGTCATGTGGTGAGTGCAGCCACTATCTATAATCTAGATGTCATTCTTGCTAACCTTAGATATGAGTGCAGTTTCTACATACCTTTCATCTTCATTTGAATCATCTTTCACAGCTGTTGCCAAATTTTAGTCTAGGGTCTTTAGGTCCTAGCGGTAAAATTGTTCTTTGGTGACCTACTACTCATTCATCTTGAAACCTTCCCCTAATGTGCTTATCAGATAAATTATTGGCCTTGCCTATTTGAGCCTAGCGAGTTTTCAATCTTTCTACTCCATTCGGTGTTTAGGTGATTTAAATATGTAGAAAAGGGGTGTCATATCATCTTCCGAATGAGAAGTAGTCACCCTCGGTTCTCTAATACTCAATATGTTTTTTTGAAAGGTAAACATGTGATTTACATAAGTGATTGATAAAGCTTTTGTTCATAAAAATAGTTTTTCAACTCTCAGAGATATCAAGTTACGGAGTAGTGCTGATAATCATGTAGCATCCAAAAAATTTGGTCTCAAAGGTGCAACCCCAACACAAGTGAAAAGAGAAAATAAGAAGTTATGTGCTCCCGACGGAAAATAAGTTGTTTAAGTGCACAAAGGATAAAAGGTGAAGCCGTCGGGATACTTTTCCGAAATAAAGGAAACAGGCTTACGGGGAAAGTATTCTCTTATATTATTTTTCCTCACAGGGTAAAATAGTCTAATGTTCATTCATTTTGGCATCAGAAAGAAAGTATGTTCTTTTTCCGTAAGACTAAAGATTTGTTTCAGCAAGCGGCTAATGAACATAAAGTTAAGTGTAAGTTTGAGGATTTTGAAGCCGTTATTTTCTCTAAAATGGGAATGTCAAATAGTCATTGATTATCAAAAAATAAATGCTAATCCTATCATTGCATCCATTAGGTCACCTTAATTTCATTCATGTGGTGCCAACATTTGGATCTTAGCGGCTATTTCTTTAGCATTCACCATCGTTTGTTGCTCACCGTTTTTTATTAACATGCCATTTGTCTTCACTCATGTTCTCAGTTTTACAGTAAATGGTTGTTAAATTTTATGGCTACGATAGATTAATTGGTATGGAAAGTGAATTGAAAGAATTTTCTAACACCTCTAAGATTATTTGATCTCAGAGATTTGTACAAAATATTGAATTCTCATATAGTTCACCCTATTACATAGAAGCTTAAGGACAATGGTCTGGTAGAACCTGTAGGGTTTCCAATGGTAGTTCAAGCTCCTGATCTCGTCAGAGAATGTATAGAGAAATATGACCCAATGATAAAGCAAATCTTGTTCCCAGATCAGTCTATTTTGATGACGATTGATAAAACCCTAATCTAATACGCTTTTAGCATTCTGGTGAAAGACGTGTATTATGATATCAACTTCAGTTCATCTGCGTCTATGTTTAATGAAAAGAAGACTCTAAGGAGGGAAGACATGTAGAAGACCTAGTTCTAGAACCCTCGATCAAAGAAAAGTAAGATTCCAAAGACTCTCTTTGGAACAACCCTAAAGAGGGAAATTGTTAATATTTTGGCCCTGTTGACCAGATTGAACGGAAAACTTGAGATCCTGGATCTCATTGAACATAATTTCTTTCTTGTTCAAGTTGTCTATGCAGATAATATGTTCATTGATTGGGAAAAAATCCTATGTGAGAAGCTAGCATCCTGGATGAGTTCTTTTCAAGGATTCAAATAGTTCTACATGTCTTCTTACTTGATCTATGCTCTGGCGACTCAAAACCTATGGCCTGACTTACCAGCAATCCAGAATTTTGACAACAACCCCAGAATATATGAGTTCTACCCAAATCTGAAATTACATCAGAGCTTTGAGGAATATACTACTATGAATGATGCATTTACAATGAGAATCTATCAGGAACTTCAAGGTTTCCCAGAAAGAAGATTCTCGCTAGAGGCCATCTTGACAATCAGTCAGTATGGATGCTCTTTCATCCAATTCCTGAGTTTCTCTTATCTTCCGATAGGAGCCTTCTCCATATTTCCTAAGAGATTGCTCCAGTATCCTGAAGATAAGGTGGTCTTGGTGGAGCTTTGCCGATAGATATTGGAAGTGAACACTCTATGTTCAATTGTGAAGAAGATCGCCGAAATTTCCTTCCCCATGGTGGTTGGTCCATATTCCTGTGCGTCCAGATCTGATGCTCAAAATTTAGTAAAGAGTTTTGAGGACAAGATCAAGCTGCTTGATTATGAGGTTCTTAGGCCTTAATATGATCCTATGGGTTTTTTAATAGATCACCTAAAGCTTGGACATGCCTACAGACATGTCTTGGATATTGAATATTTATGGGGTGAGTGTTTTAATGAGTATCAGACATGGGAGAAATTGTGGTCCCGTTTAACTTTGGATGAAATTGCAATGTATAATAATATTGTTGATGTATCTGATCTTGCAGATGATGGCCTCTTCATGCACCCTTCATCCTACAACTAGATCAAGGTGTTTCCCATTTCTTCCTCTCCACCATCTGGTCCACTGATTGATTCATTGAAGCTTCTCATGAGAGGCATTATCAAGAGAACTGATAAGTGGGTAGAATGGACCAAAGTGTGATAGAAAAGAACTTTTGGCATAGGTTCATCTAGAGAATGAATTTAGGAGCTGAGCAATCATCTTTAGCAGTTACTTCTTTTGTGGTGCCATTAGTTTCAGTAGGTGTAGTGCAATCCATTGAGCAAGGAGGTGACCAGCCCCTGAAAAAGAATATTCCCATCACTCCAACCTATGGAGATGGTTCACTCCAAAGCATTGGAAATGAAGAGGAGAAGGAAGAAGATAAGGAAATGGAAAAGAAGAAAGAACAAGAGCTACTTGTGACCAAGCCTCCCTCACCAAGTCTAGTTATCACCTTGGATGAAACAAATCCCATGGTTGGTCAGGATTCCTCTCAGCTGGTAAATACTTTGGCCCTTTCAGTGACTAAGGTTGACTCCTTCCATGTTCCACCACAAGACAAGCAGACTCCTCCAGTGGCCTGAAAGTTGTTTGATCCTACGGCTTTTCAATCTGCGATTAAGGTGCTATCCAAAGGCTCATGGTTGGAGGAAACCATTGAGAAGAAGAAGAAATGACATGAGGAGGCCATCTCTTCAAAGGACCTAATCCTTAAGGAAACCTCATCTCAGCCACCAGTAAAGAAGGTGAAGAAGAAAAATCCCATGGCGGCCATTTCCCATGATTCCATAAATGGGCATATGCTAATGGAAATAGCAGAGCCATAGAAAGAAGGAAAGTTTCATGAGCTTTCAACTCAATATTTCTAGATTAAAACTATGGACCTAGGGGTGCCAGTGCATGACTCAATGATGAGTATCTAGAAAACCACCAATGAGCGGATTGAGGACAGGTTAGAAGAACTCCAAGCAGACAAGGAAGTCCTCAAGTTTGAAAATAAGGAGCTAGTTGAGTATATTAAATCTTCTCTTGGCACTACTTCATCTACTCAGTTTGACCCTAATGCGAAAGAGAATAAGAATCTGCTACTAAATCTACAATAAGAGAGATAGTTTGGGCAAATTGGCAAAGAATGGATAGAGGCGATGAAGATTCAAGGCCCCATTGTCATTGAGAATTTGGGGAACCTTCTACTTGATGCAGACAAGTTGAAGGATATGACATCAAAGCACCAGGGACAATTTACAATGCTTCCACTAGATTGACAGAGAAACTAGTAAGCTTGTAGGAGGTGATTGATATGAAGAATAGTGTTGCAATCTCCAATGGTATCCTCAAGACTGGGCAGGAGCCATTATTTCACTAGAGGCAGTCTCTAGAGTTCGTGGTTGAGAACTCAACTAGATCAGCAAATGAAATCAAAGCTATGATTGAGTTAGTTCAAAAGGAGATGGACAAACTTTTTGAGTTTTTGAAAGTTTTGCACATGGAATCTCAAGTTTTTGGAAGTGACAAGTTGGTAAATATAGAACAAATGAAAGCTAAGTTTCTTTCTTTCATAGATGAGATTGTAGATACAACCAACTTCCAAGTGTCAAGGATCAGTAAGCTCTTCGCGATAGATGCAGTGATCAAAAATAAATCGGACAAGCTCCAATCCCGGTTTGCCAATTTAGATGAACTTATAGAGATGCATGATTTTTGGATGATCCAAGCTAACAATATAATCATTCTGAATGCTCAAGATTTGGACAAGGTAATGGATGCAATGAAGGCTTACAGAGGAAAAACCATTACACAAAACATTGCACATAATCTGTTGAACTGTGTTGTCTTCCCATTTTTCTAAATAGTATAGCCATTTTGGGCATTTTGTTAGCTTTGTCAATTTTTGTAACCAACCAGGTTTATTATTAGAATGTTCCTCTTGGAATATTGCAAAGAGGCAATCATTTTTGTAATGGGTCATTTTGGAGAAGACCTATATATGTAAATTTATATAAATTAAATAAGATTAGCAAAAATTACTTTGGGAAATCCCCTGTAGCTGGGTCTACTTTGTACAACTCTGATTTTGAAGTGATTTTTGTTGTTCATCTTAGTTAGTTGTGTGATGTTTTGAATGAGGATACTAATACTGGAACTTGAATGAATAGTAATGAACTGGGTTTTTTTAATTTCCGTTCAGTTGATTGTATATTTACTATCTTCAGTATAAGCACTCTTTTCTCATTTCATTACACATCTTAGTTCAATAGATTAGGTCTTACATAAAGATTTGGGAAGAGGGTTAATAGAGAGTGAGACCAAGATAATATGGGTATTGTCGAAGTTTCACAATCTTAGCAATCTGGGAATTACATTATTACACCTTCTTTATTCATCTTTGTTGCTAGATGGTAGTTTGCATTCATCCTGAACTACATGATAGTTTGCATTTCAGATTGCATGTTATTGAGTAAATCCCCTTTCATTGCCTGAGTTGTTTGAAGCTTTGAGCAACTTGGTTGAACCTCTTCTTCTCTTCGGTTACGAGCATACCCCTAAAAACCAAAAGATGAAATTCATTACATATCTTTCACATAAGGGATACTGCACCTTTCAATTTAGGGGTCATTGATAGATTCCTACTATTGATCCGGTCTGTGGTTACTTTTTTTTCTACAAAAGCTAGTATTGGGTATTTTTAAGAGTCATTATATAAATCAAAATTAAAGTAGAAAAACTATAAACCAACAGTTTTTGGCGACTCTACTGGGGAGAAATCATAATTTTCCTAAGTTTTCTTAATAATTTTATCTGTGGCTTTACTAAGTGACTTAGAACTTATCTATTTAGCTTTCCTAATGCTACATTATGCATATCACTCTTAAGGAGAAATGGGTTGCCTCACAAAGGACAAGTCCCACTAGAGAAACATAATCTTCATATCCAAGACAAGCAAGACAACATTATAAACCAATTGAATATCCTTTCCTAGAAAATCTGAAAAACCCTTGACCAATACAGAAGAATCAGCTTTGTGCTAGAAAGAGAAGAGGCCAACATTGAATATTGGGAGGGAGTGTTATGGGAAATAAGATTTAGAGCTGCACAGCTGTAGTAAACAGGTTCAGTAGCTCTGGATCCTAAGTATACCCAAAGTGTCTAGAGAGAAGGACATAAAGACCCTGTGTTTGAAGAATTATAGAAGGCTAAGTTTCCTTTGTTAGAAGACCCTCTTAGAAGAGGAAGAACCAATGCCCAGGATGTTGTCTTTCTAGGTATCCATGGTGCTCTTTTTCCACCACCACGCCCTGTTTCCTAGATTCATCGCCATTCTTCTATACCTCTTGTCATCTGTAATACTACCCCATTACTATGTAACGCCCTTACTCTTCACAGAGTAGCTGCTCCTACCAACATCAATTTCCTAGCTATGCCAGTAACCCTCCCTATTTCAATGGGCGTCCTTTGGGGTAATGCCATTGGGCCTCTTCAGATAGGAGCTAATAATGACTTACCTTGAGTTTCCCAAAAGAACTTTCCTAAGTTCAATGGAGATGGGAAAGTATCCATTGATGAGCATATTGTAGCCTTCTTCGCCGCATGCAGCATTGTAAACCCTCAATATGAAGACTTGGAAGTAAGAATGTTTGTAGAGACTTTAATAGAGAATGTCGCTGGCTGGTTTCAACATCTCCCTACGGGATGCATAACTAGTTGGAATGATATAAAGAACCACTTTGAAGCTTGCTATAAAAGTACAAAAGATGAGCACACACTTCTGACTCATCTCACACAAATAAAGAAGGAACCTAGTGTTCCTATGAGGGACTTTATTGTAAGGTTTAAAAAACTGGCTAACAGGATCCCCACTGCTAGCAGGCCTATAGCTGACAACCAAAAGATGTTCTTTATCAGTTTCATGCCTCCTGACATAAGTTTCCAAATCAGACAAGCACATGTGGCTAATCTGCAAGCTGCTCAAACTCTGGCAATTGAGTTAGAGGATGACCTCATAGCTGCCGGGAAATGGAAGCGAGAAGTGCAGAGTGGTGCCTCCACAAGCTCTACTTCCAGTGTAACTAGAAATACTGAGGCAATTCTTCAGAAATTGTCTAATGAGGTGATTTCCCTTAAGCAAAAAATGGGAAAGTCTACCCCATCCTTCCAACAACATTACCAAGATATTCCTAGAAAACAACATGAAGGTAAATAGTTGCAGTTGTCACCGACTCAGCAAAAGCTCACCATTGAGGTAGCTAAAAAGCATAATATGTGTATTTTTCATCTAAGAGCTGACCATGATGGTAATAGTTGTCTAGAGATGAATAGATACTAACAACTAGCTTCAAGCAATGAGCTGACTATTGAATATCTTGAAAGTGAAGAAGATTCTTCTCCCCACAGCGACTCTGATAATTTATTTTTTGAGTATGAATCTGATTCCAAAGTCAGCGGTGATTTCTTTGCCACCATGGATGGAATTCAAATGGCAGTGGCATCAAGAATTCAAAGAGATAAAAATCCAAGAAACTCTTTTCCTCCCCAGAACATTTCACCTAGTCCTTCAGTTAGTGCACCCAGAGCTTATACTTCTTCATTTTGGAAGAAGGATCACTTGAAGTCTGAAACAAATGGTAAGTCTCTATCTTCCTTTGATATAATTCAATACTAAAATGATGCTATAATTCAAGTGTCTCCTTTAGAATACTTAAAAACTCATCCTACTGAACTTCAGAAGCTTGTAGATTACTGTAAAAGTGATGCTAATTCCAGAATGCACCCTAATATTAATTCTACTATTAGTGATGAACCCCCTAGAAGAGGCCCTTTAAATGATGAAGAACCTATCCTTCCCTTGCTCTTTCAAGAAGAAGATTCTTCAATATTAGCCACTGCTCCTGGCCAGAAGCCTGACCCATTCTATGTCTACCTTTTTGTTAATGGTCATAAACTAAGCAATTGTATTATTGACTCCGGAGCCTCCAATAATGTCATGCCCACCTCCGTTGCTAAAGCCCTTGGATTGACCCTTACCAAAACCTTTTTCCATTGTTATTGAATGGATGCTAGACATGTTCCACTCCTAGGTCAGGTAAAGGATGCATAAGTTGCATTGGCCACACACCCTGTAAAGAGGATGAAGCTAACCATCTTGGTAGCCGATATTATGGCTAGCTACGGTATGCTTCTAAGAAGAAGCTTTTGCAAAGACATAGGTGGAGAAATCAAGATGGACTGGTCCCATGCTATAATCCCGGTGGGTACTAAGAAGATAAAGCTAGAGCCTGAGGAAAAGGCCAAATTCATAGTAATGAAGTCTGATGACCCTAAGGCACAAATCCTCTACCAGGAGATGGAATTTGGCAATTATATGTAGTTTTTAGATTTCAATCATCAAGATGAAATGCCATATATTACTAACAGTCAGGATATCTGGACCTTGGAGTTTTACGGCAGTTGTGCTACTACAGGATCAAGGGCTGGTGTAGTTCTTATTCCCCTAGAAGGAGACATGATACAACTTTCTTATAAATTTTAGTTTAAGAACACTAATAAAATGGTGGAATATGAAGCTTTGTTGCTAGGCATTGCTACTGTGAAGCAAAGAGGGGTGAAAATCCTTAAAGCACTCAGTGATGCAGAGTTGATAGTGAGGCAAGTTCGAGCATAGTACGCAGTGAAAAATGTGAGATTGTGGAGTTATAGGAAGAGAGTTTGGGACGAGATAGAGGACTTCGATGCCTTTTCAATCCAGGATGTTCCAAGAGAGAAGAACACTACAAAAGATTTTTTGGCCACCTCAGCTTCACTTCTCCTCCCACATCTAGAAATAGGAGATAAGAAATACAAATTTGAATTTATTTTTAGGCCGAATGTTCCAAATAATGTGGAAATCTGGCAAGTCTTCATTAGTGACAAGTAGATACAAGCTTTCATGGAAGGATCAGATCAGTTTAGTGATCAATATTTTGAAGGAAGATCTAGTACCTACAAGGATCTCTCTCCTGATAGCAAGAAGAAGTTAGAGATTGGAGAAGAATAGTTAAAAGGTAAAAAAATTCCTCGACACCTAATCTCCCTTGAAAAACTTTTTAATAGACACGATGTATATATTAGAAAAGAAAGAGATAGGAAAGGTGGTACCTCAGGGGATTTCGAGGGAATGAACATAGGCACTAAAAATAAACCTAAGATGATAAATATTGGCAGTTGTTGCACAAAAAAGGAAAGAGAAAAGGCTAAACACCTACTC
>MU226829.1:445574-503508 GCA_018584345.1 Thuja plicata | reverse complement strand
TAAAAATAAACCTAAGATGATAAATATTGGCAGTTGTTGCACAAAAAAGGAAAGAGAAAAGGCTAAACACCTACTCTCCCAGTATAAGGATGTGTTTTCTTGGGGCTATGAAGACCTCAAAACTTTCTGGAATGGAGACATCAAGCACACGATCCCTCTCAAGCCTAAAGCTGTCCCTTTTTGGCAGAAGCAACAAAACTACAATCCTAAGGTTTTAGATGCCATTTTCAAGGAAGTTCACAAGATGTTGGAGGCAAAAATTATCTACCCCATACATCACTCAACATGGATATCCAACATCGTGCCTGTCAGGAAGAAGAATAGAGAAATCATAATTGGTGTAGATTTCAGGAATCTGAACCAGGCTTCTCTAAAGGATAATTATGCCTTACCCAACATGGATCACATACAGCAAATAGTTTCTAGATCCAAAATGATGTCCATGTTGGACGGTTTCTCAAGTTTCAACCAGATTGAGGTGGACCTAGAAGATAAGTATAAGATAGCGTTCACCACTCATTGGGGAACCTTTGCTTATCATAGAATGCCCTTTAGGCTTATCAATGCTAGAGCTACCTTCAAGAGGGCAATGAACTCTTCATTTGTAGACCTCTGGGATAGGATAATAGTTATATACTTGGATGATTTAATAGTCTTCTCTAAGAAGAGATAAGATCATTTGAAAGATCTTGAGAAGGTGCTAAAGAGATGCAGAGAGCATGACATCTCTCTTAATCCCAAGAAGTATATTTTTTGTGTCACCGAAGGTAGACTACTAGGTCATATTGTTTCCCACAAAGGAATCTAAATTGACCTTGAGTGCATGAAGGCCATCCAGCAATTGAACCTATCGGAAAGCAAATCTGGAACAAGATCGTTCTTTGGGCAGGCAAATTTTCTCAGGCAGTTCATTCCTGACATTTTTGAGATTACAAAATGCATAATTGATATGATGAAGGGTAGTCAAAGTTTCAAGTGGAATGACTCTGGGAAGAAGGGCTTTGATTTAATCAAGCACACTATAGCCAGAGCACCTGTGTTGGTGCATCTAGATTATACCAAGGAATTCATATTATACTGCTACGCATCAGCCCATACATTGTCTGTCATCCTAATGCAAGAGAACAATGAAGGAATTCAGGCACCTATTTCATTCATGAGCATTCTTCTCAAGGATCATGAATTGAGATATTCTCAATTGGAGAATCATGTATATGTAGTGGTAAGGGCACTGAATAATTTTAGATTCTATGTATTACCTTCCCATTATGTTATTTATATTCCTGATTCTGTTGTTAAGAGCATTTTGACACAACAAGAAATAGGATGTAATACTAGAGGTTTAGGGATAGCGAAGGTACAGGAGTATGATATTGAAATCAAGCCAACAAAGTTGGTCAGAGGAAATGACTTATGTAAAATAATGGCTAAAAATCAGGAAGCAACTCAAGAGGAGGATTCTCCGAAGGTGTTAATGGTTAGTCTTCTTGATCCCTAGTTTTCCAACATCGCCTATTTCCTTACTTATGGAGATTTCCCGAAAGGATCGACATACAAAAAAAAAAAAGATTTGAAGACCAAGGCAGCCAAGTATGTCATTTATGATGACTAGTTATATAAGAGGGCAATAGATAGAACTTTCTTAAGATGTGTAGACAGGCCACAACAAGAGAGATTGCTCCAGGCATTCCACAATGAGGCATGTGGTGGAAATTTCTCATCCATAGTCACTACATATGAAATATTGAGGTAGTGTTACTACTGGCCCGGCATGTTTAAAGATTCCTACAATTGGGTGGCTAGGTGTGACAAGTGTTGAATGTTTTCTAGTAAGCCTCAGTTGGCTACTCTTCCATTGAAGCCAGTTGAAGTAGAGGGTCCCTTTTAGCAATGGGGGCTTGATTTCATTGGTTTGATAAATTCTCCCTCTTTTGTAGGTCACCTATATGTCATAACTACCACGGATTACTTTACCAAGTGGGTTGAGGCTAAGCCTACCAAGAAAACTACATCTGAGGTGGTCTGTGAATTTATCAAAGAGAATATATTGGTAAGGTTTGGAATTCCATTGAAGCTAGTGATGGACAATGCCACATATTTCTCTTCAGTGGAGATTAAAGAGTTCTACTACAAAAATAGTATTCATCTTAGTCACTCATCTGATTATTTCCCTCAAGGAAATGGTCAGGCTGAGTCAAGACACAAGAACTTGATTAACATAATGAAGAAACTAGTTTTAGAAAGTCAAAAGGATTGGCACAAGAAATTTCATGAAGCTCTATGGGTGGATAGGATAACACCTAAGCGAGCTGTCAGGATTTCCCCTTTTGAGCTGGTTTACAGAATTGAACCTACTCTCCCACTTCCACTGGAGTTATCCATTTGCTGGCTATAGTAGGTAATTGAAGATCCAATTTTCCAAAATGCTATGGAGAAATGAATCATGTATCTAACCAAGTTGGAAGAAGAACAGGAAAAGCTTGTTGACCACATCACTGATCATCAGAAGAGACTGAAAACATTCTTTGATAAGAAGGCCAGACCAAGAAATTTTATGCAAGGTGACTTGGTCCTACTATGGGATAAAAGGCACGAGTCCAAAGGAAAGAATCATAAGTTTGACTTGCTTTGGAAAGGACCATTCAAGATTATACACGTGAACCAAAATAATTCCTTTATTCTAGCACATCCTTCTAGAGAGATTCTTCCATTCTCCTACAATGGCTAGGATTTGAAGCTCTACCAAATACTCAAGTCAAAGAAGGTGATCCCTGAAGGTTAGTGTTAATGTAGGTAGGTTTTCTTTGCATTTCTCCTATGTTCTTAGTCTAGTCTAGTTTAGTTTCCTTTCCTATTGTGTGTTTTAGTTTAGTCTTCCTGTTGTTTTTATTGTAGGTCTTGTTGTGCAAAACTAGAGACTCTGGGTCCCTTCTCAGACATTGGCATGTCTAAGTCCCCAATCAGAGCCAACTATTGCCAAATTTTAGTCTAGGATCTTGAGGTCCTAGGGGGTAAAAATTTTCTTTGGTGACCTACCTCTCATTCACATTGAAACCTTCCCCTAATATGCTTATCAGATAAATTATTTGCCTTGCCTATTTGAGCCTAGCGGATTTTGAATCTTTCTCCTTCATCTGGTGTTTTGGTTATTTAGGTATGTCAAGAAAGGGGTGTCATATCATCTTTTGAATGAGAAGTAGTCACCCTTGGTTCTCTAATGCTCAATATGTTTTTTCGAAAGGTAAACATGTGATTTACATGAGTGATTGATAAAGCTTTTGTTCGTAAAAAGAGTTTTACAACTCTTGGAGATATCAAGTTGCAGAGTAGTGGAGGTAATCATGTAGCATCCAGAAAAGTTGGTCTCAAAGGTGCAACCCCGACACAAGTGAAAAGAGAAAATAAGAAGTTATGTGCTCCCAACAAAAAAGAAGTTGTTTAAGTGCGCAAAGGATAAAAGGTGAAGTTATTGGGATACTTTTTCGAAATAAAGGAAACAGGCTTACGGGAAAAGTATTCTCTTATATTTTTTTTCCCCATAGGGTAAAATGATCTAATGTTCATTCATTTAGGCATAGAAAGGAAAGTATGTTCTTTTTCTGCAAGACTAAAGATTTGTTTCAACAAGAGGCTAAGGAACATAAATTTAAGTGTAAGTTTGAGGATTTTGAGGCTGTTATTTTCTCCGAAATGTGAATTTCAAATAGCTGTTGATTATCAAAAATTAAATGCTAATCCTACCATTGCATCCATTAGGTCACCTTAATGTCATTCATGTGGCACCAATGTTCAGATCTTAGCGGCTATTTCTTTAGCATTCGCCATCATTTGTTGCTCACCATTTTTTATTATCAAGCCATTTGTCTTCACTCATGTTCTTAGTTTTACAGTAAATGGTTGTTAAAGATTCTAGTTATGATAGATTAATTGGTATTGAAAGTGAATTGAAAGAATTTTATAACACATCTCTAAGATTCTTTGATCTCAGAGATTTGCACAGAAGATTAAATTCTCATCTAGTTCACCCTATTACACAGAAGCTTAAGGACAGACGTCTAGTAGAAGATATAGGGTTTCTAATGGAAGTTCAAGCTCCTAAGCTCGTTAGAGAATGTATAGAGAAATATGACCCAGCAACAAAGTAAATCCTATTCCCAAATCAGTCTATTTTTCTAAAGATTGATAAAACCCTAATCCAATCCACTTTCGGCATTCCAGTGAAAGACGTGTATTGCGATATTAACTTTGGTTCATCTGCATCTATGTTCAATGAAAAGAAGACTCTAAGGAGGGAAGACATGAAAAAGGATTGGTTCTAGCCCCCTCGATCAAAGAAAAGTAAGATTCCAAAGAATATCTTTGGAACAACCCTAAAGAGGGAAATTGTTGATATTCTGGCCTTGTTGACCAGATTGGACAGAAAACCCGAGATCCTGGATCTCGTTGAACATAATTTCTTTCTTGTTCAAGTTGTCTATGCAGAAAATATATTCATTGATTGAGAAAATATCCTATGTGAGAATCTAGCATCCTACATGAGTTCTTTTCAAGGATTGAAATAGTTCTACATGTAGTCTTACTTGATCTATGCCCTGGTGACTCAACACCTATGGCCCGACTTACCAGCAATCCAAATTTTGTTAACAACACCATATTTTTCTACACAAATCTGCAATTGCATCAGAGCTTTTAGGAATATACTACTGTGAATGATGCATTCACAATGAGAATCTGTCAGGAACTTCAAGGTTTCCCAGAAAGAAGATTCTCACCAGAGGCCATCTCGGCAATTAGTTAGTATGGATGCTCTTTCATTGAATTCCTGAGTTTCTCTTATCTTCGGATAGGAGCCTTCTCCAGATTTCCTAAGAGATTTCTTTGGTATCCTGAAGATAAGGTGGTCTTGGTGGAGCTTTGATAATAGATATTGGAATTGAACACTCTGTGTTCAACTACGAAGAAGATCGCCAGAATTTCCTTCCCCATGATGGTTGGTCCATATTCCTGTGCACCCAGATGTGATGCCCAGAATTTAATAAAGAGTTTTGAGGATAAGATCAAGCTGCTTGATTATGAGGTTCTTAGGCCTCAATGTGATCCTATGGGTTTTTTTATAGATCACCTAAAGCTCAGACATGCCTATAGACATGTCCCAGACATTGAAGATTTTTGGGCCGAGTGTTGTAATGAGTATCAAACACAGGAGAAATTGTGGTCCCGTTTAACTTTGGATGAAATTAAAATGTATAGTAATGATGTTGATGTATCTTTTCTTGTAGATGACGGCCTTTTCATGCACCCTTCATCCTACAACCAGATCAAGGTGTTGCCCATTTCTTCCTATCCACCAACTGGTCTAGTGATTGATTCATTGGAGCTTCTCATGAGAGGCATTATCAAGAGAACCAATAAGTGGGTAGAATGGACTAGAGCATGACAGAAAAGAACTTTTGGTGTAGGTTCATCCTAAGGAATGACTTTAGGAGCTGAGCAATCATCTTCAACAGTTACTTCTTCTATGGCGCCATTAGTTTTGGTAGGTGCAATGCAATCCGCTGGGCAAGGAGGTGACCAGCCCCCAGAAAATAATATTCCCATCACTCTGACCTGCGAAGATGGTTTGATCCTAAACATTGGAAATGAAGAGGAGAAGGAAGAAGATAAGGAAAAGGAAAAGAAGAAAGAACAAGAGGTGCTTGTGACAAAGCCTCCCTCACAAAGTCCAATTATCACCTTGGATGACACAATTCCCATGGATGGTCAGGATTCCTCTCAGCTGGTAAATACTCTGGACCTTTTAGTGACTAGGTTTGCCTCCTTCCATGTTCCACCATAAGATAAGTAGACTCCTCCAGCGGCCTGGAAGCTATTTGATCCTACGGCTCTTCAGTCTGTAATTAAGGTGATATCTATAGACTCATGGTTGGAGGAAACCATTGAGAAGAAGAAGAAATGACATGAGGAGGCCATCTATTCAAAGGACTTGATCCTTAAGGGAACCTCATCTTAGCCACCGGCAAAGAAGGCAAAGAAGCAAAAGTCCATGGCGGCCCTTTCCCATGACTCCATAAATGGGCATATGCTAATGGAAATAGCAGAGTCATAGAAAGAAGGAAAGTTTCATGAGCTTTCAGCTCAAGATTTCTAGATTAAAACTGTGGACCTAGGGGTGCCAGTGCATGACTCAATGGTGAGTATCTGGAAAACCACCAATGAGCGGATTAAGGATAGGTTAGAAGAACTCCAAGCATACAAGGAAGTCCTCAAGTCTGAAAATAAGGAGCTATTTGAGTATATTAAATCTTCTTTAGGCACTACTTCATCTTCTTAGTTTGACCCTAATGTGGAAGAGAATAAGAATCTGCTACTAAATTTGTAGTAAGAGAGATAGTTTGGTTAACTTGGTAGAGCATGGATAGAGGTGATGAAGGTTCAAGGCCCCATTGTCATTGAGAATTTGGGGAACCTTCTAATTGATGTAGACAAGTTGAAGGATATATCTTCAAAGCACTAGGAGACCATTTATAATGCTTCCACTAGATTGATAGAGCAACTAGAAACCTTGCAGGAGGTGATTGATATGAAGACTAGTGTTGCAATCCCCAATGGTATCCTCAAGACTGGGCAGGAGCCATTATTTCACTAGAGGCAATCTCTAGAGTTTGTGGTTGAGAAATGAAGTAGATCCACAAATGAACTCAAAACTATGATTGAGTTAGTGCAAAAGGAGATGGACAAACTTTTTGATTTTTTGAAAGTTTTGCACATGGAATCTCAATTTTTCAGAAGTGACAAGTTGGTGAATACAAAATGAATGAAAGCTAAGTTTTTTTCTTTCATAGATGATATTGTAGATCTAGCTAAATTCCAAGTGTCAAGGATCAATGAGCTCTTTGCGATAGATGCAGTGATCAAAAAGGAATCAAACAAGCTCCAATCCTGGATTGTCAAGTTGGATGAACTAACAGAGATGCATGATTTTAGGATGATCTAAGCTAACAATATAAACATTCTGAATGCTCAAGATTTGGGCAAGGTAACAGATGCAATGAAGGCTTACAAAGGAAAAACCATTACATAGAAGAAGGCATAGAATCTATTGACCTATGTCGTCTTCCCATTTTTCTGAATAGTATAGCCATTTTGGGCATTTTGTCAGCTTTGTCAGTTTTTGTAACTGACCAGGTTTATTATTAGAATGTTCCTCTCAAAATATTGCAAAGAGGCAATCATTTTTGTAACGGGGCATTTTGGAGAAGACCTATATATGTAAATTTTTGCAAAGTAAATAAGATCAGAAAAAATTACTTTGGGAAAACCCCTGTAGCTGGGACTACTGTGTGCAACTCTGAGTTTGAAGTGATTTTTGTTGTTCATCTTAGTTAGTTGTGTGATGTTTTTAATGAGGATATCAATACTGGAACTTGAATGAATTGTATTGAATTAGGTTTTTGTTATTTTCATTCAGTGTATTGTATGTTTACTATCTTCAGCATAATCACTCTATTTTCATTTCATTGTACATCTTAGTTCAATAGATTATGTCTTGCATAAAGATTTGGGAAGAGGGGTAATAGAGAGTGAGATTTAGATAATATGGTTATTGTCAAAGTTTCACAATCTTAGAAATCTGGGAATTGCATTGTTACACCTTCTTTCTTCATCTCTGTTGGTAGATGGTAGTTTGCATTCATCCCGCACTGCATGATAGTTTGCATTTCAGATTGCATGTTATTGAGTAAATCCCCTTTCATTGCCTGATTTGTTTGAAGCTTTGAGAAACTGGTTGAACCTCTTCTTCTCTCTGGTTAAGAGCATACCCCTAAAAACCAAAAGAAAAAATTCATTGCATATCTTTCACATAAGGGATACTGTACCTTTCAATTCAAGGGTCATAGATAGATTCCTACTATTGACCCAGTCTGTGGTTACTTTTTGTTCTACAAAAGCTAGTATTGGGTATTTTTAAGAGTCATTATATAAATCAAAATTAAAGTAGAGAAATTGTAAACCAACAACAGCCACAAACACCATCTTGATGTCTTCATCAGGTTTGGTGTCAGTATCTTCATTTTTGCAAGCAGCTAGGTAGCTAGCTTTCTTGCCTTTGTCCTTGTAGTCTCAGGTATCTCTTCTTTCTGATTGTCACTAACTTATGTAATCCTTGTTATCACCTCTATTGGATTTCTTCTCAAAATATTTATCATTAACTTTGTCATCTTTTCTTTTGTTAGGACATCTTGCAGCAAAGTGTCCAAGCGCTTTACAATTAAAGCATACAAGTGGTAACTTTCCTTTGTATTTACCTTTTCCTCTCTGCATTCTTCTAGCCATTAGTGCTTCTATTTCATCTAGATCTTCTTCTTCACTTTCACATTCACTATCTCTTCTAGATGTGTGTCTATGACTTGATTTGCTTATTCTCATAGAAGATTTAAATGCAGACTCTAAGTTTGGTAAGACACTATTATCAAAGTTATTCATCTCAAATGAAATCAGTCTACCAATTAAGCTATCAAGAGTAACTGTATTTTTTGCTACTGCTCTCATTTCTTGAATGACAGAAACTCTAATAGCATATACATGTAGTAAGGTTCTTAAGATTTTACTTACCACTGTCTCCTCTTCAAGTGTACCTCCAACTCCTCCTATAGAATTCACTACTTCTTTGATTCTTGTGTTGTATTGTGTGATGTTTTCACCTTCTTTCATTCTGAGATCATCAAAATTTCCTCTAAGGATTTATATTTTGGCTCTCAAAACATTTGCATCACCTCCATGTACAAGCTTTAGTTTATCCCACATCTTCTTTGCAATTTTGGAATCTTTGACATCTTCAAATTCAGCATCAGAGAGTGAGGAACAAAGCTCTATGACCATACAGTTGTTTTCATGCTTCTCTCTCAATTTATCTACTATTAATACTCCTGTGGGAAACACATATTCAGTATCTAGGAATTGAGTAACATCATTACCAATACCTAATAAGTGGAGTCTTATCCTTCTTTTCCATGAAGCAAAGTTGTCTTTGTTCAACTTGGGCACATCTCATCTATTCATCTTTTGATATTGACTTAGGTCTTGAAACCTTCCTTTCTAAGCACACAATATCTGATACCAATTGTTAGTAATAACTAAGAGGGGGGGGGTGAATATGTGACCTCAAAAATTTATCCTTCAAACTTAACCACCAATCAGTAAATCTCAAATTATTATGTCCCTACAAGATGCATGCCATGAAATACTAATAATGATTAACTGTCTGTCAATTTTCTCTGTTAATCCTTATTCTTTCTTGATTATTGATAATTAGTATAACTATTTACCGAAAATTAGTAAATAAGTAGGGTATACCAATCAATCCAGAGTTAGCTATGTAAGATGCAAGACAATAAAGAAATGAATCATACACACATAAAACATGAATTTTAATGTGGAAACCCTATTAAGGGAAAAACCACTGGGACCGGTACCCCAAATTTTCACTCTTCTGAAGTGAACCCTATTAGGAGCCAACCCTGTTAAAGGTTTCAAACACACTTTTAAGTGCGACCTTGTTAGAGGATTTTATACATAGAGTTTGTCACTTAGTATCGGGCATCTATTGATACCATCCTTGAATCAACATCCTTAGACTGTCAATAGGTATCGGGCAAGTCCAATGCTGCTTTCATGAATCAACCTTTTTGGCACTCCTTGAGATATACCTCAATGTATAGAAGACTGGTAAGTCCTGCTCAGTTAAGAGACTTGACGCTTCAATGGTTAAATTGCAACACTATGACCTATTCATATTGCAACTTTGAATTGAAATTTTTTAGATCTATTTAAGTACATTACCTCTCTAACCAATGTATCAATTCAATCCTTGTGCTCCATACTTTCTGCTCTATGATGTTGTTCTCATTGTTCGTCGGTTTCTGCATAATTCCTTAGCTCTTCCTTCAACTTGTTTGATTAGCACTGCATGAAGTTGTTCTTCATCAATTTCTCTTCAGTGTCCTCTTTCTATTCACTCCCCTTAATCCCATTCATAAATGCATTAAGCTTGTCTCTTATATAGACATAATATTCATTGATTCTTGGCGTGATAAACAATCCAGCCAATTACATTTAAAGCATAACTCCTGATTTGTCTCGTAGATATCTTCTTGCCAACTATACAAATCATCTTTAAATCAATCAATTATCTCTAGTTGAATAAAACAAAGTAGACAACTAGTTAATTCTATTTTTAGCTCTGCCAGCTAGATATTTTGTCATTTTCTAAACTCTCAGTTCTGTCGGTCACCACTGTAGTTAGTCATCGGCGACAAATGACTGATCCGTCAGTGAGACTCTAGTTAGTTTTGTGATCTCCATCTATTTGGTATCATTGGAATTTTATTGGTTAGAACCTTCTAACTTTTCTCGTTGGGCATTCTGTAGTTTTCTTCATTGGGAAACACTATGCTTCTAATCATCGGGTATCACTGTGATTGTTCTTCTTTTCTCTGTCCGTCGGTGTGCACTCCATCAGAGTTTTTTGTCACTTAGTGAATACTTGACTTTTATGCATTTCTAAAAGCATAAATTTGGTTCCTTTGGTTCTCTGAAGTCTTTTGCATTATGTACATAACCGTATAGATGATATCAAGTTGAAATCAATGACAATACAATCCATTAACTGATTTAATGACCTACATTATCTTTCAACTTAACATTATCAAATATTCAATTAGTTACATGTCATCACCACTCTTATGTTTCAACACAAATGTATAGCTATGTATGAACTCAAACTATCTCATATGACTCTAATTTAACTTACTTTGGTTATTGAAGTACTTCAATGCTTGATGATCAGTATAAAGAACAAATTCCCTAGGCAAAAAATAATGTCTCCATTTATTCAAGGCTTGTATTATGGCATAAAATTCCTAATCATACATTGAATACATCCTTTTATCATCATTAAACTTCTCACATAAGTAAGAAACAAGTCTTCCTTCTAGACTTAAGCCAACTCTAATTGCATTTCCACTAGCATCATAATCTGCTTGGAATACCTTATTGAAATCACGTAAAGCTAGCATTGATTGCTCTGTCACCTTTTGCTTATGCAGTTCAAAACTCCTTTTTTCTCCATGTGTCCATTTGAATTCCTTTCTATCCCCTCTCATGGTCTCAGTCATCGGTCCACAAATTGAATTAAAGTTTCTAATACGTTTTTGGTAAAATATAGCTAACCCATGAAATGATCTTACCTCTCCAACATTCTTTGGTGTAGGCCACTCAACAATCACTTTACTTTCTCAGGATCCATCCTCATCCCTTTAGTAGATATTGTGAATCCCAAATACATTAATTCCTCCTTCATGCAAGTAAACTTCTTAAGATTTATTAGAAACTTCTCTTCCCTTAACCTCTAT
Organism: Thuja plicata; assembly: GCA_018584345.1. Lineage (NCBI taxonomy): Eukaryota > Viridiplantae > Streptophyta > Pinopsida > Cupressales > Cupressaceae > Thuja > Thuja plicata. The sequence goes on along the minus strand of MU226829.1, from coordinate 492,097 downwards.
AATACTTGTCTAACATGCATCAAATTCTCCTCCTTGCTCTTAATGAAAATCAAGATATCATCTAGATACACAATGAATAAATTTCCTCAAAAAAATTTTAGAAACTCATCCATTAACCTCATAAAATTCCTTGGTGCTTTAGACAATCCAAAAGGCTTTAACAACCATTTATACAATCCTTGATTTGTCTTGAATGTAGTCTTCCACTCATCACCTTCTCTAATTCATATATGATGGTATCTACTCTTTAAATATATCTTGGTGAAATACCTAGCTCCACTCAAAAAAACCACCAAATAATCCATCCTTGGCAAAAGAAACCCATACATAATTGTGATCTAGTTGATGGCTCTAGAATCAGTGCACATTCCCCATTGTCCATCTTTCTTTGGTTCTAAAACTACAAGTATTGCACATGGACTGAGAATTTCTCTAATCAATCCTCACTGCAAAAAATCTTGTACTTATCTATTGATTTAATCATTCTCTAATGGTGTCATCTATTATGATGATTCATTAGGAAAACTAGCCCCTGGTATCAAATCCATACAATGAATAATACTCCTCATGGGTGCCAATCCATCAAGAACATTATCTGATATGATGTCAGCATATTCATTCATAAATCTATTGATTTCATCAAGATGTTCCTCCTTTGAGATAATATCCTTATATTTCTTAGGCACTGAATCAAAACACACATTTTCATGCCTCGTCTTACCCAAAAAATTCCTTGCATACACTAAACAAATTCTTGCACTAGTACAAACTTCACTGTTAATGGCTTCCTCTGATCCAAGGGTAATAAATTTTTCTTCATCCCATTAGAAAAAATGGTGTACACATTATTCCTACCATCATGTATAGCTTGTATATCATACTACCATGGTCTAACCAACAAGATATGAAACACATCCATAGGCATAATATCACACAAAACTTCATCATAATACTTCCCAATCTTGAATATAACTAGGCATTGTTTACTTACTAGCACCTTGTGTGTTGGAAAGTGATCAATTTTGTAAAAATGTGATTCACTTTTTGGTTGTCATTTATGGAAACAAATCTGGGTTTTATATTGATTCCTATAAAGATAAGTTTTTCTAATTCAGAAATTGACTAAGTATAGAAGTAGAGATACAGAAGTATTTTGGATAATGAAGATCGAGATTGATGAATTAGCAAAAGAAAGCTTAGAGAAAGAAATTATGGGGTATGTATGACCTCCACCTAAGATCAATTTGGTTTTGGTAATGTCTACGGTGAGTTATAAATAATTGAAGACACACAGACTGCAGTAGAACAACGATACAAAGTAGTTGGACAATAGCGAAGATTGAGTGAGTATGAAATGGACTCCAGGCAATCAAAGTTGGATTATGGTTGTTGATAACCTAAATTTTGAGTATGCAAGAGTTCCAACTATACATTTACTATTTTCTTTACTAAATTATGTATTTGTATTGTGAGCCGACTTTGTAATATTTGTAATATTCATATTGGGAGCTGACTTAGTAGTGAGATATATATGTAAGATATTTTTTATAAATATATATGTTGGTTAGTTGGATGAGTATGTTGAGATAATAGCAGAGAAGAGAGTGACAAAGATCAATGAAGAGCTATAAAGTAACTATCTAAGCACTAGTGTTGCTTGTTTTTTTTCATGACTAAGAACACTTTGTAAACAAAATTACTTTGTAAGAGTTGTAAGCTCAGCTGGCCCCTAACAAGGTGTTGTGAACCTTTAATAGGGTTGTAATTCCTTTAATAAGGAAATGTGCTATGTAATATTCAGCTCCTAACAAGGCTAGGTCTCCTAACAGAAACATTATAATTTAGTACATGCTTGTGGGTACCATCCCCACCAGGGTTTTCCCTTGCCCAGGGTTTCCTCAAAAATAAAATATGGTGTTATGAGTACTGTGTCATTTGCTTATATTCTTTTCTTTACTGCAATTTTATGGTTAATGTTTAAATGGTTGAAGAATTTAATTAAGTGCTATAATACTGATTCACCCCCCCTCTAAGTATTATCCAATCCTAACAATTGGTATCAGAGCTTCTAGCCCTTGGAGAGAAAGTGTAATAGCTTGAGGGAGATCGGAATGGATTTGGACAGTTTGCAAGAAATCTTTGATGCTACACTTGAAGACCATGACAAAGAAAAAGAAAAAAATTGAGAGTTGAAATTCAACATGTGAAGAGCTGATAAATTTATAAAGAAACTTAAGGAACAACTTGATCTTTCTAGAAGTCAAAGACAAGATCTTATGGTTCAGATAAAAGAGGGTTCAAATGAAGACAATTCATATCAAGTGAGGCAACTAAAAGAAGAGAATGAGACTCTGAAACTTGAGAATGAGACTATGAATAAAGAAATATAGATACAGAAGGATGCTAAGAAGAAATTTGAGGAAGATTTAAACAATACATTAGATCAAATGAAGAATGAGCCTAACAAATACAATAACAAGTATCTAGAAATGGAGAAATACAATCAGATTATAAAAGGTCAACTTGTTGAAGCAAAGAAACACATTGAGAAACTTCACCCCAGTAGTGATTTGATTGATGAACAGAGAGAAAAATAGAAACCTAAAGGTGATATGACTGGTATTGGCTTCAATGAAGTTGAATGTTCAAAGAATCAGGAAGAGAAATCCAATGAGAAGATTGATGTTGAGAAACCTTATATTGAAGAACCTAGAGAGAAGATCAGACCCTTCAGAGGTAGATACTTTGGTTGCAACCAATTTGGATACATGAAGAGAGACTGCAGAGGTAATGCCCCTTTTAGAACATTTTTCTAGTTATTGTTTTAATTGTAATGGATATGGGCACAAGAAAGAAGAATGCAGAAAACCTAATCAATCTGGGTATAGACAAGACAATGGAAGAGAATATACAGTGAAACCTACATGCTACAAATGTAATAACATTGGACACATTGCAAAGGACTATAAGCTACAAGTTAATCAGGAAAGAAGACCTCCTATATGTTACAAATGCAATTGTAAGACCAAAAAAGGGGTTAGAAAGCATATTTAGGTAACCACAAAACCCTAAACAATATGCTACCCTAACTAATCTAACATTAAAACCATTTGAAACAAGAGTTTAAATATATCCAAGATAACACAAGGAAACTCCCTTCAAATTTAGTTCTAATGGTCTCCTTTCTTCTCCATAGAGGTTGATATGTTTCTCTTTGACAAACACAACTGCACAAAGAACTTGAAAGCTTGGATTGATAATGAGAATTACTAGGAGATAGTGGTTCTTGAGGTTCTCAAGAATCTCGTGGTTAACCTTGAATGAGAGGAATGCATCCCATTTTATAGAAAATGAGAGACATTTAGGTGAGATTGCAGAAAATCCTTGCATAAATGCAGATTTTGGTTGGTGAGATGCTTGGAAGCATGAAATGGGGGAGAGATATTGAGGAGATATTGAGAATATTTGTGGAGCACCTTAATAGGGATGAGAATCCTCAATTAAGGGATATGATATTTAGGTTAGACTATGAATCTTTAATCAAATCCATAATTCAATATTCTCAAATATTCCTCAAAATCAAATTAGATTCTATGAAATTGTTAAATACCATAAATTGAAATTAGCTAATTAATTAATAAAAAATAATTAATTATTGGAGACTTAGGGAAATGGGGAATAAATAAAGTTTGTTTATTTATTCAATTAGAACTTAGGATAAACTATGGGTTATTCATCCAAAGGGGGAAATTAGTGGGTTATTGGTCAAATTGAAGATATTGATGTCGAATTGGAAGGATTTTGATAATATTGATAAGGTTTAGGGATAATACCAAGGGTTCTGGAATAGTTTAGGAAAATCATGAGGCATCAATGATCTTTAACAATGTGCCCGGATAATGATGATTGGAAATGATTGAAAAGTGCCAATGAACTTTGATGGTGTCATAGGATTGCAATGGGGAAACATCGATGATCTTTAACAATGTTCCTGAAATGATAATCAGAAATAGTATTAAAAATAATGAACAACACTATTGAATTGAAATTGATAGATTAATAGCGATAACACCAATGATCTTTGACAGTGTTATCAAATGGTTGATTGAAAGGATACGAAGCATCGATGATCTTGGAAAATGCTCCTGTAATGATGATAAGATTGATTGAATTGGAATTAGAGTTTGATCAATTGGTTTGAAATTGGGTTGATTAGGCATCGATGATCTTGGACAATGCCCCAGAATGGTCGGAATGAGTCCAAACAATTTTGCAAATGATTAGGAATAGAATAGGATAGATTTGAACTAATTTAGGAAGGTTTGGAATTGTTTAGGATCGAATGGGATTGGTTTAGGAAGGTTTGGGATGGTTTAGGATCGAAAAGGATTGGTTTAGGAAGCTTTTGAAATGATTTGGAAAATAATCAATTTGATAGAGAAAGTAGAATTGTTAGTAAATAATTGAACATTTTTGCAATATTCAATCATTGATGAAAGACACAATGTCACTATACAATAAAGATCATATGTGCGACATAGAGGAATAATTAGGTCACAAAACAACGCTTTGATTTTAATGCAAAAAATGTTAAAACACGTAGACCAGTAGGCTTGAACCATTTTTAGTTTTCTATATTTTGCCCCTCTTTGATACAATGCGATTATGAGCATTGTGTCAAAGAATCCTGAAGAAAATAGCATTAAAATATGCCCCATTGATAATGGGATACATAGGTGCCCCCTCGAGAAGTCATCCAAAAAATACAAGTGATAGGTCGATTTATCGACAATGCCGAGACGGGTCCACAACAATGATTGGATCAAAAATTGGAGGTCAAACACAAAAGTTATGAGGTCTAGAGTGTCAAAATCATCATGACCAATAAAAAACACAAGGGATACACGTCCATCTAGGCAACCAAGAGGCTATAAAAGGGCTCGGAAGGGGTTTTGGAGCTCATTTTCACTCTCTCATTTGCAAGTATTGAGCTCTAGAGCAAGGAAGATGGATCGAGTGCTACCGGAGATTCAGCATGGGGAACGAGTTCATAGCTTCTGATGGTCAGCCAATGCAGAACTCAAGGTGAGTACATCAAAGCCTCTTAGTGGTTTCTTGCTTTGCACACTTTCCTAGGTTGTTTAGTTGGTCAAACATGGGTCAAACAGGGCTGGCACAGGCTAGCACATGCCACCTACGTAGGTCACATGCCCGCCTGCCCAGGTCACGTGCACACCTACGCAGGTAGTGCAGGCGGGTGGCCATTCTACACAAGTGGTACAATAACCTACGCAGGTGGTCAAAAGGGCCTCAAAATAGGGTCTAGGGGTGCCTAAACCACCCTAAACTTCCCTAAACTTGTCAAAACCCTAGGAAAAGGTCAAAATTAGGCCAAACTAGGTCAAAATAGGTCCTAGGTTAGTCAACAAGAAATAGAAAGTACAGAAAGTTGACCAAAGTCACATGGTGATCATAGGAGGAGCTGCCAGTTCCACAGACACGGGAGAGTAGACCAGCGTGTCTAGACATACACCACAGGTTGAGTGGACATGAGAGGTAGATTCTCGCCTCTCTAGGATTGTACTATATCATGTACATGCCTAAGATTAGGGAAAACAGGGGGTTGATCACAGTGTTAGCCGAGTAATGGCACTCGAAGACCAGTTCCTTCCACCTGCCAACAAGGGAGGTGACAGTGACACTAGAGGATGTATGGCACGTCCTCAAGATTCTGATTAATGGCAAGCTAGCTGAGTACAATCCTACTATAGGGAGATAATAATTGCACTAGTTGTTTGAGAGTGATGATGAGGATCTAGACATTTGAGATTTTGAGATCAGATGGGAGACCGTGGCTAGGTAGCATGATAGTTTGATTATTGTGATTTGTGGATTGACTGCATGCCTCTTGGTTCTAGACAGACAAGGTCATGGGTTCCCCATTGGTTGGGGGAGAGTGCTAGAGTAGATGATCATGGAGGGCATAGTGTTTGCATGGGGGCCATGCATGCTTGCGATGACTTACTATCAGCTCCACCAGTTGGCTTATCGAGGAGGACTATCGATCAGTAGTGGGATCACATTATTGCAGGTGTGGGCCTACGAGCACATAGCTATGTTTCGGCCGATTGCTCAGAGAGTGGTGTTGCCAGATTTTCTGTATGTTTACTAATATCGAGGGGTGCCTATGAAGGGCCCACTAGGATACACATTGCACTTTCGACATGAGATAGATCTATTGAGAGACTTCACATGGCATCCATACAGATTTTTCCCTGGATGGGACGATGATGTAGGTCACCTTCCTTACTGCAGATAGGAGAGGTACCTCATTGGGAGGTTTGTGATGGGTCATATAGTGATTGAGATGCAGCTCCCAGAGTGATTCAGGTGACAGTTTAGAGAGGTACAGGGAGTATCGATAGGCACAATGTTGTTTGCTAGATCAAGAGCCGAGGCCAGGACATGGGGTGCCACACTCAAACCTCAGGTGGCTTATGCAAAGTTCATGCAGTTACATCCCAGACCATGGGGTGTAAATGCAGATGTGACTTATGAAGGGACCATAGATGAGTATGACAGATGGTTTTCTCAGCATAGGCTGATTCCTCTAACAGATCTAGATGTGGGGATACCAAGAGTGCGGGTGCTAAGAGATGAGAGCACTGAGGAGGAGGATGAGGATTAGGGGGACGAGGAGGAGGAGTTATACAAGGATGATGATGATGATGATGATGATGAGGACAAGGATCGCAGTGATATGTCGATGTAGATAGATGAGGACAGGGATGAGCCACCACAAGGTCCTGATGATAGATTGGAGAAGCAGAGACAATGCATCATAGAGCTTATGAGCCAGATAGATAGATTGACACTGGAGAGAGATATAGATAGAGCTACATGGGCTATAGAGTGATCAGCAATCATAGCACATATGGACATGTTGACAGCAGAGAGGGATGCAGCTATGGCTAGACCACAATGTATGCAGGAGGAGGCACACCAGTTTATCAGTACCATCAGTGATATAGGTGTGCGTGATATTTTAGGGATGCTAGGGGATGCCCGGGAGGAGAAGAGGTACTAGCAAGATGAATACAAGAGAGATGTGCCACAAGATCAATGGGCACCAAGTTACAGAGCATCATCTAGCAGATCGTACTCCCATAGGACACAGAGCAGTGGGGGAGTACTAGGACTAAGGCGGCTACCCAGATCAGGATAGACAAGGCATCAGACAACGGGAGCCTCATCTTCCAAGATGGATAGGGATCAAGAGGACTAAGAGAGCATGGGTTGACAGGAGGTCTCTCTAGTAGAGGGACAATTTTGATAGACATGTGACATGTTATGAGCCTGCGGACCTTAGTGTATACAAACACCTTGATTTTTGTACTCTGATACTTTTTGAGACATTGATATATGATATGTAGCTATTTTATGATGCACACAATGGATACTTATGTATATGCTTTACTTTCTTGATATATGATGATGCTTACGTATTGCAATGTATTGCCTTTGTTACACAATAATATTTGTTATGGATGCAATAATTGTCTTTGTCTTTTTTCTATTTGAAATGTATGAAATGCAAAATGTAAATGTATGTTTGAAATTTGTCTCATGCATAAATGAATGAATGTAAAATGCACATGTTTTTGTAGTTTTTCAAGTTTATGTATGCACAATGCACTTGTTTTTGATGTACCAGAGTACTAGACCAAGGCGACTATGAGGACTGAATGAAGAATTGTTAGCAGAAATTAGAAATTAGATGATGAAGTGTTAGTAGAAAAGATGTTGGCTTTCAAAGTGCAAATTATGTTAAGAGATTATTTTGATATTGCAAAAGTAGATGTGGCGCATCATGGCACAAAAGCTAGAGCACAAAATTCATCCTTTTTGTGTAAACAAACACGATGCAGGCAGGTGATGATCTTCTCTATCCCGAAAGCATGTATCAGACATGCCCCAAAATTTCATGAGATCATCAAACAGGACAAAAAAAGATAAAGCAAAATGAATTGGTCATGAACCATCCTAGCTACTCTCATAAGATCAAATAATATCATCAAGTAGCATAGGAACATGAGAAAAAAGGAAAATAAAAAATACTCACTGAAACAATGTGAGCCAATAGCCATTCTGATCTTTTGTTACTTGCATTAAATGTTCGTTGATTAGTAGCTTAGATTTGCAAATTAATTTATTTGATAATTGATTGATAGCTTGGACAAATTGATAGATAGAAAAGGTCGAAAGATTGAGCAGTCCAAACTGATTGAATGCTGAGTCACAATGATTCAAATTGCATATGATTTTGTTAAGCACCGATTTGATGATTCTACCACTGATGTCAACAAACATGATGCTTAATTCGCAAAAAGAAGATAAGTATGTACAAATTTATTGTAGATTTTTGAAGAAATTTTGCAATTTTTAGGATTTTTGAGATATATGAATTTTTTTGGACTTTTTTCAAGATCATATTTGAATTTTTAGCAATTTTTTTCAGGACATTATTTGATTATTTAGAAGTTTTTTCAAAAAATTATTTGATTTTATTTTTTTTTGGAATTTTTGCTTATTGGATTTTTAGGATTTTTTAGGTCATTAAGATATTTACAATGTGTTATCTCCAGAATTAGATAGTCAAGGAATCTCATGGGTAAACCATGTTCAAGGTCTTTCCCCCAATTTGAATTCAAATTCAAAGATGCTCAGTGCCAGGACTCTGCCCCTAGACAACAAAGAGGCTACATACAAAGGCCAAAAGGACAGATAGACTAGGTATACCAAGGGGAAGACAAAGAAGATCAACCAATTATAGGCCATAAAGGGGCACTAGGGTCAATGAAAATCAAAAGATGTGATCAGGAAATGACATCAGGATACCAGGTGGAACCATGATAGGCAATGGAGCAACAACTTACTATGTGTGGCGCCTGTTTGCCAGGTTTTCAACATGGTACTTGCCCAAAGTGCCTGTTTGCTACGTTTTTTCTATTGGACAGGATTTTTCTCTTGATTTCTATTTTTGTGTGCCAAGATGCCTATTTGTGAGGTTTAAGGCAACCATTTTTACTTTTTTGATTTTTTTTTCTTTTCTCTTTTTTATTTTTTTGATATTTTCTCAGAAATGTTTTCAATTTTTTTGTACTTTTTTCAGGAACTTTTTTCAATTTGTTTGTACTTTTTTTAGAAATTATGCATAATTCTTACAGAGGTGCATTTTTTTCAGTGCCTCTGGCAATGGTTCTCCCTCTAGTGTTGCAAGATGATACACTGCAAACCCATATGATGCTGTGACTATATACAGGTCATCCCAATTTGGTTTTAATTTTCTAGCCTTCTCTTTGTGTGGCTGGGTCTTGTAATTCATCTTTAGAACTAAGTCTCCAATCTCAAAATGGAGAGCTTGGACCTTCTTGTTGTAACTCTATTTTAGGCAGTTCTAGTAGGCTTGCAAGTGTACCAAGGCAATTTTTTGCCACTCATCAAGCATCTTGACCTCATGCAATTTGGAAACTATATACTATTCATCATCAACAATGCCTTGTAAGGATACTTTCAATGAAGGAATTTCAACCTCGAGGGGTAATATGGCCTCAAATCCATAGATAAGAGAGTACAAAGTAGCACTAGTGGGGGTGTGGATGCTGGTCCTGTAGGCCCACAGAGTTGGGTTGAGTTGTAAGTGCCAATGGCGACCAGCATCATTGATAGTCTTTCACAGGATCTTAATGATGGTTTTGTTAGATGCCTCTTCTTGTTCATTTCCTTACTAGTAGTAGATGCTAGAAAATCCATGACATATTTTGAATTTCTCACAAAGTTGGGTGACATCCTTGTTCTGGAACGGGCTACCATGGTTAGTAATAATGGCCAGAGGAACTCCATAATGGAAAATGATATTATATCATCTTAAAATGGAAAAAATTACATGTTAAGAACATTTATCCCTCCTTAGGGGATTTTTTTGACCTCCATCATATCATCCTCCCATTTCTGCATCATCCCCTACTTCTGTGCCTGATTAGGACCCTGATTGGGCCTCTCTGGGCACCTTCTACCCCACCTGGCATGTTTTCCAGGGGTTCTGGCTCCCTGGGTCAAGGTTGACCTCGACCTTGAAATAGGTCATGGTCAACCTCAACCTTGACCTAGTTCAAGGTCAACCTTGACCCTGACCAGGGTCCTCCTTTCAAATCTGGGAGCTTGTAGGCTGTCGGGGGTCACCCAAAATTCAATTTTCCCACTTCTGGGTCGACTGTTTCGGGTTCCAAAGCGGTGATTCCTAAATTATATTTAATATAGGTCCTATTCTAGGGGTATGTGTCTAATTAGAATTTAATTCTCCTATGTCGGCCTCTTTAGAAGATTGTGCCCTAGTTTCATATAAAAGGAAGCTTTTCTCTCTCATTTTCTCTAAGTCTTCTAAGTGCAAAAAAGCTCTAACCAAGATTTTGTCAAGAAGCAAAAGGTTCAAGAATCCATTGTTCTACATGTTTTCAAGCTCTCAAGATGTTCAAGTAATCATCTCAAGCATTCAAGTTCTCCATTGAAGATCAAGGATTCAAGCTTGAAATCCTTTGAATGGATTTGGCACTTGCATTCAAGATTCATCATTCAAACCCTAGATATAGCCATTATGATGGTGTGATCTTCCTTCAAGATCCTTTGTGCATCCTCAAGACTCTTTCATTACTTCTTCAAGGTTGATTCCAAGCATACAATCATGGAGGTTTATGGTTTCTATTGAGTTAAAGATTTCATATTTACATACTTGCATACATTTGAATTATAATTGCATATCTATTAAATATCATAGCTTCATTCTTAGATTCAATTCTACTACTCGTTAGCATTCTATACTTTATTGATTTCAAGGTTAATTCCTAAATTGGGGTTTGACTAAGGTAAACCCCTCCACCCCAACAAAAAAATCTATTTTTCTTTCAGGTACAAGTTTAGGATTGCGGATTTGGACACAGATCTAGATACCCTTTTCGGCTTTCTTTTGGACTCCGCAAACAAATTCTCTATTGGACCTGTGCAGGTCAGGGTTGACATTATTGGGTCAGGGTTGACATTTATGGGTCAAAGTCAACCTTTTTCATAAGACGGCATCAGATCAGAAAAATATTTCTTGGTTTTGTTCGTCTCTACATTCCGGTTCTGGATCATACTTCAGTTTTTCCAGAAACAGAGTACAGACCTCAGAAAATAGCATTCTTTGATCTGCAATACTTTAATGTTGGTTCTTCTTCCTATCCTTTTCAATTACTATAATGAATCATATTTACTTAATAATTAACAAAATTTAAGATCTCCTTCTTTACTCTTTTTCCAAATAGTTGATTCATTTGTGCATTGATCCTTCTTTGGGGTTAATCAACTTGGATCTTCCATTTGTGCATTTGCGGATAGAAGAGGAGCATCTTATCTTCCTCATAATCACATTTCAATATAGTTACAATTTAAATGTAAAGGTTAGGGAAATAAACAATCAAACCCTAATAAAACTAAAACTAAATAAAGATCTTTTCTTCAATTACATTTTGGTGAACCCGCGATAGAAAACTCCTTCTTTCTGTTAGATTTACATCTTAAATTACAATTTGCATACAAAAAACAAAAAACAAAAAAAATTTAAATACTCATAAAAATACAAAAACACTTATTGCTTTTTCATTATGAAGTTCTTTTGGTGTGTGGCTATTTTTCTCATTATGCTTCTTTTAGCATCTCTTTATAGTACCTATGATGTCTATGAGAGTATCATCCATTTTATCATGTTTGTTAATATTCATGTTTCACTTGCTTATGCTATTTTAAGATTGACTAATACTAGTCTCCCTAAATTCAAAACTTTAATTAAGGATTTGTGTAGTGGACTTATTGCTCTTTTGGATTATGTGAAGAATTTTGTGGATGATACCCCATTGCCTAATCTTCCTAATCCTAATCTTAACCTTCCTAATCCAATCATTCCTAATAACCCTACTCCTATTCTTCCATCCTCCATCCCTAGTTCTTCTCACACTTTTGTTAAGGCTCAAACTATGGTACAAGATGAGGATGTACAATAATTTCTAGATTTACCTTCTCCTTCTTATCCCGTCGATGATGATATTAAAGGTAAATCCAAAGAAAATCCTCCTAAAAATATTGTTCCACCCTACACGACATTCTCTCATGAGCATCATAATCAATCATCTCCTATAGACGCTCTGCAAGATAGGTATACTACTGGATACACTATGGTTCATAAACAAGGTTATAAGGGTTTAATGCTTGGTGTTAATGAACATGGCATTAAAAACCCATTCAATGTATCTCCTAAACAAAATATGCATGGTATAGGATTCCCGCCTTCTCAATTTGAGGTAGCTGATCTTAACTATCATCCTCCTCTTCATATTCTTCTTCAAACACCTACCTTAGACCACCCTTATACTCAAGATGTGGATAAAAAGGTGTATGTCTAGTTAATGAATTCCAAGAAATAAATCTTCAAACCCATTCCGAGAAATGCTCTCTCTAAATAAAAATTTCCTTTTCATTATAGTAATAAAAATTTACTTGATGCCTGCGTGCATTTCAAGCTAGATGTTAGAGAAAGAGCTGCTTTGGGAATTATATCTCATTCCCATGCAGTATTACAATTTCTCCATAATTTTGATATAGGGCATTCCCCTCATTCCTCTACAAGTTAGATTGTGTTTCTCCTCTTGTCTATTCACTAGGGGACAAGAGGTATCTTATTCCAGTCTTCTACGATCCATTTTACTCTTAGCATATCTTTTGTGTTGAGTTTAATTGGTTATTCTTTCTATATTCTATCCCTATAAATCACTCGTGATATCTTTTCTAAAACATTTTCTTTGTAAGGATACCTCTTTGCTATGAAAACTCTTGATATAAATTGATATACCCCTTTCCTATACACCTGGGGGGCAAGGTATGTTCTTTCTTCTTCTATCTAAGGAGTTACTTTCCTTAGCTTAGGGGCATGTGTTTATCTTACAACATTATTTCTTTATAAAGATTTGTGTTTTCACTATTGATACCCTCTTATATGAGAAATGATTTTCCTAGGTCATCACCTCTTCTTTATTTTGCAAACTATGCTCTTGATAAACTCTTGCTCTTGCTTTGGGTTAGAGTTTGACTCCTTCATTTCTAGATTCCTCTTCGTCTTGATGACAGGGGGCTTGATGATTGAATCTTTGGTCCCTCTTTTCTTTAGAAGATGACATTTTGTCATAAGCACTCCTCTATGGTGAGGGTCTTGTTGATAAGATCTCTTCCCTTTTGAGGATCCTTTTTCCATAAGTGACATATCCATTTCATGGTTATCTATGCTCTTGGATGTAAGGGTTAATACTCTTCGCTAAGAATATGGTATACATTGTTGTTAAGTGGGATATCTCCTTACCTTGTGAAGTAGGTATCCTCTTCCTCTTCCTTATCCTATCTATTGGGTAGCCATGATAAGGAGGGGGGCATATATAGGGTCTTCCTTGTACTATAGTTTAAATTTATTTACATTTTGCAGCATGCTAAATCCTTGGAAGGTAACGCACACAAGTTGCTAAATCCTAAAGAGACACATTTTTTACTTTTATGTTTGTTAAATCCTTGGAAGGTAACCCACACAAGTTGCTAAATCCTGAAGAGATACGAACCCTTTTTATTTTTTTATATGCTAAATCCTCGAAAGGTAACACACATAAGTTGCTAAATCCTGAATGGACACACATTTTATATTCCATAGTGATACAAGAAAGTAGATCTATGGATATTTTCAAAAGACATCAGAAGACGCATTTACAATTACAAGCACATTTTATGGGTGAACCTATTTGGGCTCTTCCTCCTTGGTGATTCATAGTAAGGTGGGCATCTTACTAGGTGAGGTAATCACTTTTTTCTTTTCTCTCTTTTGCTTTCATGCTAGTAGGACTAGATCATGAAGCTATGTTATCTATGGTGTTGTTCTTGTTTTACTCATGTAGTCATGTATATTTTCTATGATTGATTGCTCTTTAATTTCATATCTTTATGTATGTATGTTGAGTTAGAATCCTTGGTTTGGAGACTTATTTTCCTGGCTTAGTGATATTCTACCTCATTGCGATCCACCGAAATCTTTCCTTCTAACTTTACCATGAGCATGTTTGATTTCCATACTCTCGCTAAAGTGGGGGCTTAATGTATCATCTTAAAATGGATGCACTTCCATGTTAAGAATTTTTATCCCTCCTTAGGGGATGTTTTTTACCTCCATCATATCATCCTCCCATTTCTGCATCATCCCCTGCTTCTGTGCCTAATTAGGACCCTAATTGGGCCTCTCGAGGCACCTTCTACACCACCTGACATGTTTTCCAAGGGTTCTGTCCCCCTAGGTCAAGGTTGAACTCAACCTTGACCTAGGTCAGAGTGGACCTCGACCCTGACCAGGGTCCCCCTTTCAAATCTGGAATCTTGTTGGCTGCCAGGGGTCATCCAAAATTCAATTTTCCCATTTCTGGGTCGGCTGTTTTGGGTTCCGAAGTGGTGATTCCTGAATTATATTTAATATAGGTCCTCTTCTAGGGGCATGGGTCTAATTGGAATTTAATTCTCCTATGTCAGCCTATTTAGAAGATTGTGCCCTATTTTCATATAAAAGGAAGCCTTTCTCTCTCATTTTCTCTAAGTCTTCTAAGTGCAAAAAAGCTCTAACCAAGATTTTGTCAAGAAGCAAAAGGTTCAAGAATCCATTGTTCTACATGTTTTCAAGATCTCAAGGTGTTCAAGTATTCATCTCAAGCATTTAAGTTCTCCATTGAAGATCAAGGATTCAAGCTTTCAAGGCTTTGAAGGGATTTGGCACATGCATTCAAGATTCATCATTCAAACCCTAGATCTAGCCATTATGATGGTGTGATCTTCCTTCAAGATCCTTTGTGCATCCTCAAGAATCTTTCATTACTTCTTCAAGGTGGATTCAAAGTATACAATCATGGAGGTTTATGGTTTCTATTGAGTTCAAGCTTTCATATTTACATACTTGCATACATTTGAATTATAATTGCATATCTATTGAATATCATAGCTTCATTCTTAGATTCAATTCTACTACTCGTTAGCATTCTATAATTTATTGATTTCAAGGTTAATTCCTAAATCATGGTTTCACTAAGGAAAACCCCTCCCCCCCAACAAACAAATACCTTTTTCTTATAGGTACAGGTTTGGGATTGCGGATTTGGACACAGATCTTGATACCCTTTTCGGCTTTCTTTCAGACTCTACTAACAAATTCTCTGTTGGACCTGTGTAGTTCAGGGTTGACATTATTTGGTCAAGGTTGACATTTATGGGTCAAGGTTGACCTTTTTCATAATACGGAATCAGATCAGAAAAATATTTATGGGTTTTGTTTGTCTTTGTGTTCCGGTTTCAGATCATACTTTAGTTTTTCCAGAAACAGAGTATAGACCTCAGAAAATATAATTCTTTGATCTGCAATACTTTAAGGTTGGTTCTTCTTCCTATCCTTTTCAATTACTGTAATGAATCATATTTACTTAACAATTAACAAAATTTAAGATCTCCTTCTTTACTCTCTTTTCCAAATAGTTGATTCATTTGTGCATTGATCCTTCTTTGGGGTTAATCAACTTGGATCTTCCATTTGTGCATTTGAGGATAGAAGAGGAGCATCTTATCTTCCTCATAATCAAATTTCAATACAATTATAATTTAAATGTGAAGGTTAGGGAAATACACAATCAAACCCTAATAAAACTAAAACTAAATAAAGATCTTTTCTTCCTTTACAGATATAATTCAGGATGAATCTGGAAATTTGCTTGTCGGTGATGTATGTCATGTGGATAGCTTCCGCCCATTTGGTAAAGTACTCAATGGCCATCATGATGTAATTGTGGCCATTAGAAGATGGGGGTGTGATCTTCCCTACCAGGTCAAATGCCCATTGAGAGAAGGGCCATGGAGAAACCACTAGTTGGAGATCCTGTGCCAGAGCATGAATCAAATTACCATGAATTTGGTACTTGTAACATTTCTTAGAAAATTTATGAGCATCTTGCTCCATGGTAGGCCAGTAGTATCCTGCTCAAACCAAATTCTTGGTGAGACTCAAACCATTGAAATTTCCACCACAAATACCATCATGGACCTCATGTAAGGCAGTGTCATCCTCTCGCAAATCGAGACATCTAAGGAGGGTTTGGTCATAGGCTCTCCTATAAAGGGTATTACAAATGATGACATAATGGGAGGCTTGATGGATAAGAGCTCAACACTTGTTCTGGGATAAGGTAGTGGGTAATATCTAGGCATGTAGGTAATTATAGACATCTTGATACCAAGGGGAATCAAGACCAACAATGTCACACATGAACTCAGATTGCAGAATATTGAATGCTAGAAGCAATAGCTACTCAACATGAAATTCACATCTCTCTTCATTATTCGGCATGTCAATCATAGATGCAATAGTGGCCATAGCATCTACTTATTTGTTATTTACCCGTGGAAGCTAGAAAAAACTTATTGAGATAAATTTCTCCTTGAGAAAGTCAGCCAATTGTTTGTAAGGTACTAGCTTTTCATCCTTAGTTTTATAGTCATCAGTGACCTAGCAGATGACCAACTAAGAATCACCATACACCTGAGGTGCTGGATTTTCCATTGAATAGAAATTTTGAGTCCAATGATAAGTGCTTCATATTCAGCAATGTTGTTGGTACATGCAAATGTGATTCTGTAAGATTTTGGAATGACATCACCTTGCGGGATGAGAAACATGATGCCTGCCCCTGATCCATGCCTAGTATGTGATCCATCAAAGTAGAGTTTCCATTCATTGGATTTAGTGAAAGAGAAAATGGACTCATCTGGAAATTTTGAAAGTAACAGGTGATCATCAGGAACTGGTGCCTCTATGAGCTGATCCTCTATCACTTGGCCTTTTATTTATTTTTTGTCCACATACTCTATGTCAAACACACTCAGTAGCATGACCCACTTGGCTAGGTGACCCATGAGAGCTTCTTTTCCTAAGAGATACTTCAATGGATCAATCCGGGACACGAGCATGGTTTTCTGGTGTAGCATGTAATGTCTTAACTTTTGTGTGGCAAAAACCACAACAAGACAGGCTTGTTCAATGAGTGAGTAGTTTAATTCATATCCAACCAGTGTTCTGATGATGTAATAAATATCTCTTTCTCATCCTTGTTCATCATGTTGTGCAAGAAGAGCACCCAGTGCAGTTTCCGTGGCAGAAATGTACAAGATAAATGGCTTCCCTAGAATGGGGGGCATCAAGATTGGTGGATGCAACATCCTTCAGTTGTTGGAACGATTGCTCACATTTATCATTCCAATGGAAGGTCACACCTTTGTGCACTAGATTTTGAGATGAATGGAATTTATCTGCTAGTTGTGCAATAAATTGGCAGATAGAGTGTAGTTTGCCTTGTAGACTTCTCAGCTTCCTTAGAGTGTTTGGAGGAGGCATTTCTAAAATGGCTTGCACCTTTTCTGGGTCCACCTTGATACCTCGTTGGGAGATGATATAGCATAGGAGTTTGCCAGAAATAACTTCAAAAACACACTTTCTAGGGTTCAAGAGGAGATAATACCCTTCCATTCTTTCAAAGATTCTGGCTAGAATACTCAAATGATCTTTCCTCATTGTAGATTTGTAGAGGAGGTCGTAAACATAGTATTCCATTAAGATGTGCATAAATTCATGGAATATTGTGGTCATTACCCATTGATAAGTTGCTCTAGCATTCTTGAGGCTGAAGGGCATGACATTCTAGCAATACATTCCCCAAGGACATGTGAAAGTTGTCTTGGCATGATCCTCAGGGGAGATTTGAATCTGGTTGTAACCAGAGAAGCCATCCATCAGTGACAACATCTCGTAACCTGTAGTCATGTCGACAATCATGTCGATGTTGGGTAGAGGAAAATCATCTTTAGGGAATTTCTTATTTAAATCATGGAAATGAATGCATATCTGTATGCCCCCAGTGTTCTTGCTAACAGGAACCAGATTGGAAATCTAGTCTATGTAATTAATAGGTTTAATAAATCCTACATCCAATAACTTCCTCAATTCTAATTTTACCAATAGAGCTATTTAGGGATGCATTTTTCTTAGCATCTATTTTACTGGCTTCACACCTGGCTTCAGAGGGAGGTGGTGAAGAACTAGCTTAGGATCTAGGCCAGGCATGTCAGCATATGACTAGGCAAAATTGATCTGGTGCTCAAGGAAAAATTTGACAAACTCATCCTTCTCTTTAGGCGAGAGTGATGCTGCAAAATGTATGATCTTGGGGTTGTTTGGTGTTCCCAAGTTAATTTCATCTGTCATTTCAATGAGTAATTCTAACTTCTCCTTTGGAGGGGTTATGTCTAGTCTTCCATCCTCGGGTGCCTCAGAGAGGTTTTCACCCTTAGATACATTCTTTGTTTTTACTTTTGCATGGTCAACTGGTGCCTTTCAATTTTCACCAGAGGACCTATTCTTTTTATTTCTCTCTTTTTGATTTTGTCATTTTCAATTTTGTGACTAGAAGATAGAGTTGACTCCCCAAGATATGCACTAGCTACAACATCAATGGAGAATCCTCTTTTTTGGTCGCCAGATGGTATGCCCTCTCAGAGCTCAAAGAATTCTGATATTGCTTCATCATTCTTGAAGCAATCCAAGCTCAGTGGTCCTTGCTCGTCCCAATAAATAAGCTCAGGGTAGACTAGGGGGATGTCATCATTAGTGGCATATATTTTTTTAGGGCTAGAGGTAAAGGCAAAGATGTAAATGTCAGTGTCTTCAGAGTCAGAGACTTCATGCACTGAAGGTTTAGGACTGGGATCCCAAAAAATTCTAGACCAAGGATTAGGATTGGTTACCAGAGGAGGGGGAATTGTGTTAACATGTTTGTCTACCATAGGTAGGTCTACAGGGTTAGGGAAGAAACTATCAAGCTCATAAGGACTAGAAGTACACGTATTCCATTCCCACTCATTTGAATTGGTAGTGTACTCAAAATGGGGATCCTCAGATGCCTTTTCATCGTTTGAAACCTCTACATTTTCACATGAGGCCATTTTGGCATTCAAAGAGCCAATTTGTAATGGTTTGAATCCAATGCCTAGATGAAGGGGATGGCCTTTTGCAGCAATTGGTTCAACAATTCCTTGTTTGTGTACTCCAAGACCACTATGGCCATCATATCATTTTTTTTGCATGAGTGTGAACCCAGGCCCATATTTTTCAATGGGTATCTCAGTGGGCTCATGTTCTTGTTTCTATTGATCTTGGAAGATCCAGCTGGATGCATTTTCATAGACATGTTCTTCGTGCCAACCTCCCCATAGAGTGAATGTAGGTGAGGGCATAACCTTCATGGTAGTTTTGGGTGGTTGTGCTTACAATAACTTTGGTTTTCCATAAGACTTTGGGGAGAGAGGAAGCTTCCCAATACAAAAATCTTGTGCCATGGTATACTCTCCACACCCTTTATCTTCAATCTTCAGCTTTCCTTTGATCATTTTTTCAAGGGTGGCAGCATCATATTTGGAGGAATTAGATGTAGTGGCTTCACTATTGGTAGGCACCTATTGTGTGGGCCCTTCTCTTAGATTGGCACAAAATTGGAAAGGGTTAGGATCTCCTAGGACGGTGATTTCAACTCCCTCATGAAAGAACTTCAGACATTGATGGTACATAGAGGGAACCGCCTTCATGGCATGGATCCATGGGCATCCTAAGATCATGTTATAGGGCAAGTCTAGATCCAGGACTTGCAGCAATGTGTTTTCAGTAACCGAACCAATTCTTATGGGCAGTGTGATGAATCCCTTAGAGGGATGTTCAGTGTCATCATAGGACTTTATTGTGATTCTCCTGGAAGGATAAATGTCACTCTCATTGTAACCAAGATCAAGAATGACCTTCAAAGTGCAAATATTAAGTCTTGCTCCACTGTCTATCATGACTCGCTAGACCATGGCATTATGGATAAATACTTCTAGATGGAGAGGGTCATTGTGGCCAAGCCGGTCATGTGGAACATCATCTTTGGAAAGTGTGACATGTTGGGATGCAGAGAAGTGCCCCATTATGGCCTGAAACTAGTTAGTGTCAATGTCGGTCAGAATAGTGGACTCTTTCAAAGCTTTGTCAAGGACTTCCTTGTGCTGAGGGAATGGGCACAGCAAATCAAGGATTGATATCAAGGCAGAGGTCTTACCCAACTGGTCAACATGGTTGTAATCTAAAGGTACCTTGGGTTTGGATGGTGTGCTAGGCACAGTAATCTTGGTACGATGGGTAGCGACTGCACATTGAGGGTTGCTATCTTTATCCCGAAAGGTCAGAGTGGACACAAATGAATCGGCCTCAGAGAAATAATTGACATTGTTCTTAGAATTTGAATTTGATGTAGAGGCCCTTCCCTTTTCATGATCAACCAAGGGGTTTTTGAAAATAGTATTGTCAGTGTTGGAATATCTCGCTATGGGTTCAACTTCAATCACACCTTCAGCAATAAGGTCTTGGACCTTGTGTTTTAGTTGGTAGCAGGAATTGGTCCTATGTCCCTTTTTGATGATAATCATAGTATTTGTTTTGTCCCACCAAGGGGGTTTCACTGCTGGAGAATCACAGAGTTCAGGTAATTGAATGTATTTGTTTTGCAATAATTGTTGCAGGACCAAATGGAGTGGTTCACCCAATGGTGTGAACTATCTTTGCGGTCCATCTCTATACCTTGACGGTCGACGTTGTCGATTATCATTCATTTGTGCTTGAGCTTGTGTTGGAGCTGGCATTGGAGGTGGTGCTTGAGTCGTTGTCTATGTATTGGTAGTTGTGGGTCCTTTGAGACTCATTTTTTGTTGTGTCACATTAACTGTCTGTGCATCAACAACGTCATCATTTGTGACATTTTTATTCTGAGACCAAAATTTTGGCTTGTCACTGGAAGTGCTCGTAGTCTGATTGTCCTTGTTGATTTTTAATACTCCTTTTCAATAAGAGCATCTTCAATGTCGATTCCCTTTTTCATGAGATTTTGAATTATACTTGGTCATTTAATCTTGAGCTCATACATCATCTCAGGTACCAGATTTTGGATAAATAATAGAATTTTTGTTCTTCTAGCACATCAAAAGGATATTGACTCACCAAATTCCTCCATCGCAATAGGAAGGTCATAAAGGATTATCCAACCTTTTTTTTGGTAGTGCATAAGTTAGTTAGCATAACCTCACTTGATATGTTGAACATAAAATGAGAGATGAATTTGTCGGCTAGTTCTTTCCAAGATCTGATATTGCCAAGTAGTTTAGAGTACCACTCCATTGCTTGACCCCCAAGGCTTTAAGGGAAGAGTTGCATGAGATACGTGTCATCATGATTAACCTCGATGCAAGATGTATAAAATTATTGAATGTGGTCGATCGGATTGCCTTTTCCTTTGTATTTCTCAAACTTGGGTATGTCAAAATTCTTGGGAAAAGGAGGCATGTAAATGCTTGGATCAAACGAATTAGGACACAAGTATCGTTCCATGTAGAGTATCTTTGTGTCCTTAAATTTCATATCATTTAGTTGCTTCTGCAAGCATTGGATTTGTTGGAGAATTTCTTCATTCTATGAAGGCTTCACTGCCTTTTTACATTTATCAGAATGATGTGTCTACCTAGAAGCCCTTGAACGTCGACTATATTTTGAGGCCCAATCTAAGTCTAACAATTTAGATGATATGTCGTGGACTGATGCCACATGTTTTTGGGAATGTTGTTGGTGATCTTCCACATGTTGTTGATTTATTGGTGGAGGATTGTATTGTTGACCTTGTGTCGCATAATACGGCTAGGAAACTTGCTATTGATATCATGGGGCATACTGGTGTTGTTGAGTTTGCACCACATGTTGTTGTTGTTGAGACACATTTTGTTGTCATGCGACATGCGATTGTCACTACTGACCATATGGTTGTTGAACATGTTGTTTTTTTTTTTGTTGTTGAACATGTTGTTGTCTTTGTTGTTGAGCATACTATTTTGTAAAGAATTTTGTTGTTGTTGTATATACTGTTGTTGTAAAGCACGCTACTATTGTTGTACATATTGTTGTTGGAGAGCATGTTGCTACTGTTGTACATATTGTTGGGTATGTTGTTGTTGTGGGTGCACTTGTTGAACCTTTGAACCTTGCACATGTTGTACATCAGGATGAGATTCTTGACCCATCAACATTTTTGGTTGTTGCATGTTATTAGCTTGTTGAAATCCAAGTGGTCCAAGTATGGTAGTCTTACATTTTTCTGGTTGTGCTTGAGACATCATGTTAACTTGGGCTGCAAATTGAGGTTACATTGGTTGCACTACATCCATAGGTGGTGCTTGTTGAGCCACTTGGGCTTGTTGCACTTGTTGTGCTGGTTGTGTCACCTTAGGTGGAATTGGTATAATATCCACAAGGCTCTTTTTCTTTTGATCTTGCAATGGATTTGGTATAGTTACAATAGTCGCATTAGATACATCAAAAGTGGGTACCCATGGTGGTTCATTAAATGGTCCTTTGGACATTGTTGCATTTGAAGTGCTTCCTAGGAATGTTGTATGTGCTACCAAAGGAGGACCACTTTGTTGTGTTTCATTAAAAGGGGGTACATCTACCATGCCCCAAGGAAATGTGAATGTCTCATTTGATCATTTTGGTAAGCGATTGTTTAAATCAATCCTCCATGTTCTTTCAGGACCTTTCTTAGGGATTTGTGTAGCATTCGTCATCTCGAGAGGAGGGAGTGCTTCTTCTTCAAATAAAGGATTATCCAATGGTATATATTTTCCCTTGGAGAAATATTGACAGTTAAATCATTTTTCTATTGTTTTTGTGTTAACTCCATAGATGACTCATCGAAGGGTTGTTCTCACTTTTCTCTATCCTGCACCACTAGGGCTTGGTTCTCTTCCAAAGTAGATGATGGGGGAGTTTGATATTCCAAAAATAGTTGGGGATTTGTCTTCTAAATCACTTTGATATACCATCACGGATCTTGAGTCATAAGGTATCTTAATGTCCACTAAATTTTTTTGTTCTTAACGGCCTCATCAATTTCCTCTATAGGTAAATATTTGAAGGAAGCAAATGTCCCATGTGAGTCACCAGAATCTGAAGAGGGACTTGAGGCATTGCCTTGATCTTGATTATCTGGTGGTGGTGGAGGAGGTTGATAAGATCCACAATCTATGTTTTTCATAGGTTGTTGTTGCAAATGATTAGGTTGGACTTGATTGATTTGAGAAAATAGTTTTTATTCCTCCTTAGGTGTAGGAGGAACACTACCCTTGCGAGGTGGCATAGGTACAAAGATTGGGTCAAATTTTTGGGGAGGTCCCCACTGAATAGTGCCAAAGTTCCAGGAAGCATTGGAAGGATACCCCATGTTGCATAGGTCATTTCTTGAAGTAGGCTCTTGAGAGAAGGTGACATGTCTTAGGTCATTAAAGGTTTGATGCACTCCTTCCAATTGTTGCATGTTGATTAGGTCAGTTTGATCATGATAAGAAACACCTTGTCTTGGATCAAAAGGTAATTGTGATTCTAGTTGTGACATAAACATAGGTAAAGGAGGATCATGTTGCCCCTTGGATGCTTGAGACCTTGTAAAAATTGACATGATTTCTATATGCAAATGCAAGATTTTTTTTGGAATTTTTGAAATTTTGGAAATGCAACTTTGGAAATGCAACGAAGTTATGCAAATGCAAGCTAAGGTTTATGCAACTATATTTTTGGGTTTTTTGGAATTTAAAAATTAATATTTTGAAAGGAGACAAATATAGGAGCATAACCTTATGAGGTTGAATAAGGATCTTGACTTGAAAGGATTGGATTTTTGGAACAAAGGACAAGTTTCATAAAAAGGCTTACAAAGGTGGAATAAGACCAAATTGATAAGGATAGGGGGTTTGAAATTTGGAAAAAAGGGGGATCAAGTCAAGATCCTATTTTCAGCATCCTAAAGAGAGGTTCCATGATTTGGATACTTTCTAGGATTGTTTGCAAAGTTTTTAAAGAGGATCTAAAAAATGAGCTATGTATGCAAGAAGGCTATGAGTAGGACTTATGCAAAAGGACTATAATGAGGGTTGCAATAAAGTCTATAATGCAAGGAATTTTTGAAATGACCAATGCAAGGAGATTATGTCATGAATATGCAATATGAAGGCTATCAAGCATGCCAAAAGGTTCCAAGTGAAAAGTTAAAGGTTCCATATGTTTACTAAAAAGACAAGGTTTGTTGTGACCATTTGATTGTTCTTGAAGATTGACTTGGAAAAAGTGTTGTTTAAGGAGAGTGTTTTTAAGATGTCTTCATTTTATTAAGGTTTGAACACCCACACAAGACACATCATTCTGAATGGCTGTTGTAAAATGAACAAACACACCACTTCCTAAAGATAGCAAGGACAGTATCTGTTGAATCCCCACTTGAACCAAAGTTCAGCCGCACTTACTAATGGTAGAAAACCTAGAAGCTTGGAGGCATAGGCTCCTCCTTACATGTGCACTCACTTCTCAGGCACTCTAAGCTTCAACTCCCAAGGGACGTCACTCCCCAAGGGATTTTTGTCTCAACTAATAGTCGTGAAAGTGTAGGGCATCTTAGTTGGTCTCTAACCTTCTGCGCCAACAGATAGAAGGTTTTTAGCTACTATGACATCGTGTTTAATAAGGTAATCTATTTGGTTGATTGTACATGTGGCATATTAGCTCTGTTATGGAGGCCTCCTAGCCTACAGAAGTTACGTTCTGTAGGTTTTAATGCACCACAAGGGTATTGAGGGAGATCTTATTCCCAGTATAATGCATTCAAAACTTGTCCATTGAGAGATTAATCACAATGGCATATATGTATCCCATTTGGATGGGCTTGGCTTTAGCCTATCACTAGTTGGACATCCACTCTCACTAGCTCTACTAAAGCACTTGGGAGGTAGCCACTCTATAAGAATGATATGAGTTTCTCTTGCACCCAAGATCCACGAAGACAAGGGGAGAATATATGCTCATATGATTCTTAGGGTTTTAAAATCTAGAAAACACATTAGACACATGAAAGCAAAAGGTTCATTTCAAGCACCAAAGTGAAGTGTTTTCTAACTACAAAAATCAAGAACAAGAGTTTGGGAAAATAAAATGTCTTCTATAAAACTTCCTGCATTTGAAATCATTAGTAGTTTTATGATTTAGTCTCCATCCCACGATTGCCATAACGCTACACAAACTCGTCACTAACACCAAAATCAAGTAATCTAAGTGCAGAAACAAGTATAGGAATGTTGAAATCCAAAAATAGCATTGAAAAGAATCATTTTTACCACCTATGCAGGAACAATGACCACCGACGTAGCATTAGGGAAACCACCTACACAGGAATAGGCTCCCACCTGCACAGCTTCTGACCACCTGCATAGGAACAGTGACCACCTGCGCAACAACTGATCAGAAGCCTAAAAATGACTCAAAACTTACAAAAATAGAGCTTTTATCAACATCTAAACATGCAAAAACATCAGGAACATAGCTAGGGTTCATTAATCATGTCAGTTAAGTTGATTTGCAAAGTTTTGGAATAAAATTGAAACCCCAACTAGCTCGCATGTGCATGAAAATAGTTTAGGAACACCTCAAGGACCAAATCTACATTTGATCCTAAACTATGTTAGAGTTCATTTTAAGTCCCCAAATCAGATATACATGTTTATTTTAAACCCATTGACAACTCAAACAACTTGACTTTGCATGAAATAGTCTATTTCCACCCCTAGCTAGGCTAGATTGCAAATTGCTTAAAATTTGAACAAGTTTGATCGCATGAAACCCTAGACTAGATGAGATTCATTTTAGGAGCGCAAATACAAATGTGAATGTTCATTTTAGGCTTTGAAAATGAAAGTGTGAAGTTCATTTACCACATTACAGCACATTAACCAAACTTAGGGTTCATTGGAATAGATTAGGGTTCATTTTAACTTGAAAGCAGAGAAAAAATAGAGGAAGCTCTAAATGCAGAATGGCTTCCTAAACCCTCAAGAAATGATCCTAAACACTAAAGGAGCATCCCGTGTGACCAACTATATAGCTAAGATGCCACCTGCGCAGCTTTGGGCTCCAAGTGCGTAGGTCTAGATACCACCTGCATAAGACTTAACCACATGTGTAGAAATAGTGACCACCTGCACAGGTACAGTGACGACCTGTGCAACTCTCTTCCAGAACCTAAAAAGCCAAAAAAACACCAAAAACTTCATCAGTTATGTATGATTCACGTTTGGTTCACAAAATATAAGACCAGAAAAGGGGTTAGAAATCATATTTAGGTAACAAAAAAACCCTAAAAAATATGCTACCCTAAGTAATCTAACATTAAAACCATTTGAAACAAGAGTCTAAATATATGCAAGGTAACACAAGAAAACTCCCTTCAAATGTAGTTTTAATGGTCTCCTTTCTTCTCCATAGAGGTTGATATGTTGTTCTTCAACAAACACAATTGCACAAAGAACTTGAAAGCTTGGATTGATAATGAGAATTACTAGGAGATAGTGCTTCTTAAGGTTCTCAAGAATCTCATGGTTAACCTTGAATGAGAGGAATGCATCCCAT
Source organism: Thuja plicata (assembly GCA_018584345.1). Lineage (NCBI taxonomy): Eukaryota > Viridiplantae > Streptophyta > Pinopsida > Cupressales > Cupressaceae > Thuja > Thuja plicata. The sequence goes on along the minus strand of MU226829.1, from coordinate 465,372 downwards.
TTTATAGAAAATGAGAGACATTTAGGTGAGATTGCATAAAATCCATGCATAAATGCAGATTTTGGTTGGTGAGATGCTTGGAAGCATGAAATGGGGGAGAGATATTGAGGAGATATTGAAAACATTTGTGAAGCACCTTAATAGGGATGAGAATCCTCAATTAAGGGATATGATATTTAGGTGAGATTATGAATCTTTAATCAAATCCATAATTCAATATTCTCAAATATTCCTCAAAATGAAATTAGATTTTATGAAATTGTAAAATCCCATAAATTAAAATTAGCTAATTAATTAATTATTGGAGACTTAGGGAAATGGGGTATAAATAAAGTTTTTTTATTTATTCAGTTAGAACTTATGATAAACTAATGGTTATTCATCCAAAGGGGGAAATTAGTGGGCTATTGGTCAAATTGAAGATATTGATGTCAAATTGGAAGGATTTTGATAATATTTATAAGGTTTAGAGCTAATTCTAAGGGTTCCAGAATAGTTTAGGAAAATCATGAGGCATCGATGATCTCTGACAATGCGCCCAGATAATGATGATTGGAAATGATTGAAAAGTGCCAATGAACTTTGATGGCATTGTAAGATTGCAATGGGGAAACATCGATGATCTTTGACAATGTTCCCGAAATGATAATCAAAAATAGTATTGACAATAATGAACAACACTATTGAATTGAAATTGATAGATTGATAGTGATAACAATGATGATCTTTGATAGTGTTATCAAATGGTTGATTGAAAGGATACAAAGCATCAATGATCTTGGACAATTCTCCTGTAATGATGATAAGATTGCTTGAATTGGAATTAGGGTTTGATCAATTGGTTTGAAATTGGGTTGATTAGGCATTGATGATCTTGGATAATGCCCCAGAATGGTCAGAATGAGTCCAAATAATTCTACAAATGATTAGGAATAGAATAGGATAGATTTGAACTGATTTAGGAAGGTTTGGAATGGTTTAGGATTGAATAGGATCAGTTTAGGAAGGTTTGGGATGGTTTAGGATTGAATAGGATCAGTTTAGGTAGGTTTTGAAATGATTTGGAAAATGATCAATTTGATAGAGAAAGTATAATTGTTAGTAAATAATTGAACAATTTTGCAATATTCAATCATTAATGAAAGACACAATGTCACTATACAATAAAGATCATATGCAGGACATAGAGGAATAATTAGGTCACAAAATAATATTTCGATTGTAATGTGAAAAATGTTAAAACACGTAGACCAGTAGGCTCAAACCATTTTTAGATGTCTACAGCAATAATCTAGGACATATAGAAAAGTTTTTTAGGTATAATGGATCAGACAATAGAAGAGTACTACCTCCTATGAATTCACAGAAGAATGGAAATGATATTGGTAAGAGTGTTGCAGATTTAAAGATTGATTTTGAAAGTTGTTTTAAGAAAGAAGAAGATAACAACACTGGTAAGATATGGAATATCAAAGAAACAAGTGATACATCAGTTCAGGGAGAGTCAGTAGATGCTACTGGATCTTTTCCTGATGGTAGTAAAACATAATCGACCTAATTGGCCGATCATGGACTTAGGGGGAGCATTGGATATAGACATCAAAATATATCCTACCCCAAAATTTGTGGATTGAGCTCGAGTAAGCTTAGGTATGAACTTGGCCGACATCATATAACATACATCTAAGAGTGCAACATTAGTCAACGCATATATTTTGTTTGCAAGATCTAACAACCGACTGGACAGTATTGAGTAAAAGTAAAATTTATGACTTTAAACTTGTATAAAGCACCATTTGATGACCTATCTCTTTACCATTTGATTAAGAGTGAGCTAAGGAGATCAAAGAGCAGAGAGATTCAGTCCATTCTACATTTTTGTGTGTGATCAATTGAAGCATAAACACGGAATTCAATGGAAGAAAGGTATTTACATCATCTAGCTACGGATGCACCTATTATTTTTTATGTTGTAGATCCACCTAGGTATAAATTCAAGAAACATCCTTTTAAGTCCTATGAAGATGATCCAGAAGGAGCATTTTCTCAAACCTTGTATGGCATATTACAGTAGAAGATATTAGGGCTTACATACATTGTAAGTATGATATACTGGGAATTGATTAGATATCAACTGAGATGGATTATATGACTGATAATGGAATCATGAAAGACAGAACTAAGACCTTAAGAATTAGTTCACTATTGATGTATATGTTTATACACATTCAGCACAAATTCCTATCTTACACCATAGTGGATGGAAATTTGGGATACCTACTGGTATTCTAATCTCACAAACCTACAAAAGATAGAATAGTACATGGGTTGATGGGGAATTATTTTCTATGCTCAAAATCATTCAGAGACAAATGAAAACTAGGTACAGGTTACATGAGGACACTGTTGAAAAATACAAGGATATAATTTATTTCATGGTTGAAACTGATTGTGTATGTTTTGAAGCTGTCACACCTAGAAAGAAATGGTGTTATCTCATGGGTTATGAAGTAAGTTTAGAGGTACTTACCAAGAAAGTAGAACATGTTCTTGCATCAGAAGTTGATCCATCGGAATAAATATGGGGAACATATGAGGAGAGATCAACTAAGGTGAGAGAGGAACAAATTAGAAGTCTAAGGAAGAGAAAAATTGAAAACCTTGTGCATGAATGTGGTGTAAAAGCAGGATTAACAGAAGAAGAACTAAAAGAAGTGAAAAAAGAAAATGACAAAAAGATCTCTTAGACTGGAAAGTGAAAGTACTATAGCCCTTCACACTCCTAAGGTAGCAATGGTAGACATTCCACCTCCTCCATCACAGCAAACATCACAAAAAAGAACATCACTCCTAGAGTAAACACTAGATCAAGAATGCAGACATCACCTAAAGAGCAGAGCATAGTGAGAGAAGAGAATAAAATTGAGAAGCATAGATGGAAGCCTAACATGAAAATGATAGAGAAGAGAGAAATAGAACAATGTAAACTAGTCACAATTGATAGATACTATGATTGGTATGGAGATTTAGACAAGCTTAATATTGAAGGCATTGTGACTGATCATTTATTTACTTTCAAAAAGACTCTATTATAAATTGAAGGAAGTATACATAAAGATTTGTATGTGAGATTGGAGACAAGAAAATACGTAGCACAAATTGAGGATGATACAATCAGGAATCAGGAAATTGATAACATGATGCCTATAATATAATTACAAGAAAGGGAAAGAATATTCAATGAATTGAAACCTTTACTAAGGACCAAGGTAAGATTGTTGAAAATCATGGTGAGGAAGTATGATGAAGTCACTGAGGAAACTCATAAGGCACTAGAGAATATATTAATGAATACTACTTCTGATAAACCCCCACCTCCTAAGACCACTTCACCTACAGAATTTAGAATGGGATAAATCTCAAAAGAAACTAAGACTAATGATGAGAAAATAAAAGTAGATCCACCACCAGATTTCTATGTTTCTTGTGTGCCAGTGACTCTTGACACATCACAAGATGAAAAGGATCCATTTGTAGTAAATTTGGACACCTCTATAGTAGATGAAGCATAACGTAAAGAGGAAGTAGTGCAGAAAAAGGAAGAAGCACAGAAGATAGAATAGAAAGAGGATGAAAAGAAAGAGGTAAACACATCATCTATCTCATTATTGGAAAGAAGTGATGTAAATGTTGATAGCATGGATGAAGTTGAGTTGGTCAAATTGACATTTGCTGCATTAACCAAAGCTAAGGAAAGATCATAATAGAAAGGTGACAAAAAGGCTAAAGTAATTACAAGAGCAATTGATACTATGAACAAATTGCTTCTAGTACCTATTGTTTTCCAGCACAAAGATGACATTGAAAATCTAAGAATAACACTTGATGAATTTGATGGGCATTATGAGAATTTGATAAAGATTGTAGAGGAGAAGGCAGGGAAGAAATATTCAGAGAAGAAGTTATCATAAGTTTGCAAGTCAATCACATGGGACTTAGGCATTGTGAAAAATTGTTTGACAAACACAAAGAGCTGCATTGGACATGGGAGAAAATTGTTTAGTTATTGCATGAATCCTATCAGGCATTTTCACAATGTGGAAGACATTATTTCCAAGGAGAGGGAAACTCTGAATAGTATGATGGATGGTTGTGAAACATATTCACAATCTATAATAGAGTTAGACAAGGAAGTCACATGAATTTTGGTAAAACTTAGTGTTTTGGATAATGAGAAAGGGAGAGTATTGACAAGATTTAATTTGCTGAAGATTTTAATCACTACTAAGCTATCCATACTTGAGGTTCATTTATCAAAATTGAAGAAAGTGACAGATTCATTGACTAAATCTATGCCCATAGAATTGAAACAAGCTGAGACCGCATCATTTTCAAGATATTCTGAAGCTGGTGAGTAAGCACTAAATCCTATTGTTTTGTATGCACCTTTGTCATTGTTGTCAAAGGGAGAGAAGAGAAAAGAAATAAAAATAATAATTACTAAAAAAATATAAAAGAGAGAAGAAAAAAAATAATATAGGATAAGAGAAGAAAATGGGAGAAGAGACAAGAAGAGGAAGGAGAGAACATAGAGGAGACTGTTTTTTGTTGGAACACTTATTTATTTTTTTCTAAGTATTTCCATTAATGCCAAAGGGAGAAATTGTTGGAAAGTGATCAATTTTGTGTAAATGTGATTCATTTTTTGGTTTTCATTTATGGCAACACATCAAGGTTTCAAATCGATTCCTATAAAGATAAGTTTTGCTGATTCAGAAATCAACTAAGTATAGAAGCAGAGATACAAAAGTATTTTGCATATCATAGATCGAGATTGATGAATTAGGGAAAGTGATCTTAGAGAAAGATAGTATGGGGTATGTATGACCTCCACCTAAGGTCGATTTGGTTTTGGTAATGTCTATGATGAGTTAGAAAGAATTGAAGATAGACAGACTGTAGCAGAATAGCGATACAGAGCAGTTGGACAGTAGCAAATATTGAGTGAGTATGACATGGACTCCAGGAAATTGAAATTGAATTATGGTTTTTGATAACCTACATTTTGAGTATGAAAGAGCACTGACTATACATTTACTATTTTCTTTACTAAACATATTTGTATTGTGAGTCGACTTTGTAATATTTATAATATTCATATTGGGAGCCAACTTAGTAAATTTGTGAGATATATATGTAAGATCTTTTTGATAAAGATATATGTTGGTCAGTAGGATGAGTATGTTGAGCGAATAACAGAGCATAGAATGATATAAATCGTTAAAGAGATATAAAGGAACTATCTAAGCACTAGTGTTTCTTTTTTTGTTCATGACTAAGAACTATTTGTAAACAAAATTACTTTGTAAGAGATGTAAGCTCAATTGGCCCCTAACAAGGTGTTGTGCACCTTTAACAAGGTTGTAATTCCTTTAACAAGGAAATATGCTATGCAATATTCAGATCCTAACAAGGCTAGGTCTCCTAACAGGGACATTATACTTTAGTACATGCTTGTGGGTACCATCCCCATCGGGGTTTTCCCTTGGCCAGTGTTTCCTCAAAAACAAAATATGGTTTTATGAGTACTGTGTCATTTTCTTATATTCTTTTCTTTACTCCAAGTTTATTGTTAATGTTTAAATGGTTGAATAATTTAATTAAGTGATATCATACTAATTCACCCCCCCCCCCCCTCTTNTAAGTGATATCATACTAATTCCCCCCCCCCCCCCCTCTTATTACTATCCAATCCTAACATTGTGTTAAGCTTGTATCCATGCAATCTAATAGGGATTCAGATACTTCAATCTCTGTAACTTCAATTTGTTAACCAATTCCTCTGAAGGACTGTCATAAATACCACTTTCTATGAAAAAATTGCACAACATGTCTTTCACCTTGCATCTAGTTTAGAACAAATTATTCCTCTGTAAAGGCTCCATATCTTGTTCTCCTTGATAGAGGGTTCTTCGAGTTATCAAGGTTGCTCCATCCTCTTCTTGATTATTTTTTACTGACCTGATGGATTCCTCATCTGCAAATTTTGTTTCCTACTTCTCTATTACTTATTCTCAGAGTTTCTTTGTTTGTATTCAAAGGTTCAGTGCCATGCATCACCACACTTGAAACAAGTGCCACTGAACTTCCTTCTATCACCACTACTTTTTCCTTCATTGTGATAGGAACTCCTATCATTCTTCCTATAGTGATCATTATCCTTAGCTTATGACTCATTTTTACCTAATTTTTAGAAGATTTACCTCTTCCAACATTAGTACTAGATTGGCCTCTCTAAAAACTTCCTCCTCTACTTCGTTTCCTTTGTCCTTGCCTTTGGTTCAACATTTGTTCAGCCTTCCAAGCCCACTTGTAAGCTTCCTCCACACTCCTAATATATATTAAACTAATTTCATCTTGTATTTACACCCTTAAACCATTAAGGTAGTGAGTAACTTGTTCATCTTCATCATTTATATGGCTTGATCAAATATTCAGTTTGTAAAACTCCTTAGTGTAACTCTTAATACTTAAGTCTCTCTACTTCAAGTTCTAAAACTTCCAAAATAGACTTACTTGATAATCCTCTATCAAAAACTTAGCCTTTAACTTATTCACCATTCTATCCCAAGATTTGATCTTATCCTTACCCCTTCTCTGGCATGTAAGGATTAAGTAACACAAAGAGGGGGGTGAATCAGTATTACAACACTTTAAACATGAACTTAAATAAATTCCAACTTAACCATATAATTACTAAAATGAAAAGAACATAAGCACACAACACATAACTCATAACACCATGAATTGTTGTCCAGGAAACACTAGCCAAGGAAAACCCCTGATGGGGATGGTACCCACAAATATGCACTAAAAGTATAGTGTCCCTATTAGGAGACCTAGCCCTGTTAGGAGCTGAATATTACATTAGCACATTTCCCTGTTTGGGGAATACAAAACCCTATTAAAGGTATACTAAGCACACCACTCTTACAATCATAATTAGTTCTATTATAATCAATTCTCAGTAGTGAACATTACAAGCATCAACTATGCTTAGATAGTTCCAGTTTTAGCTCACATTTGTCTTAAATCACAATGCATCCATGCATTCCATCTACTTCATATCATCTCATCGCTTCTCTCACTTGTCTCTTTCAATTTACAAAAAGCTCTTCATATATATATATGTATGTGTGTGTGTGTGTGTGTGTGTGTGTGTGTGTGTGTGTGTGTGTGTGTGTGTGTGTGTGTGTGTGTGTGTGTGTGTGTGTGTGTATGTATGTATGTATGTATTACATCATTAAGTCGGCTCTCTAATACATTACAAAATAGAATTAATATATATGCAAATATAAAATACAAATTTGATGACCTTATACTACCAAAGCATAAGTAATCCATAATCATAATCCAACTTAGCACGCTAGGATTCCACGTCATACTCCCTCAATCATCATAATTATTCAGCTACCCTATATCCCTGCTACTCTATCTTTGCATGACATAAAGATAATGTAACTCTCTGTGATCATCACAAAAACTCAAGTGACCTTACCACAAGGTCATACATACTCCAAAATTTCTTCCTCTAAACTCGCATGTCCCCATGCATCATATACTGTCATCGTTGTCCAAAACTGCACTGCTATACTTTATATTTTTGTTTATTGTACTTATTCATTTTTCTATCTATATACCCAAAACTATAAACAAATTTGAGCGATCATCATTCTAGATGTGTTGCCATAAATGAAAACTCTCAATTGTATCATATCACTACATAAATGCATCACTTTCCAACAATATCTCCCTTTGACATTGATGACAACACTTAGTGAAAAATGACTAAGTGTCAATACCAAAAAGATATATGTACATTTTCATCTCTTCTCTTTACATATATCCATTTTTCATTTCTTCTCTTCTCCCCTTTTGACATCAATGGAAAAAGTATACAAAAATGAAGAATGCATCAAAATTGTACTACTTCTTACCAGAGAATCAGATCATCTTTAATACATCTCAGAAAGATTCTTCCAAGATCTTCATTTCCTTTGTCCAGGTCTTCACCAAAATATGACTCACATGAGTCAGTCCATTCAATGAAAATGAAGAGGCCTCTACTACCTTTAGGTCAGTAGGCATATTTTCTATAAAGGCATGTGTTGTCTTCTCCATGTCAGAGATATGGACCTCAAGAATTGATAGATTGGGAGTGATTATAATCTTCAACAAACCAAATCTTTCCATAACTCTCCCTTTTTCAATAGCAAGGACACTTAATTTGTCCAAAATCTTGGACACCTCTTTGTTTATCTCCAACACAGATTATGAGGAGCTCTCACAACTATCCATTAAATTATCCAAAGTATATTTTTCCTTCACTACTATGTCCTCAATGTTTTTGACATGTCTGATAGTGTTGATATAGTAATTATATAACTTCCTTCCTTGTGCGACACAATATTTTTCCTTTGATGTGGTCTTGTTTAGTATGCCCAAGTCCCAAGAAATTGACTTGTACACTTCCTCCAATTTCTTCACGAGATATTTCTTTTCATCCTTCTCTTTCGTGATCTTCTCTAAAGACTCATAGTAACTGTCAAAGTCATCTAGTGCCTTGATAAAGTTCTCTACATCATCTTTTCCCTGAAAAATAATAGGTGCTGGAAGTAGTTTGTTCAAAGTGTCAACTAATCTTGTCATTACCTTAGTCTTCTTCTTTCCTTTCTGCTCAGATATTTCTTTAGCTTTACTAAATGCGATGAAGGAAAACTTCATCAACTCATCCTCATTCATATTATCAACGTCAGTTCTCAAAGAATTGTCTCCACTTACCAACAATAAAGGTGAAGAATATTCAACCTTAATCAATGTATCTTGCACTAATGCATCAATTTTTTCTTTCTATTTTTCCTTCTCTATAATATCCTTGTCACTTATTCCTCCAATGTCTATATTCTCCACAACAAGGTCATCCACATCCTACAAAGTGTCCAATGATACATGTACACCAGAAATATAAAAATCTAGTTGCTTCACAATACTTACATACTGACTAGTATCTTCACTCGTTGATTTATCATGATATATCTTAGCTTTCCTTGATGATTCTCTTTTCTCAATGGATTTGGGCTTAGGAGCATTAGGTGGTGAGATGTCCTCAGTTTGAGTTCCCATTAATAATTTTTCTATAGCTTTCTATGTCTCCTCAGTAACTTCATCATATCTTCCTCCCATTATCTTCACTAGTCTTGTTTTGGTTCTCAATAGGGGTTTAATTTCATTCAATATCTTATGCATTTCTTTGATTGATACAATAGGAAACATGCCTTCAATTTCTCGTTCTCTAATCACTTTATCTTCCTTGTGTGCTAATTTCTTCCTTATCTCCAATTTATCTTACAATTCCTCAAGTATACTAACTTCTATCTCTAAGAAATTCTTCTTAAAGACAAGTAAATGCTTAATAAATATGTCTTCAATCAGAAGTTTTTCAGATGCCTCATACCTATCATAGTATTTTTTCAATGAAAAAATCTTCCCTTTCTCAATAATCCTCTTCTCTAGCATTTTCATATCTAGCTTCCAAAGGTGTCTCACATTAGTGGTCTTTTCTTCATCTTCTTCTCTTCTTCTTCTATCTTTTGTTCCTTAGGAGGTGAGTCTGGTTTAGTGGACCTTGTGTTTCTTCTAGGTACTAGCTTTGTTGTCTCTTCCTGCAATGTCTTCTATGGTGGTGAGGGTGTAGTTACATCTATCACAATAGAAAGTGTACTAACTATCTGCACAACTTCTGAAGGTGGAAGGGCTGTAGTAGCGATGCTTGCCAAACTAAAAGCTCTCTATGTTATCTTCTTCCTCACTTCTTTCAATTATCCTTATACTTTGCTGAATGAAAAGTGATGTAGTTCCCAATAAACTCATTTTTGTACATAAACCAGTCGAGTTTCAATTTGGCAATCATAGTATATAGATATATAAAGCCATGCAATCACAGATAAACATTCCAAACCATTTTTACATACTCTCCCTAAGCTCGCAAGAGCTTACTCCTCAAAAGTAGGGGTTGGATAGATTTTTGATGTATTCTTCCAATGCTCCCCCTAAGGTCATGCTCAGTCATCTAGGTTGATGAAGCAATGTTAGCACCAGTCGAAGGCTCAGTAGCATCTACTGACTCTCCCTAAACCTTTTCCTCACTAGATTCTTTTACCTTCTATACCCTATTATTGTTGATATCTTCTATTTTCTTGAAACAACTCTCAAATTCACTTCTGTACTCTGCAAGACTCTTACCAATATCACCAATATTCTTCTCTATAACCATAGGAGGTGGTCCTCTTTTGTTTCTAGTTCTATTTTACTTGCAAAACTTCACTATATTCCCTAGATTGTTACATTTGTAGCATATAGGAGGTGATATGTTTTGATTAACCTGCAACTTACAATACCTTGCAATGTTCCCAAGGTTGTTACATTTATAACATGTTGTCTTAGCTATTTTTTCCTTACTAATATAATCTTGTCTGTATCTTGATTGATCAGGTTTCCTGCATTCTAATTTATTGTGCCCATATGCATAGAATTTAAAGAAATAACCAGAAAAAGGTTTGAAATGGGATTTACCTTTGCAATATCTCTTCATGTGTCCAACCTTGTTACAACCAAAACATCTACCTCTAAAAGGTCTGATCTGTTCTTTAGGTTCTTCAAGAGTAGGTGTTTCTCCATCAATCTTCACATTAGATTTTTCTTCTTGATTCTTAGAACATTGAGATTCATTGAAGCCAACACCAGTCAAGTCTCCTTTACATTTTGTCTATCTCTATATTCATCGATCAAGTTTATACTCATGTGAAGTCTCTCAATATGATTCTTTGTCTCAACAACTTCTCCTTTTATGATCTAATTGTATTTATCTAATTCCATATACTTGTTCTTGTAGTGCTCAAGTTTAGTCCTGATTTGTCCTATCAGAATATTGTGTGTGTGAAATATTGCACCTGTTACCTGTAATACAACACTTCAATGGATCATTATATTAGTGGAAAATATGGTTAGATGAGCATATAAAGCACTAAAATTGACCTATTACTTTCTAACTAAGAAGAGTATGATAAACAACATAATAGCCCTCAGATTATGCTACTATCAGTGACATATATGACTTAGCATGAAAGATTTGAGTTAAAACAAACTATTTAATCATTAAGCAATGCATATTAACTCTAAAAATGAACATTATAACTATGCATGATAATGAAACTATGAAGCAATATGAAGGTATGTAGAAATGGAAAGCATAACAATGCTTGAAAACTCCTTCAAAATATTGGCATAACAATATTACATTCAAAAATTAAGGGCTTATTTGTGCTCAAAAACTCCTATTTATAAAAGAAATGAGGAGAGAGAGGGGGATAAGGTTCATTAATGGAGTTGAAAAACTCATTAATGAGGTGTAAGAGAAATAAATGCCAAAGGCATTTAAGAGGCATGGGCTTAAGGAATCTCCATTAATGAGGCATTAATGAGAGCCTTTAAGAAGCATGGGAAGGGCGTAAGAGGCAAGCTTGAGAAGGTGGAGTTAGAGAGAGTCAAGCTTGAGAAAGTTGACTTTCTCAAGTGGGTTGAGTTCCTAATCACACCTTAATGGAATGTGACATCATTAGGAAGTGGGTTAGAATGGGATTAGGATTAGGATTAGATTTAGCATGGGGTGAATAGGTTGGGATGGGTTTGAACCCAGGGTCAAGGTGGTTGAGGTAGGTTAGGTTAGGGGTTTAGGGGAATATTAATGAAATGAACTATATTAAATATATTCATTCAAAAATAGGAATATTAATTATTTAATCTTTTTATTGCTTTAGATAATTAATTAGAACTATAGCCAATTAATTAGATTAATTTAGGCTAGAAGATAGGATTTTTGCAAGTGATTTGATATAACAGGGATTTATTTAATTCCTTTTAAATTAATTACCTTAGCCATGTTTGATTTGAATTGATTTGAATTAAATTGATTTGATTTGATTGGCTTAGGTGATTAATAAAATTTAGTGATTAGGTCACTTAGGAGATTAAATCTTATTCGAATGAATTATGCCCGCTAATTGAAGAGTTGTCTTAACATAATTAGGGGTATGATCACACTTAGGGAAAATAGGGTCTATGGTCAGAGAAGACCAAATCTAGGTGGTTACATTTTTGCCTCTTTGAATTGATGTGCGAGCAGCACATAGATTCAAAGAAAGTTTTTGATTTTGACTTCAAACAGATTGAGAATTTTGCTCATGATCGAATGAAATGTCTAATGAGATCAGTCTCGCACTTGATTGAACTAACTGATAAAACTGAATTTGAACTTGGTTGTCATCCAAAAGTCAATAAAAGCTCTTAAAGATACCAATTCTAAATTTGGTTGTCATCCAAAGATTGATAATACTGATTTTGAACTTGGTTGTTGTCCAAAATTCAGTATGAAGCTGCCAAGAGCTTAGTAAGAATCTTTTAAAAATGAGGAAGCACAATATATCCAGCTTATGAGAACCACAGCTTTCTATCCAATAGTTTTGACTTAGTCAAGGAAACTATCATGCCCCTAGTTGTTTGATAACGGAGTCATTTTAATGTTGTTTCAAGCAAGAATTTGATTGATGATAGTGTGATCATGCCCCCTTGGGAATGAAATCAAAGGAAAAAGAATAAAAATCCCTCTGTTGAAATGATGTATCACTTGCAGGGGTTGGGTAGGTCAGAATAGAGTAGAAGAAGTGAATAAATGAAGGTGTGTTTAGAGTAAACACACAAGTACCAAGTTAATTATGGTTAAAATGTGAGTTCCGTTTCGTTCCCTATTGATCAAAGATTTTGGGAAGCATGGGTATGTAAATATCTTGGATTTCAGATGAATTAAAAATAGAAAGGAGTTTGAGCTCAAATCCTTATGTTGTTCTTTCAAAATGCATCATGCAATCTCTAAATGCAGCTATACGTAGACTCTTAGGACTTGTCACGTATTTGTAGATATTGGCACATTTTATCATCATTGGGCACTTTTGGAATGGATACCACCTGATAGTACAACAATCACTAATACCCACTGATATTATGAAATTATAAATACTATGTTTATTAGATTTAATGTCAGAAATAGACTTAGGCATCAAGGCATAGAAGCCAGGATAACAAAATAGTCACCTTCCTTTTTCTATATTAGAATCTATGTAAGGTAAGATATTGGACCCGCAATGACCTTGAAAATTCATATCCTTGGATACATTATGCTTCGTATACCTTAGTGAGAATCTGAGTTAGAAAACAGCCAAGGAAATTGTTTCAACCTCACCGTAGTTTACACATAACAAAGATCGAGATACATGCGGCTATCCACTCATGGTGGCAACTCTTACCATAAACATCCAAGTTAGGTGAAATTTATAGGATCATTTGGAACAATCACCATATGCAGAAAAAAAAGAAAATGTTATGCCCCCTATCCTTTTGACTCTTTGTCTTTGCGCAGACATCATGGAGTAACTCGTAAGACATAACAACTTATCAATTGTGAACCAACCAAATAAAATGTATAACTGCTTAGATGCCCCCAGTGAAAACACCATGGGTATATAAAAGAGTCATAATCAAACCAAGATCAAACTATGTTTAGGTAGTAATGAGAAATACTATTGATTCATTTTTCAAGCATAGTAGAGATTCATCAATCAAAAGTTGGAAGTCAAGTAATATGTTTTCCATGTCTGTGTATAACTTCCTTCCTATTTGCAATCCAATGTAGGTCTTAGGAACACCGCTTAGGTTAGTGCAATGTTTGTGCCAGCCTTGTTTTGTAAAAGTGACAATTTAGTGCAAGTATCGATAAGCATTGTGTCATGAGACAAAACATCATATGATGACCTAGAAGATGCTACCTATCATACTGGAAAAGATACCCCTAGTGCAAAAATGATCCAATCCTAAGACAGAAATATAGACAAATCCCAAGCAAGGATAAGATTTTCGTAAGGAAAAGAAGTCAACTCTTATCACATGTGTAATCGTGAAGGCTTAGTATCAGCAATGCATTAATAGATGGAGCACAGAATATAAGTGATGCCTAAGTGCCAGGTTTTCACCACTCGGCAAGACCTTTAATTCTTTTTTCTACCAGGATGCTTGTTTTACCAGTTATCATCAAGGCACTTTTCTCTTTTTCTATTTTTTTTTTCTATTTTTGTTTTTTTGAATGTTTTTGTAGTGTCAAGGTGCCTATTTTCCAGGTTTTCACCAAGGATACCTTTCTTTAGGACTTTTTCCATTGTTTTTGGATTTCTTCAGGATCAATTTTCTGAATGTTTTTGGTATTTTCTGAGAACTATTTCACTGTACAGGCTCTGCTAGCCGAGCATCAAGCATAGAACCACTTCAAATGTAAATTATTGATAGGATCTAGAAGAACGTCTCCCTCAAGTATAGCTATTTGATAAGCTCCAGTCCCAAAAGTAGCAGTGATAACATAACATCCCAGCCAATTAGGTTCAAACTTTCCTTTATGCTCTCTATTAGGCTGGTTTTTAGGATTATCCTTTAGGATGAGATCCCCCACTTGAAATTGGCATGGTTTTTTTTTATTGTACCCTTTGGACATTCGTGCTTGGTACACCTTCATATGATCAAATACTTGTTGCCTACGCTCATCAAGTAGGTCCAAAGAATTCACCCTATTGATGCAGTAAAACTCATCAATAACAAGACCTTGTAAAGATATCTACAAAGCGGGGATTTCAACTTCAATAGGTAGTACTACCTCAGCGCCATAGACTAGGGAAAATGGCATGGCTCCCATTGGTGTTCTGATGCTTGTTCTGTAGGCCCATAGTGCCAGATTCATCTGTAGATGCTAGCCTCTACCAGACTTACTTACAGTTCTATGTAGGATCTTGAGAATATTCTTATTAGATGCCTTAGCCTGTCCATTACCTTGAGGGTAATAGATTGAGGATAAATGTTGAGTAATGTTGAATTGTTCGCAAAGGTCATCAATGTCTTGATTTTTAAATTGGCCCCCATTATCTGTTACAATTGAAGAGGGTATCCCATATCTACAAATAATGTAGTTCAAAATGAGCATGGCCACCTGTTTTCCAGTGGCATTGATTAGCAGCACAGCCTCGACCAAATTCATGAAATATTTAGTGGCCGTAATGATGAACTTGTGTCCATTTGAAGAATTGGTATATATTTGTCCAACCAATTCAAAGGCCCATTGCTAAAATGGCCAATGTGTAATGAAAGGTATAAGTTCTCTGGTAGGAGCATGGATGAGATTTCCATGTCTTTGGCATTTATGATATGTTTTGGAAAACTGAATAGCATCTTTTTCCATGGTAGGCCAGTAATAACCTACTTTGAGTAGTTTCTTTGCTAGTGAAAAGTTGTTTGAATGTGATCCACATACACCTTCATGGACTTCTTTTAATACGCGATCTGACTCTTCAAGTTCTAAACATCTAAGAAGTGCACCATCGAGACCTCATCAATATAAGTTATTAGTTATGAGGACATAACACAATATTGTCCTAATCAAGGCTCTTTTTTCATTTCTTGATAGATTTTTGGGAATAGTTTGGTCAATGAGGTAAGCAATGATATCTAGGGTGTTCAAAGAATAGACTACTTGGTATTTAGGAGTATCAAAAGCAAGATAGGATAGTTCTTCCACCAATAATTCATAGTAGAATTTATGTTCCTCTAGTTGTAACATGGATGCCAAAGTAACCATAGCATCTACAGCTTTGTTCTCTATTCTAGGTATCTGCTGGAATGTGATGAAGATAAAGTACTTCTTTAGGTCATCAACCAGTTGCTTGTAGGGTGTCAACTTCTCATCTTTCATCTGATAATCTCCATTGACTTGATTGATAATGAGTTGGGAGTCACCATGCATATTTAACTCTACAATCTTCCACTCCATGGAGAGCTTAAGACTATTTACCAATGCCTCATATTCAAAAATCTTGTCTGTGCATGGAAACATCAATTTGTAAGACTTGGGTATCATGTAGCCTTGAGGAGTTATGAACAAAAATCCTTCTCCAGATCCTTGTTGCGTGAAAGAACCATCAAAGTACATCTACCATGGGTACTTAGTTATATGCATAATGGTCTCATCAGGGAATTTAATCCTTAAAGGCTCATCATCTTGAAGTGGTGAATCATCTAGTTGATTTGCGAGGACTTGTCCTTTAATAGCTCTCATGTCTACATATTCAATGTCAAATTCACTTAGAATGAGGACCCATTTTTCTAGACGTCCTGTTAATATTGTTTTTCTTAAAAGGTACTTCAGAGGATCAATCTTAGCAATGAGCCTTACTGTATGTGAGAGCATTTAGTGTCTCAATTTTTGTGATTTGAAGATGACCGCTAAGCATGCTTTCTCAATAATGTTGTAATTGAGCTCATAGGAGACTAGTGTTCTACTGATGTAGTAGATAGCTCTTTCTTTCCTTGTTTCATCCTCTTGTGCTAGAAATACTCCTGGTGATATAGCTATAGCTAAAATATATAGGATTAATGGCTGTCCATGAATGGGTGCCATAATAATAGGAGGAGTAGCTAGGTACTCTATTAATTCTCTAAAGTTGGCTTCACAGTGTTCATCCCATTTGAAGGTGACCCCATTGTGTAAAAATTTGGTAAAGGGTTTAGCCATGTCAGCAAGTTGTGACATGAACCTCCTGATTGATTGAGGTCTCCCTTGCAATGTCCTCATTTGACTGATGTTGCAGGGAGGAGTCGTCTCTTGTATAGCCTTGAGTTTTGCAGTATCCACCTCAATTCCTTTTGCTGAGACAATAAACCCTAAGATTTTTCTTGATTGGACCCCAAAGGCACACTTCTTTGGATTGAGCCTGAATTGAAATTGCTCCATTCAATCCAATATTTTCCTTAAGTCAGCAATATGAGTACTCCTTTCTTAGGATTTGGTGAGGGTGTCATCTACGTAATCTTCCATGTTTTTATGCATCATATCGTGGAATATAGTAGTCATTTATCTTTGATATGTAGCACTGGCATTCTTTAACCCAAATGGCATTATGTTCCAGCAAAAGGTTCCCCATGCGCATGTAAATGTAGTTTTCTCTTGATCCTCAAGGGCAATTTTTATCTGATTGTAGCCTAAGAAGCCATCCATTAGTGAATACATTTGGTAGCCTGCTGTGAGGTCTATGATCATATAAATATTAGGAAGGGGGAAGTCATCCTTAGGACATGCCTTGTTTAAGTCTTTGAAGCCTGTATAGATCCTAATAGATTTACTAGATTTAGATACTGGGACCACATTGGATATCCATCCTACATAGGCAATGACTCTAATGAATCGAGCTTTCAACAATTTCTCTAGCTCCGCTTTTACTAGAAATGCAACATGAGGATGCATTTTTCTAAGTTTTTGTTTCACGGGTTTGATCCCAAGAGCTATAGACAAGTGGTGCATTATTAATTTAGGATCTAGTCCAAGCATATCTGTATAAGACCATGCAAAGTTGATCTTCTTCTCTTTCAGGAACTCAGTGAACTGTGTCTTTTCCTCTTCTGAAAAAGATTGTGCTAGGTGTACTATTTGAGGAACTTCAATTGTGCCCAAATTAAATGGTTGTGTTGGTTCTATCAGAACTGAAGACCTTTCTTGAAAGTTCTTGGGGAGGATATCAAGAATCTCATCCTTTAGCGCCTCTCAGAGGTTTTCACCATTAGATACATCTTTTATTTTTACTATTTTAGGATCTAACACTGCCACAACATGGTTTTCACCATCAGTTCCCCTTTTCTTTTTCTTTTTCAATTTTTGACTGAAAAACTTGATATCCTCCTATGACATGTTCATGCTCCTTGCATTGGTAGAAGAAGGGTAGAATTCACAAGTGTCTAGATAGCAAGCCAAAGCATAGTCATTGAAAAAGTTGAGGATAGGAGCAGGATCTATATTAGTCCAATAAATTAGGTTTGGGCTTACCAAAGACAAGGATTCAAACTCTGGGAAGGACAACATCGCATTAGTATCATGACTATTAACTGACATGACATGTCCTGTTAAGTTAATTTCTTTGATGTTTAGATCAGTAAGAGTTAGATCGTCATTAAAAGGGTCATTGTTAGTCATGTGTGTATAAACTCTAGTGAATCATCAATATAACTTTCACCATCATCTCTTTTTAAAAGGAGGCTTCTTTCTTGTCACCTCTGAAGTTCTTCTAGACTTATGAGAACACCAATCTCTCCATCAATGATTGGGGGGAGGAACTCTTCCTGTGCTTTAGGAATATCACTATTGTTGGGAGTAGTGTTAGAATGTTCATTAGGTGCTAATGGAGCTGCAAACATGTGAATTACATCTATTTCAATGTCCTCTGTGGTGATAGATAGCTCATCCCACTCATAATCATGAGAGTCAGTTACTTCATCATCAGACTGTTGTCTGACTTTCAGTCACCCATTTTTTTGCAATATTGGAGTCATATGGTCATGTCATGTTGGTCTGGTCAGTCCGATGTCTAGGTCTAAGTCTTTCCTAGGACAGGAAGTCTTTGTCAGGTTTTCCCTGTCATTACCTTTCCTTCTCTTAGTCCGGCGGGTTGTTCTGAGGTCTCATTATTTTGGGTAGGTTGTAGATCCTAACCCAGCAAAGATTTGTGCTCCAATCAATGTTCTTTCTCAGGCAGAGATCGAATACTGGTATGGATAAATTCTACAGGTCTCAACGATCCTAATGCAACAAACAACGAGCAATTTGGTTAAGAAATGAGCGAGAACGAGCTCGACAGGATTTTAGAAATCATCTTCTCCATGGCGGAATTCTACTTAAGGTAATTTTCTGCAAAGGCAGAAAAGAAGAACTTTGCACTGTGTGGGTTTCGCACCTCTCAAGTGATTTTCCACAAAGAAGAACTTTGCACTATGTGGGTTTTGCACCTCTCTGGTGATTTTCCACAAAGAAGAACTTTGCACTGTGCGGGTTTCCCACCTCTCTGGTGATTTTCTGCAAGCTTAGTTATAATAAGGTGGGCCCGATTTATTAAAAAGGAATATTATGTTATTGTTTTAAGAGATCAAATAAAGCATGTGCTTTAAGTTAAGTAGCCCACGCACTTAAAAATGACGTGCGAAAAGACAGGTAGTGGCTTCTCCATATTGCGGGTTTCGCACCCCCTCATACATTTTCCGCAATGGATAAGCACTTTACCAATTTTCTTCCAAGGAGAAGCTTCAGTCTCATTTTCCGCGAAGAGAAGCCAAGTTGCAAATTTCTATGAGGAGAAGCTCTTTTCCCATTTCCCGCAATGGAGAAGCACTTTTCCAATTTTCCGCCAAGGAGAAGCTTCAGTCTCATTTTCCGTGAAGAGAAGCCAAGTTACAAATTTCCGCGAGGAGAAGATCTTTTCCCATTTCCCGCAATGGAGAAGCACTTTTCCAATTTTCCGCCAAGGAGAAGCTTCAGTCTCATTTTCCGCGAAGAGAAGCCAAGTTGCAAATTTCCACGAGGAGAAGCTCTTTTCCTGTTTCCCGCAATGGAGAAGCAGATTTGGTATTTTCTACCGGCCAATATATCCATGGTTTCAAAGTCTTTTAAAATTTTGATCACATGGGGCATTTTGAAATCATTCAAAGAGTAAATGATGTTTCAACTCCATGGCCCAATGGATTCAGCTCGATAATGCTGGTTGGAGATGAAGAGTTTCAGATTCTATAGTGACTGTTCGAGTTCTCAGATTTGAAAAGTCTTTTTCTT
>MU226829.1:417270-443113 GCA_018584345.1 Thuja plicata | reverse complement strand
AA
This sequence comes from Thuja plicata, assembly GCA_018584345.1. NCBI lineage: Eukaryota > Viridiplantae > Streptophyta > Pinopsida > Cupressales > Cupressaceae > Thuja > Thuja plicata. The sequence continues at coordinate 443,111 of MU226829.1, read as the reverse complement.
CATCTTGAAGGTTTGACAAATGCAAAAGATGAAGAAGATGTTTCAATTCTGTTAGAGTCTGTGAGTAATGAAGAATCATCCAGTTTTAGCCCGGGTTTGAAATCTGAAGTGGTTATTAACAGTGCCTCTAATGCTGGTATTTTTGATAAAGGTGTTGTTGTTGGTAGTAAAATAAACACATGTGACTATTTTCTGGCAGCATGTACAAAATCTGGTGATTGTTTTTCTTCTTCACAAGAGAAGTTAGAACATGTGGAAAATGGAGATGCATGTTTCAGCCATGAGTTGAAGTCAGAAGTTATTATTGAATACTTGCAAAAGAGAAAATAGAGGTGATAATGCTGAAAGAGATGAATTGGATTATAATCCAGTGGTGCATTCAGAATATGTTGAATATTTTCTTCCATCACAGAAGGTTGATAATGCAAGAAAGGATGTACATGAGAGCATAGATGAATCAGAGATCTATAATGAGGCATGGTTGTTTGTAAAGATCCTATGGGTTATCATGTTGCAGATAGATTTTGGACTCAAGTTCAACAATGAAGGAGTAGCCAGGAGTTATCAATGTTGTTTCAAATTAGTGAAGCATCTTCCTCTGTTCAAGAAAGTTTCATACTTCTCTCTTCCTGTAAATGGCCACATATGAATCTTTCTTTGCTTTTGGTCCTGCCAGTGAGGTCTCCTCACCTTTTGTAGATAGGTTTGCTTTCCAATTTTGGTGTGTCTAGTGTAGCCTTTCCTTGTTTAGTCGATGGTTGTTTTCTCTTGCTTTGTTTCAAGTTGCCCTGCTCCCCTCCGCCCTCCCTGTATGTAGCTTCTTGTTGTTCTCTTTGGTCTAGACTCTGCAACCCAATGAATAAGGCACTTGTCTCACTAGAGAAGATGAATTCTTCATGCACTTTATAGTACACGATCCCCCAGTCGGAGCCAGCTGTTGTCTGACTTTCAGTCACCCATTTTTTTGCAATATTGGAGTCATATGGTCATGTCATGTTGGTCTAGTCAGTCTGATGTCTAGGTCTAAGTCTTCCCTAGGACAGGAAGTCTTTGTCAGGTTTTCCCTGTCATTGCCTTTCCTTCTCTTAGCCGGGTGGGTTGTTCTGAGGTCTCATTATTTTGGGTAGGTTGTAGATCCTAACCCAGCAAAGATTTGTGCTCCAATCGATTTTCTTTCTTAGGAAGAGATCAAAGACTAGTATGGATCAATTCTACAGGTCTCAACGATCCTAATGCAACAAACGGCGAGTAATTTGGTTAAGAAATGAGCGAGAACGAGCTCGGCGGGATTTTAGAAATCATCTTCTCCATGGCGGAATTCTACTTAAGAAGGTAATTTTCCGCAAAGGCAGAAAAGAAGAACTTTGCACTGTGCGGGTTTTGCACCTCTCAAGTGATTTTCCGCAAAGAAGAACTTTGCACTGTTCGGGTTTTGCACCTCTCTGGTGATTTTCTGCAAAGAAGAACTTTGTACTGTGCGGGTTTCGCACCTCTCTGGTGATTTTCTGCAAGCTTAGTTATAATAAGGTGGGCCCGATTTATTAAAAAGGAATATTATGTTATTGTTTTAAGAGATCAAATAAAGCATGTGCTTTAAGTTAAGTAGCCCACGCACTTAAAAATGATGTGCGGAAAGACAGGTAGTGGCTTCTCCATATTGCGGGTTTCGCACCCCCTCATACATTTTCCGCAATGGAGAAGCACTTTTCCAATTTTTCGCCAAGGAGAAGCTTCAGTCTCATTTTCCGCGAAGAGAAGCCAAGTTGCAAATTTTTGTGAGGAGAAGCTCTGTTCCCATTTCCCGCAATGGAGAAGCAGATTTGGTATTTTCTGTCGGCCGATATATCCATGGTTTCAAAGTCTTTTAAGATTTTGATCACATGTGGCATTTTGAAATCATTCAAAGAGTAAATGATGTTTCAACTCCGTGGCCCAATGGATTCAGGTTGATAATGCTGGTTGGAGATGAAGAGTTTCAGATTCTATAGTGACTATTCGAGTTCTCAGATTTGAAAAGTCTTTTTCTTTGCATTCTGTCTCTTTGTATTCGAAGAAGATGGAAGGTCATTGGCTCTTAGAAGCCTGATGTATTGTAGAGTTTATAAATTCTATAAAGAATTCAGTATAGAGGGTCGGCAAACTGGTTATTGAAGCAGAAGTAATTCCATTTACAGAAGCTTTGTTCCTTGTTTGTTGTTCCATTTTAGTTTATATCTGCATGTGAATAGACAGGACAATTATATATGAAGCTATAATTATCTGCTGGATTCCATTTCATGTATGTGATTGCAGTGAAAGTAATTCTATTTACCCATCATGTGTGATTCTTCTCCTATTCACCTTGTTATTTAGATTGCATCTGAATGGAAAGTACAATTGTATATGGAGCTGTAATTTCTACTTGAATTCCATTTCATGATTAGTAGTTGTAGTCTAAGCAATTCTATTTGTTGTCTATATATGATTCTTCTTATGTTCTCATTAGTAGAATATGCATTCTTAGAATAGATAGGTTTAGTTAGAAGGTATTCTTTCTGATGATCTATAATCAGCATTCTATTGAAGATTGTAGATTATCTTCACATTATCCTTGCCTGAATTGTTTGTGTCTACAAGCAATTTGGTTAAATCACACAAGAGATAACCTGGTGATCAGTATAAAAACAAATTCATTGAATATCATACACAATCAGGGAGTTGTACCTGTCAATTCAGAGGGCAGTGATAGAAGACATGCACTGACCCATTTGTTGATGGACATCCTTTTGTTCTCTCACCTTGGGTGTATATAGAGTCAAAGATTGAAAATCTTAAGAGAGGACAAACTGTTAACCAACACAGACATGTTTAAGAATTCTGCAATAGTTATCTGATGTACTCAGTTAGCCACCTATGGATCAAAGTGTGGTAAATCAAGGACATGTGTGATTATGAATAACTGCCCCTAGTTAGGATGTGAATCCTATTGTTGGGGTGTTCTCTCTGTAGTATCTTTAGATTATCTTTGAGTGTGTCTCCTACCTCTTGAATAGGAGCCTTTGGTAACAAAGGGATGCGAAGATCTTGTGTTACCTCAAATCTTGGTACATAGCGCTCTCCTTGATAGTTGGTATTCTTTGTGCCAACATGTAATAACCTTTCATAGGACCATTGTTCTAGTTCTATCTCTTCTATTTCATCACTCCCTTTGTCATAGATTGGGCTTTCTTTTGAAGCAAGTTTGTCAAATTCAGTATTAAAACCTAGTCCTATTTTGTCTCTAGTATTCCTGAAATCCATGTGTATAGGTTCAATAAGTCCTCTCCCTGTGTCTCTTAGAGGTCCTTTTACTTTGTATCACATTTGCTTGAGGAGGTCGTATCCTTTACCATACTATTCTTGGGATATTTCCACATGTTTGACCTCAACTTCCCTTGGTTCTCCTTTGTAAAGTCAGTCCAAGACTGCCTGTTCTTCTTTGTTATCTAAAGAAGATGTGGATTCCTTAACCATGCTAGTTTCCTTGTGGATTTTTAGCTCCTTGGATGCAGTAGTTCTAAAAGACAAGGAAGGTTTTCCATAGGATCTTGGTGATATGGGAAATTCTATCAGTGATAGAGTCATGTCCAATTTGTATTCTCCCATACCTAGTTCTTCAAGTTTTAAGGGTTTTCCAAAAATCTTCATCACCATGTCTTTGGTAGTCTCAGCAAAAATCTCACCCATAGCTTCCTTGTTATGTGGAATCATACTACCTTCTTTGATATTGTTGCAAGTATAATTAGCTTCTACTGTAATTGTCACCTCCACCCTATTATGTGGGAACTTGATACACTGGTGGTAAGTATATGGCATAGCTTGCATTTCGTGGATCCATGGTCTTCCCAACAGAATGTTGTAGGCTAGGGGAAGGTCCAGAACTTGACATATGACATTCCTTTCAATCGGCCTGACCCTGATGGGTAGAACAACAAGACCTTTAGAGGATCTTTCTTCCTCATCATAAGCTTTGATATTTATTTTGCTTCTAGAGTCAAAGGTCTATTCTAAGAGACCTAGTTTCCTTATGAGATTAAGGGTACAAATATTCAATCGTATGCCTCCATCTATCAATATGCATCTAACATGAGATTTATGAATGAGGACTTCAATATGAAGGGGTTGATTATGTGGATGTGTCAATGATTTATCATCCTCTTCAAAAAAGGAGAGATAATGTGGTGGTGAAATATGGTTAACCATCGCTTGGAATTTGTCTATATCAAGGTCCTTTGGTACATTTGCGACATGTAGGGCTTGTTCCAGGATTTCCCTATGTACTGTGGATATTTTAAGCAACTCAAAAATGGAAATTTTGGTAGAGGTTTGTTGCAATTGGTCCACCAAGTCATACTTTGTTGCAGGAATAGTAACCGTGTGTTTTTATTCTAGTTTAGGAATAGTAACAATAGGAACCTTGGACGTTGATGCTAGTTTTGGGGAAGAATTGGGTCCTTTGATCATGACATATGCTTGGCTTCGAGTCACCACATTCGATTGGAAAGAAATACCTTTGATTGTGACCACATTAATTGATTTAGTTTTAATGTCTAGCATATTGATCACGTTATCTTTATTGGAGTAGGTGTAGTTTACTTCATTACCTTTTCCTTTAGATTATTCCCCTTTCTTGTAATTAGGGAATGGTTTATTAAATGTTGTATGATCTTCATTGGTAGTGTGTCCCTCTAATTTGATCTTTCCTCCTTCAATGAGGTCTTGGATAACATGTTTAAGCTTAAAGTAATTTTTAGTCTTGTGTCCTTTGTTTTTTTGAAAGACACGGTAAGAATTATCATGCCACCACCTTGGTTTGACCGCTAGTTCCCATGGTTTGGAATCTAGATTGTGAGAACTTTGTTGTCTAATAGTGTCTTCAAAATAGTGTCAAGAGGCTCTCCCAAACGAGTGAATGTTCTTTGAGGTTTTTAAGTCCATGGCCAACCTTGGTTATTATCATTGTTTCCTTTGGGTATGGGGGTCGTTACCTTGGCATCTTTGCTCGCTTGCATACTATTAGTTAGATTGAACACCTCAGGTTTAGGACCAACATTGGATGCATCTACTATGCCATCATTGAAAACATTTTTTTTTTTCTTCCACCATTTAGGTTTGGAGTTGGAGTTGTTAGATTTGTGTTCACTTTGAAGAGTGATCTCCCCCTTTTTGACCATAACTTCTTCAATATGGAGGGCATTCTTGATCATCCTATCAAAGCTAGGGGAAACTTGCATTTGAAATGTGTAGTTTAACTCAGGTACTAAGTTATTGAAAAATATTTCCATTTTCTCATATTCGGGAATGGCTCTTGAATACCATGCAAAGATTTTCCTCCACCTTTGTAGAAAGTGAGTAAAGGATTCATCAGTCTTCTATTAAGTGTTGCATAGATCCATCATAGTCACATCATGTTGGATATTATAGTAGTGTTGGATAAACTATTGTATTAACTCCTCAAAATTTTTGACTTTGGGTGTAAGTTTTGAGAACCATTCCATGGCGTTGCCTCCTAGACTTCCAGGAAAAATTTGCATGAGGTAAGTAGGTTCATGCATGTACTCTATGCTAAGAGAACAAAATTCTCTAACATGGTCATGTGGATCGGTCTCTCCCATATACTTGTCGTATTTTTTTCGTGCCACATTGGGAGGGAATGGAACCATAGTGATACTCTTGTCGAAAGAAAATGGACAAATGGAGTCCACAGAGTACTTTGTTTTGGGTTTAGCCTTCTCTTTCTTGAGAGTCGCAAGTTCCATTTGCATTATGGTAAGTTGTTTGGCGAGAATAGAAATAGGATTTGGTGTCTCCTTTTCCTTTAGTTTTTCTACATCGTAATCCTTGGGTAATTTTACGCCAGTGGATGCTAAATGGAGAAAGTATTTCTCTTTATCCTCGTCAATCATCTTTTCTAGTATCTTGTGGAACCTCTTGCTCTATTTGAGTTTATCATACTCTTCTTCAATGATATCTTCCTCACTACCTGATTCAAATAGAGGATGTTCAAATGTGAGTTCTTCTTCATCGATATCTTCATCCTTTTGGTTTTTTCTATTGTCATATTCGTCAAAAGCCTCACTCCATCCATGAGTGGACCTGTCCATTTCTGGAGAGTCTAGATCGAGTAGGGAACTGTGAGATGTTTCTCCTTGAAAGTGTATTGATTTAAGAGGTACTTTCAATCCTTTAGGTGTGTACTTGTTGTGTCTTGCGTTAACCATGTATCCGTATCTCAACTTCATCAAAGTTTCCCGATAGTGTCAGGGAGTATCTCAAATCGTTCAAGTGAGTGTGTCTAGGTGGAAGTATCTTTTGTATTTTGGTGGAAGTAAATGATTCTAGGGTCAAAGGGTTAGAATTCCCTAATAGTGAGCTGGAAAACAAGTTGTTTTGAAAAGCGGATAGACCACACAAATTGAGACGGATAGTAAAAATTTGACAGGACATGCAAGGTAGATGTCTGAAAAATTATTTTGACACAAGAACAAGGAGACCAGAAAAGACAATAGGAATAGACTAAAGAGCCAAAAGGGTACCCAAATCAATGGAGTTTTCCTAAGAAACTATTCTACAAGTGCCCACTATCCTAGATGCGAGCCAGGAAATGCAATATATGAGTTGTTGATGACCCTAGATATGAGCTTGAACCCTAGATGCGATGATGTGTTGACCATATGCGAGCCAAATTACTAGATACAAGCTAGGATACCAAATACGAGCCAAGAAATCCAGGATGCAATTTTCAGATGTCTTTGTCAAATTTGGTCAGTTTTGAAAAAATGGTCTTGGAAGTGCATGAAGTTCATCTGATTGCAGATTGCGTTTTGAGACTTGTCAGTGTGTGAAAAACACATGTGTAGATTAAGGATTGAAGTTTGTTGCTTGTTTGAAGGTGTTATCTTTTTAATGATTTTTAGTTACATCAGGCATTATTGCATTGTTAAAAGGTGAACAAACACATCTGTATGCCCTATTTTATAGGTGGAGGATGAAAATCCTTGCTCATTGACTTAGCTACACACTCAAATATTAATCAGAATACAGCCATCACCAAGTACGTAATGGCTCCAGTCATGATGTTGTATTAGTCGAATCCAAACATAAGTGAGGGCACAATATGATGAGTGTCTTGGGGAAATTACTTTTTTCCTTGCACAAGGATTATCACCCTTTCGAGAATGAATTAGGTAGTTTATCTACAAATTTTGTTGTTTATGTTGGGGCAATCCATTTGAAATCGTCTCCCATAGAATTGCACAAGGGAAAATTGAGGTGTATAGCCCTATGATTACTCAAATATGTGTAGTCTTGCAAGAAATATTCAAGTGGCTCCACTCTACACATACCTAAGCATGTTCAAGGAATGATGTCAAAATTCCAAGAACAAAATCGGCTCCATCTTTCGAGGCTTTGGCCTATGAGGAAGCAATTATTTATAGTGAGTTGGAAGGGTTGGCGTAAAACCTGTCCTCACTTGGATCATTCCTGAAAGATTTTTCCTCAACCGGCAGGCCCTCTACTGTTAAATAAGCGTACAAAGGATTGGTGAGCGTAGGACGTCTAGATTTCTGATTCCTCTTCTAAAGAAGAGTATACTCTCCTAATCCATGCCATTTTCTCCCAAAATAGAGTCAATTAAATAGTTTGTTCCCTCAAGAAATGTTGTGCTCAATTTAAGATGTTCCTACTTTAGGAAAAATAGAATGCTTGAAAGTAAATTTGTGTTGTTCAATTTCCCCAATTTTAGATGAGTAGCTTGTTCAATTTCTGATTCAAATTAAACAATGAGTTTCTTCAATTATCCCACAATGTTAAATGTTTTTATTGGTTCAATTACTGATTTCCAAAATCAAGTTTAAATGATGAGATTGCTTTTTCATTCACCCCCAAATCCCTCCATAAGTGTTAAACCAATGTCTGATTTTTATTTTCCTTAAGAGGAAAAAAGCATAATAATCTAGTTGACTTGACACGTATTAAGAAAATGATGTTAAGTTTGAAAGATTTGAAAAAAGGGTTAGTATTGAAATCAGTTGAAGATCCCCGCAACCACACACATTAGTATTATCTTCTTATCTCCTTCTCAGAAACCTGCAAGCACTTAGTTAGGCTGTCAAAATGTCAAAATGACCACTGGTTAGGATGCTAGGGTTAGGCAATGAAATCCACAAAAAATTTCACCAAATGTGATCCAGGAAATGCAATAAATGATACAGAAAACCATATATGACCTTGTGTTACCAGATGTGATAGAGTATTCACCAGAGGTGATCCTATACTGAAAATGATCCAGTAAATCTTGGATATGAGCCTCAATTTCTGTGGTGCGAGGGCATATCCCAGATGCGAGCTTCTGCTACCAGAAATGACTCTGGACTTGAAAATTGGGAGGATAGATTAGTGAAAAATAGAGTTAAAATGAGGCCAAATCCAAAATATTGCCTCACGATGGGTGCCAGAAATGTGTGTGTGAAATATTGCACCTGTTACCTCCGACACAACACTTTAAATATATCATTATATTAGTGGAAAACATGGTTAGATGAGCATATAAAGCACTAAAATTGACCTATTACTTTCTAACTAAGAAGAGTATGATAAGCAACATAACAACCCTTAGATTATGCTACTATCAGTGACATATACGACTTAGCATGAAATATTTGAGTTGAAACAAACTATTTAATCATTAAGCAATGCATATTAACTCTAAAAATGAACATTATAACTATGCATGATAATGAAACTATGAAGCAATATGAAGCTATGTAGAAATGGATAGCATAAAAATGTGTTAGGGTTTTTCTTGCTGAACCTTCAACAAATGCTTGAATACTTGATTAACTCTATGACTCCCACTATTTGAAAATAATGACTCAAGCAAGAGAAAACTCTAATTGATGAGGATTTATGATAATGTCTGGGGAAACTATTATCAACTCCTTCTTTTTAGGTTCCACAATACCGACGCAGGTATTACCTATATGATATTTTTGTCTTATAGTATTCGTAGATGTGGATACTAATTTTCTGCTTGTTTACTATATTTCTTTATAAATTACTCTGTAAAAAAATGAAAACAACTTAAAACAGAGTTTAACCATGAAAACTATTGAGATGATAACAGCAAATAGTAGTGTTTTAAGGACATTCATCCTTCTTCCTTTTACACTTCTCAAAGCTTAGGAGGGGAAACCTATTTATTCCTCTCTCAAAGGGATCAGTAGAATGAATTGTATATCTTGATACAATTACTTGAATGGTGTGATTTGTTTTGTAGTGTATATGATTAAGTAACTTGAAAATATTGGATTATGAATCAATTACTTAGCAACTTAAAACTAGTGCCTAGTCCATTGGACTATGAGTCAATATCTTGTATAAATCCATAGTAAGGTGATCAATAAGACACTTGAAACAAAGATAGAATACCTTATAAACTATCCTCTTTCTACAACTTTCCCATCCAATCCTCAAACTAATGCTATGTTCCATGGGTTACTTGTGTAACCACCTAAATTTGGTATGTTCCAACTATGGACCCTATTTTCCCTAAGTGTGCTCATACCCTCAATTATGTCCAAACGACCCTGTTACTGCTTGGCATAATTCTTCAAATCTATTTAATATCCTAGGTGATTTTTATCACTAATTTATATTAACTATTATAGCCATATATTTTAAATCAATTTCAACCAATTAAATCAAATCAAATTCAAAAATGGCTATAGTATTTAATTATAAAGGAATTAAATAAATCCCAAAATCAATTACCCACTTGCAAAGTAACCCATTCCCCTAGCATATTTAATTTAATTAAAATGGCTATAGTCCCCTAATTATTAAAAAGTAATTTCATTGTTTAAATAATTAATTCCTATATTTCTAAATGAATTAAATAAGTTTATTTCATTTATTAATATTCCCCTAAACCCCAACCTAACCTATCTCAACCACTTCTACCCTGGGTTCTAATCCTTCTCAATCCATTCACCCTTGCTAATCTAATCCTAATCCTAATTCTAGCCCTAACCTACTTCCTAATGTTGTCACATTCCTTTAAGGAATGCTTAACAACTCAACCCACTTGAGAAAGTCCACTTTCTCAAGCTTGACTTCCTCAAGGTCCACTTTCTCAAGCCAACCTCTTACACTCTACCTTGCTTCTTTAAGGCTTTCATTAATGCCTCATTAATGAAGATGCATTAAGCCTATGTCTCCTCCATGCCTTATTAATGCCTTAGGCATTAATGGCTCTTACATCTCCATTAATGAGCCCCTTCACTCATTAATTCACCTTGTCCCCCCCCCTCTCTCTCATTCTTCTATAAATAGAAGCCATTTTTGAGAGTAAAGAAGCCTTCACCTTAGATTGTAAATGCATTGTTATGCTATTAGATTAATCCTAGACTAACATTTCACTTCTTATTCCATGCTTTTTCATTGTTATTATTCACATGCTTAGAGTTGGAATGCTTGTTTATCATCTTTTTAGCTTTTTTTTAACTAAAAATCCTTCATGCTAGGTTGTATTCATCACTGATTGTAGCATATTCTGAGGGCTTATATGTTACCAATCACACTCTTTCTAGTTAGCAGGCAATAGGTCGATATTAGGTGGTTTTACATGCTTATCTAACCATTTTGAACTAATGAAATGACTTATTGAGTGTTTGTGTCTTTCTTAACAGGTTACCAAATACACACTCACATTTTTGGCGCCCACTGTGGGGCAATTTTTTCAACTTGGCCTCATTTTCTAACACTTTTTTACTAATTTGCATGCTCAAGATTCGGACATAGAATCATTTTTAATCATTCAGGATCGCATCCTGGATACGCCATCACACTGCGAAAAATTTGGATCGCATCCGGGATTTCCCAGATCATTATTGGTTTGGGCTCACATCTAGTCAGCAAGGGATCATATTCAGTGAATAAGCTCGCATACGGTATACTGTGTCGTATTCAGTAAAATTTCAACATCGCATCTCATTAAAAATTTTGAGCATCTCGTTTTCCTAACCCCTAACATTCTAACAAGTGGTGTTTTTGATAATTTGCATCTTAACAAGTGTTTGCAGGGTATTTTTGAAGGTTTTTGTGGGAGTTTGCACCAATAGATACTAACGTGGTTTTACAGATTGCCAACCCCCATCTTGACTTCTATTTCCTTGCTTCCCAAACTTAAAACCATTTCTCCACTTGCTAAAACAACCAGATAATATGCTCTTTTCCTCTTAAGGAAAATCAGAAAGTCAGACGTTGTCTTATCATTTGTGATGAAATTGGGGGTAAACAAACAAGCAAACAAAAATCACTTAATTCTTTTTGGATAGTAACTAAACAAAGAAAAGCACTAAATATGTGGGATTAATTGAAAAAGTTCAATCGCTTAATTCTTTTAGATTAGAAATTGAACAACACAAATCACTAAATCATTGTGGTAATTGAACAAGGTAAAATTTCCCTTTCAAGCATCCTATTTTCTTTAAAATAGGAACAATTAAATCGAGCTCAACAAAGCTTGAGGGAATGAATTTTGTTTTAAGTGCTTTGGGAGAAAATGGCTTAGATTAGGAGAGTATGCTCTTCTTCCTTGAAAGAATCATAAATCCAGACATCCAAAGTTCACCAATCCTAGTTACCTATCATTTAAATAGTAGAGGGCCTGTCGATTGAGGAAAAAATCTCCCAGGAATGACCCAAGTGAGGACAGGTCTTACGCCGACCCTTCCAACTCACTATAAATAGTTACTTCCTCGTAGGCCAAAGCCTCAGAAGATGGAAGTGGTTTTGTTCTTGGAATTATGACATCATTCCTTGAACATATCTGGGCATATGTAGAGTGGAGCCGCTTGAATCTTTCTTGCGAGACTACAAATATTCCAGTACTCATAGGGCTATATGCCTGAATTTTGCCTTGTGCAATTCTATGGGGGATAGTTTCGAATGGATTGCCCAATAATCTACAACAACTTCAACTAAAAGGATTCCTGATTCATCCCCGAAAGGGTGATAATCTTTGTGCAAGGAAAAAAGTAAATGCCCCAAGACACTCGTCATATCGTGCCCTCACTTGTGTTTGGAGTTGGCTAATACAGCATCATGACTGGATCCATTGTGTGCTTGGTGATGGCTATATTGTGATTAACATTTGAGTGTGTACCTAAGTCAATAAGCAAATATTTTCATCATCCACCTAGAGAATAGGACAAAAGGAGTGGTTGTTTCACCCTCTTAACAATGCAAAACTGCTTGACTTGTCCAAAAGATCATTAAAAAGATAAGTTCCCCAAAACAATCAACACATTTCAAACCTGGAGAATAAGTGTTTTTCATGCCTTACAAAATCTCTTGATGCAATCTGGAAATGAGCAACTTCACGCACTTCAAAAACAAATTTTTCAAAACTGACCCAAATTGAAAAGACATCATAAAATTGTATCCTATTTTTCCCAAGTTGCATCTAGTATCTAGGATCATATTTGGTATTTAAGATCATATCTGGTCAGCAAGAAGTCATATCCAAATTCTAGGATCGTATCTGGTACCATTAGTGGCTCATATCTAGGAGCTCGCATTCAGGATAGTGGGCATTTGTAGTAGTTTTTCTTAGGAAGTCTCAGTGGATTAGGATACCCTTTTTGCTCTTTAGCTAGTTCCTGTTGTCTCTTCTGGTCTCCCTGTTATTATTTTAAAACACTTTTGCAACATCTACCTTGCATGCTTAGTCAGTCTTTCATGATCAATTCAATATGTGTGGTCTACTCATTTTCTATCAACAACTTGGTTCCCAGCTCACTATCAGGGCATTCTAACCCTCTAACGCTGGAATCATTTACATCCACCAACAACAAATAGTTACTTCTACCTAGAAATGCCCACTTGAATGATCTGAAAACCTTACTTGCACTATTGGAAAATGTCAAAAAAGTTGAGGAACAAACTTCATGGTTAACACAAGATGCAACTAGTACACAACTAAAGGATCAAAAGCGCCTCCTAAAACACCACACTTTCAAGGAGAAACTTCTCACAGTTCCCTTTTTTATCTAGATTCACCTCCAATGGATAGCAATAATAATGAATGGAGTAAGGCCTTTGAGGTTTATAATGATGGTAAACAAGCACAATCTGAAGGCACGGAAGAGGAAGAAAGACCCAAGTTTGAACATAATCTGTTTGGATCAGACAATGAAGAAGAGATCCCTTAAGACAAATACGAGAAACTCAAACAAAGTAAATGGATCCACAAGCTATTGGAATGGATAATTGGTGACGATAAAGAAAAGTACTTCCTACATCTAGCATCCACAGGTGTCAAGTTACCCAAAGATTATAATGTGGAAAATCTGAAAGAAAAGGAGGTACCAAACCTGATTTCTATTCTCACCAAATAGCTCAATCTAATGCAAACAGAGCTCACCAACCTCAAACAAGAGAAGGAGAAACCCAAAACCAAATATTATTTGGATGCTATTTGTCCATTTCCTTTCAAAAAAAGTATCACTATGGTCCCATTTCCTCCTAATGTGGCAAGGCCAAAGTATGACAAATACACGGGAGAAACTGATCCACATGACCATGTAAGAGAATTCTCTGCTCTAAGCATTGAGTACATGCATGAACCCACTTACCTCATGCAACTATTTCCAAGAAGTCTAGGAGGTAATGCCATGGAGTGGTTTTCAAAATTAAACCCTAAGATCAAAACATTCGAGGAGTTGATGCAACGGTTCATTCAACATTACTGCTACAACATCCAACATGATGTCACTATGATGGATCTATGTAACACCAAACAGAAAACTGGAGAATCATTTACACACTTCCTACAAAGATGGAGGAAGATTTTTGCACGATATTCAAGGGTCATTCCCGAAATAGAAAAGATGGAAATCTTCGTTAATAATCTAGTGCTTGAATTGAGCTATTCTCTACAAATGCAAGATTCTCCTAGCTTCGATAGGATGATTAAAAATGCCCTCTGTATTGAGGAAGTCATGGTCAAAAAGGGAGACATCACCCTCCAAAATGAAAACAAAGGAAGTAACTCCACCTCCAAGCCTAAATGATGGAAGAAAAACAAAAATGTTGTTAATGATGGGGTATTTGATGCCTCTAACATTAATTCTAAACCCGAAGCATTCAATCTCACCAATGGCATGCAAGCAAGCAAAGAGGTTAAAGTAACACCCCCCGTTCCCAAGGCAAAAAATGATAATGACAAGGGACGATCATGGACTTCAAAACCTCATAGAAAATTTACTCCTTTGGGGAAACCTCTCGAGACTATCTTAAAAACATTGGTGGATAACAAAGTTCTTACGATTCCCAATTCTAAACCGTGGGGACCAATGGTCAAACCCAGATGGTGGGATGATAACTCCTATTGTGTCTTCCACAAAAACAAAGGGCACAAGACTAATAATTGTCTCAAACTTAAACATGTTATCCAAGACCTCATCGAAGGAGGTAAGATCAAAGTAGATAGACATACTACCAATGAGGACCATACAGCATTTAACAAACCCTTTCCTAATTATAACCAAGGAGAAACATCTAAAGGGAAAAGTAATGAGGTAAAGTACACCTATTCCAAGAATGACAATGTGATTAATATGCTCAATATTAAAACTGAACCCATCAATGTGGTCACAATTAAAAGTGCCTCATCCTCTTCAAATGTTGTAACATGGAGCCAAGCATAGGTTACAATCAAGGGACCTCCAAAACTAACATCAACACCCAAGGTTCCTATTGTAACTATTCCTAAACCAGTAGAAAAACATGTGGTCATTATCCCTAGAGAAAAATACAACTTGGTAGACCAATTGCAACGAACCACTGCCAAAATTTCCATCTTCGAGTTGCTCAAGATATCCAATGTGCATAGAGAAATCCTATAACAAGCTCTACACACTGCTAATGTTCCAAAAGATATCGATATAGATAGATTTCAAGTGATGGTCAATCACATCTCAGCGCCACACTACCTCTGCTTTTCTGAAGAGGATGACAAGTCATTGACCCATCCACACAATTAACCCCTCCATATTGAAGTCCTTATTCATAAATCCCGTGTTAGATGCATATTGATAGATGGAGGTGAAGGATTGAATATTTGTACATTAGATCTCGTCAGGAGACTAGGTCTCTCAGAACAAACAATTGATACTAGAAGCAAGATAACCATCGAAGCTTATGATGAGGAAGAGAGATCCTCCAGAGGTCTTATTGCTCTCCCTATTAGAGTTGGACCAATTGAAAGGAATGTTATATGTCAAGTTCTAGATTTTCCATTGGCCTACAATATTCTACTAGGGAGACCATGGATTCACGAGATACAAGATGTACCATCCACTTATCACCAATGCATAAAGTTCCCACATAATGGGATAAAAGTGACAATTCCTGCAGATGCCAACTACACTTGCAACAATATCAAAGTAGGTAGCATGATCCCACACAACAAAGAGGCTATGGATGTAGTTTCTCTTGAAACAACCAAGGACATGGTTATGAAAAATTTTAGCAAAACTTTGAAACCTGAAGAAATAGGTATGGGAGAGTACAAGCTAGACCTGACTCCTTCACTGACAGACCTTACGGTGTCACCAAGATCATATGGGAAACCATCATCAACATTCACGCCTCTAGAATTCAAAAAGCTAGAAGTACACAAGGCAACTGGCATGATAAAGGCATCCACATCTTCTTTAGATAACACAAAAGAACAGGCAGTCTTGAACTGGCTTTACAAAGGAGAACCAATGGAATTTGAGGTCAAACATGTGAAAATATCCCTAGAGCAGTATGGAAAGGGATATGAGTTCCTTACACAAATGGGTTACAAAGGAAAACGACCTCTGAATGACACAATATGAGGGATCATTGAACCCATACCCATGGAGTTCCGTCTCAAGAGAGATAAAATAGGACTGGGTTTTAATACTCAATCCAACAAACCTACTTCAAAAGAGAGTCCACCTTCTGAAACAGGGAGTGATAAAATAGATGAGGTAATATTGGAACCATGGCCTTATGAGAGATTACTACATATTGGTACAGAGGATCCTGAATATCAAGGAGAGTGCTATGTACCTAGCTTTGAGGTACCACAGGATCTTCACACTCCTTTTCTAGCACAACCTCCCATTAAAGAGGTAGGAGACACCATAGCCATAATCACTCAAGAGGAACCCCGACCATAGAATTTACATCCTAACTAGGGGCAATTGGTCACAATATCACATGTCCTCAATCTACCTCACTTTGATCTACAAGAAGCTAATCGAGTCCATAAAATAAAAATTGCTAAATATTTAAATAGATCTGACGATGATATCATGGACTCTCATGGCTATGAATGGGATTGGCTATCTATTGCCTCTAAAGATATTGGAATAGATGCAATTCACATGTTTGCAACTTCCTCAACTCCTAGTAAACGACCTAACACTCCTTTCAATGATACTGATCCTCCTAAAGTAGAAGAAGGGTTCATTCCCCCGATCATTGATGGAGACACTGGTGAATACATAAGTCTACAAGAATTTCATAGGCTACAAGCAAGAAGCCTCCTTTTACAAAGGGATGATGATGAGATATCTACTGACGATTCGCTAGAGTTTGATCCATATATGACTGACAATGACCCTTTTAACAAGGATCTCACTCTTATTGATCTAAATATCAAAGAAACTAACTTAACAGATCATGTCATATTGATTAATGGTCTTGATGCTAACACAATGTTGTCCTTCCCAGAATCTGACTCCCTAAAATTGGTACTTCCAGACCTAATTGATTGGACTAAAATGGATCCTACTCCTATCCTTGACTTTTCCAATGACCACTCCCTAGCTTGTTATCTTAATGCTTGTGAACCTTACCCTTCTTCCACCAATGCAAGGAGCGAGAACATGTCGCAGGAGGATATCAAGTTTCTTAGTCACAAACTGAAAAATAAAAATAAAAAGCAGACTGATGGTGAAAACCACTCTGTGGCAGTATCAGATCCAAAAATAGTAAAGAAAAAAGATGTATCCAATGGTGAAAACCTCTCAGAGGTGCCAAAGGATGAGACTCTTGATATCCTCTCTGAACACTTTTAGGAGAGATCTTCAGTATTGATTGAACCGACACAGCCAGTAAACTTGGGCATGATTGAAAATCCTCAAATAGTTCATCTAGCACAATCTCTATCAAAAGAAGAAAAGGTACAGTTCATAGAGTTCTTGAAGGAGAAAAAGATCAACTTTGCATGGTCTTACACCGATATAGTAGGGTTGGATCCTAGTCTCATCATGCACCACTTATCTATAGCTCTTGGGATCAAGCCCGTGAAACAAAAACTTAGAAAAATGCATCCTCATGTTGCATTATTGGTGAAAGCAGAATTAGAAAAATTATTGAAAGCTCGATTTATTTGATTCATTTCCTATGCAACATGGATCTCTAATGTGGCTCCCATTTCTAAATCTGATAAATCTATCAGGATCTGTACGAACTTCAGAGACCTCAACAAAGCATGTTCGAAGGATGATTTCCCTCTAGCAAATATTGACATGATCATAGACCTTACGGCAGGCTACCAGATGTATTCATTAATGGATGGATTCTCGGGCTATAATCAAATCAAGATCGCCCCTGAGGATCAAGAGAAAATAGCATTCACATGCGCACGGGGCACATTTTTCTGGAACATCATGCCATTTGGGTTAAAGAATGCCAGTGCAACATATCAAAGAGTCATGACAATGATATTCCATGACATGATGCACAAGAACATGGAGGACTATGTCGATGACACATTGGCTAAATCCAAAGAAAGAAGTACTCACATTGCTGACCTAAGAAAGATATTGGATCAAATGGAATAGTTCCAACTCAGGCTCAATCCGAAGAAATGTGCCTTTAGAGTCCAATCAGGCAAGCTCCTAGGATTCATAGTATCAGCAAAGGGAATCAAGGTGGATCTTGCAAAGGTAAAAGCTATTCTAGAGATGACTCCTCCATGTAATATCATTCAAATGAGGATGCTACAAGGGAGTCTCTAGTCTATCACGAGATTCATGTCCCAACTTGCAGATAAGGCACAACCCTTTACTAAGCTACTACATAAAGGGGTTGCATTCAATTGGGATGAACACTGTGAAGCAAACTTCAGGGAATTGAAGGGGTACCTAGTTGCTCCACCTATTCTTATGGTGCCTATTCATGGAAAAACTTTGCTCCTATACATTTCAGCTACAGCTACATCCCTAGGAGTATTACTAGTGCAAGAAGATGAAACAAAGAAAGAACGAGCTATCTACTACATTAGTATAACCCTAGTCACTTATGAGCTCAATTATAGCATTATTGAAAAATCATGCTTAGCGGTCATCTTTGCATCACGGAAATTAAGACACTACATGCTCTCTCATATAGTAAACCTCATTGCTAAGATCGATCCTCTAAAATATCTTTTGAGTAGAACAGCATTAACAGGACGTTTGGCAAAATGGGTCCTAATTATAAGTGAGTTTGACATTGAATATGTCAAACGGAGAGCTATCAAAGGACAGGCACTTGCCAATAAATTGGCTGATTCACTACTCCAGGATGATGAACCTTTACTAATTGAATTTCCTGATGAAACAATCATGCATCTCACTGAACATCCCTGGAAGATGTACTTTGACGGTTCATTCACTCAACAAGGATCTGGATTAGGATTTCTCTTCATAACTCCACAAGGGTACAAGATTCCCAAATCTTACAAATTGATGTTTCCATGCACCAACAATATATCAAAATATGAAGCATTGGTCAATGGCCTCAAGCTAGCCATGGAATGGAATATCATAGAGCTACAAGTATATGATGACTCCCAACTAATTATCAATCAAGTCAATGGGGGGTATCAAACAAAAGATGAAAAGTTGATTCCCTACAAGAAACTAGTTGATGATCTGAAGAAGTACTTTGTCTTTGTCACCTTCCAGCAGATACCAAGATCAGAAAACAAAGTTGCAGATGCTATGGCTACCTTGGCATCCATGTTACAAATAGAGGAGCATCAATTTCTCTATGACTTCTTGGTGGAAGAAATATCCTATCATGCCTTTGCTAATCCTGAATACCAGGTAATATGTGCCTTGTATACCCCAGATCCATCTCGATATGCCAGCATCATTGCGTACCTTTTTGACCAAACCATTCCCACCAATCTATCCAAAAATGAGAAAAGATCCCTGATTAGGACAGCATCACGTTACATCCTCATAACTAACAACCTATATTGACGTAGTCTCAATGGTACACTTCTTTGGTGTTTAGAACTCGAAGACTCTGATCTAGCATTAAAAGATGTCCATGAAGGCGTATGTGGATCACACTCAAATGGCTTTTCATTAGCCAAGAAACTGCTTAGAGTAGGCTATTATTGGCCTACCATGGAGAAGGATGCTATTCAATTTTCAAAAGCATGTCTTAAATGCCAGACACATGAAAACCTTATTCATGCTCCTGCCAGAGAACTGATACCTTTCATAACACATTGGCCATTTCAACAATCGACCTTTGACTTGGTTGGACAAATATATCCCAACTCTTCAAATGGACACAAGTTTATCATTACAACCACTAAGTATTTCATGAAGTGGGTCAAATCGATGCCGCTAATCAAAGCCACTGGAAAATAGGTTGCTATGTTCATTCTGAACTACATTATTTATAGATATGGGATACCCTCTTCAATTGTAACAGACAATGGGGGCCAATTTAAAAATCAAGACATTGATGACCTCAATGAACAGTTCCATATCACTCAACATTTCTCCTCAATCTATTATCCTCAAGGTAATGGATAGGCTGAAGCATCAAACAAAAATATTCTCAAGATCCTACACCAAACTATAAGCAATTCTGGCAGAGACTGGCATCTACAACTAAATCTAGCACTATGGGCCTATCGAACAAGCATCCAAACACCAACTGGAGCCATGCCATTTTCTCTAGTCTATGGTGTTGAGGTATTACTACCTATCAAGGTTAAAATCCCATCTTTGTGGATATCTTTACAGGGCCTAGTTACTGATGAGCAGTACCGCATAGATAGGGTGAATTCTTTAGACCTACTAGACGAGCGCAGACAACAAGCATTTGATCACCTCAAAGTGTATCAAGCACGTATGTCCAAAGGTTACAACAAAAATGTAAAGCCACACAAATTTGAAGTAGATCTCATCCTCAAGGAGAATCCTAAGAACCAGCCTAACAGAGAGCAGAAAGGAAATTTTGAACCTAACTGGTTGGGACCTTATGTTATCACTGCTACTTTTGGAACTGGAGCTTATCAGTTAGCTACACCTGAGGGAGACATTCTTCCTGATCCTATCAACACTCTACATTTGAAGCACTTCTACGCTTAATGTTTGGCTAGTAGAGCCTGTATAGAAAAAAAGTTCTTGCAAAATACCAAAAACATTCAGAAAATTGATCCTGAAGAAATCCAAAAACAACTTGAAACAATTTAATCCTTCCTTGAAGGAACTTACAAGTAACTACACAATCACCTTATGACCAGTATGCTTAAATCCCTTATATATAAACAGACAAGAACAATAACAAAAATGTAAAGAGACAATTCATATGTAGAAAAGAGATTGCAACATATTTTATTGATATCTCAAAGCTTCAAATACATATAGATAGAGAAAATAGTACAAAGGTTCAGACACAATTTCAGTTTTCCTTGTAATTCTATTAAAATTTTCCAACTCTCCTCCTTTTAAAAGGTTACCATTATAAATATATAGTCACAAATCATCTTGGAATCCTTAAAACAAGGATGCAACAAGCTTCGGATGATTTGGAGACCTAACCCTAAAAACATAGAAAAAGACAAAAGACAGGAAAGCTCCAAGCGGTGGGAGGACAAAATTGAAGAATGAAATCTGATTTGTACTTTTTCCTTTTGTGGATGTCAGCACCTTTGTCTACATATATTCATTATAGTATCTTATATTTGTAATAATATCTAGTGACTGCCAATACAGGATAACCTATACTAATCTCTTCAAGATTACTAACCTTCCTATGCTCATAGATCAGGTGCCATGTGTCCTTTATTCTTCATCCATAACATCTAAATCAACTGTGATAGGAGTCTTTTTCTTGGGTTTTTTCATGATGTCCCATGCTGTCACATCTTCTTGCTTAGACCACTCAAAATTCTAAATATTCTCTAGTTGAGACTTTTGCCTTTCCCACCTAGCATCTGTTATGCTTTTAATATCTACAATGAACTTATTGTAGTCTTTTTCTACTTTTATTGCCTCATCCAAAAGCTTATTGAACCTCTCCATATCTAATTCTCTCTGGTCAGAGACATAAATGTCTTTATTAGGAAGCACACTATCAAACTCTGATCCCCATAGCCCTAATGGATTAATCTAATCATCTTCGGTTCTAATAGGGGGTACAAATCTATTATATCTTACCCCAAACATCTTTAACTTAGCATCAATTTGATTAGCTTTTCCTTTGAAGAAAGATAAATTAGCTCCAATCTGTTCTATTTCTATACCAACCAAGGTCACTATTTCTGGTAGATCTGACCTTAATGATTGTACTGATGCCAATCTCTCAAAAAGTATTGTTCTTCCAGACCAAGTTGCATAGTAGGGATTTAAAATTGTCAAAAAGTTGGCAACACCTTCTTGTAGGCCTGGCAACCTACCATAATCCCCATACACCACATCAATTTTATCTTTGTTGGTGTCAATTCTATGCTAGAGAATTGAAACTAATGCTTCCAAAATAACATTGTTATGCTCTGTAACCCCTAGCTCTATTTTAGCAGGCATCTCCCCTGTATCCTCTATTTGGATTTCAATATCCACCACCTATTTTGGCTCAACAAGGGCAGGCTCTGTTACTTCTAGCAATTGTCTAGTGATCTCGTCTATGAGTTTCTACTATTCTTTGATTTTGATCAATGCAAGATCTCTATCTTTAGCAATATTACTAGTATCACTAGCTAGCTTCTGCAATTTCTCTAATATTTGAGTTGTCTTAGCCTCATTGAGCTAAGAAAAATGGGTTAATACTTGGGATATCTCTAAGTCCCCTATATTTTGGAGGGTCCATATAATCTTATTTCCCTCCATCTTCTCTTGGATATTCAAAATGGTTGGCTTGTGATCTTTAGGAGCTAAGCTCCACATTGCTAATGCCAAAGATTTAGGGTTATACCCAAACCCTCTGATCATATCTCCAATCTAAGGTTCTAATGACAATTTAACATCAAGTTATCTTCTTATCTGGTCTATTATGAATTATGAGGATGTTAGTAATAACTGAGAGGGGGGGTGAATCAGTGGCCTTAAATTTTTATCCTTTTAAAATTCAATCCACCAATTAATACTTCTCCAATTATTAAGTCCCTACAAGATGTATGCCTTTGAAATACTTGAAATAAATAACTGTCTGTCGATTTACCTTGTCTGTCCTTATTCTCCTTGATAACTGATAAGTAGTAAACTATATTTACCGATAATCAATAAATATGCAGAGTATACCATTCAATCCATAAATGCTTATGTGAAATGTAAAACACTAAAGTAATAAACCATACACACATAACACAAGGATTTTAACGTGGAAACCCTATTAAGGGAAAAACCACTAGGACTGGTACCCCAAATTTTTACTCTTCTGAAGTGAGCCCTGTTAGGAGCCAACCCTGTTAAAGGTTACAAACACACTGTTAATTGCAACCTTGTTAGAGGATTTTTATACATAGGTTATCACTAAGTATCTGGCATCTATGCTACCATCCTTGAATCAGTCTCTTGACTGTCAATAGGCTTTATGCTAATGTTACTACCATCCTTGAATCACCCTTCTTCTTAGACTATCAATAGGCTTCAGGTAAGACTGATGCTACTATCATGAGTCAACCTTCTAGTAATCTATTAGGATATACCTCAATCACAAAAGACAGTTAAGTCCTGATGTGTTAAGAGACTTAACGCTTCAATGGTTAAACTGAAATAAAATGACCTATTTCTAATGCAACTGAATTGCAGATTTTTAGATCTATTTACTTACAATATCTTTCTGATCAATGTATCAATTCAATTCCTTTGTACTTAACTCTTTCTGCTTTGTGATGCTGTGCTTTATTGTTCATCGGTGTCTGCAGAATTCTTTAGCTCTCCCTTAGCTTGATTGATCAAGACTGCATGAAGTTTATCCTTCATCAATTTCTCTTTAGCATCTTCTATCAGTTCACTCCCCCGTGTATCTAATTTCTTACGGAAGTGAATTATGCTTGTCTCTTATATAGACATGATATTCCTTAATTCTTGGTTCTTGATTCTTGATTCTTGGTGTGAACAACAATCCAGCAAAATTGATTTATGGCTTTAACTCCTAGTTTATCTCGCAGTTATCTTCTTTCCAGTTGTACAAATCAATTGCTTAACTGTGGTTTGAATAAAACAAATAAAAAAACTAGTAGAGTCTATCCTTTAGCTCTGCCAGCTAGATATTTTATCATTTTCTGATCTCTCTGTTATGTCAGTCAATTCTACAGTTCGTCGGCAGTGACAACTTCCAGTTCTGTCAGTGCAACTTTAGTTAGCTTCAGGATCTCCATCCGTCGGGCATCATTGGATCTTGCTCATTGGGCAACACTATTTTTATCTCGTCGGGCAACCTGTGATTCTGCTTCATCAGGAAACACTATCTTCTGCTTGTTAGGCATCATTGTGACTTTATCTTTGTCTTTACCGATGGTATGCACTCCGCTGGTGTAGTTTGTCACTTGGTGAATACTTGACTTTTATGCATTGCTGAAAGCATAACCTCTATTCCATTGATTCTCTGAAGTCTTTTGCATTATGTATATGACCATACAGATAATATCAAGTTGACATCAATGACAATACAAACCATTAACTAATTTAATGTCTTGCATAATCTTCAACTTAATATAGTCAAACATTTAATCAGTTACATGTCATCAATCTCTCCCTTTGGAATTGATGGAAACATGCTATATTATCACACTATACTATTGCTAATACAATATGAAATACAATTGTTGAGATTCATAAAATTACCAAACAGTTTGTTTTGATAACCAATAAAATGTCTGACCACCGGTAAGCTCTGTGTAAGCTTAGATTTGATTCTTGCAGTTTTATTGTTTCTTCTTCTGATGTGTTGTGACCTTTGTTGGTGTCAATTTTTCTCTTTGATTGTTCTGCTTCTTTGCTGTCTTTCTCTTTTGTTTGCAACATTGATACAAAAATTCTCTCCCTATGGATATGATCTCTCCCTATTTTGCGTAATCTGATAATGAATAGTATCTGATGATAATATGAATACATTCTCTCCCTTTGTCATTAATGCCAAACAAATATTTTCACAAATATCTGACATGTTGTAAAACAATGTCTTTTATCCATAATATATTCCTTGAATTTCCCTTATCCATCATCAATATAGCAATCTACGCTGGTGCTCTTTCTGATATATACCCCTCTGTATATAGATGTAGCTTTGAAGTTCAGCTTCTTCTTGAATCAATCATGAATGATATTCTGATAATATATGGCTGATGCAACGTCGAGTCCTTTTACTGACTGTTAGACATGGGTTTGACCCCTAGTATTTTTCTCAAGTACTCAAATGTATCCTTGGGCAGTGGCTTGGTGAAGATATTAGCCAATTTTTCTTTTGATTTCACATATTCAAGTATTACCTCTTTTTCTTGAACTTTTTCTCTGAAGTAATGATACTTGATGGAAATGTGTTTAGCCTTTGCATGCATGACTAGATTCTTGGAAATATTTATTGCACTGGTGTTGTCACAATAAATAACTACTAGTTATTTGATCTTCATATGCATACCTTCCAGCAACTGTTTGATCCATACAATATTCGAGCAGTTTGCAGTAGCAACAACATATTCTACTTCTATAGTAGACTGAGAGATGCATCCTTGCTTCTTGCTAATCCATGTGATAAGTCTGTCACCCATAAAGAATGCTCCTCCAGTTGTGCTCTTCCGATCATCAATATTTCTAGCCCAATCATCATCGGTAAACACTTTCAATTCAAGTTTTTCTTCTATTCTATACCATAAGCCAAATTCCTCAGTATTCTCCAGATATCTTAGAATTCTTTTCACAGTAGTTATATGTGATTCCCTGGGGTTAGCAGAAAATCTAGCAACAATTCCTACTGCATGTGCAATATCTGGTCTAGTGTGTACAATATACATGAGTTTCCCTATCATTGATCTGTATAGAGTCTAATTTACCTCTGTTTTCTTGTCTTCCTTTGTTAATTTGCATCTAGTAGCCATCGGTGTTCCAACGGGTTTGGAATCTTCCATCTTAAATATTTTCAAAACTTCTTTGATGTATTTGGACTGTGTAATCAAAATACCTTCACTTTGTTGAATGATCTATAGACCAAGAAAGAACTTGATCTCTCCAAACATAGACATCTCAAATTCTTTGCTCATCTCTTTAGCAAATGATTTGCATAGCATATCATTGCCTCCAAATATGATGTCATCAACAAATATTTCAGAAATCAAAGTGTTAGCATTAGTATCTTCTTTTGAATAAAGATTATTGTTCTCACTAGTCCTTATGAATCCAATACTTATTAGATAGGAATGAAATCATTCATACCAGGCTCTGGGAGCTTTTTTTAATCCATACAAGGCTTTGTGAAGTCTACATACCATGTTCCTCTTGTTTGGATCCACAAACCCTTCTGGTTGCTCAATGTATACCTCTTCTTCAAGT
>MU226829.1:396485-413914 GCA_018584345.1 Thuja plicata | reverse complement strand
GGATTTTTATACATAGGTTGTCACTAAGTATCTGGCATCTATGCTACCATCCTTGAATCAGTCTCTTGACTGTCAATAGGCTTTATGCTAATCTTACTACCATCCTTGAATCAGCCTTCTTCTTAGATTGTCAATAGGCTTTAGGTAAGACTGATGCTACTACCATGAGTCAACCTTCTAGTAATCTGTTAGGATATACCTCCATTATAAAAGACTATTAAGTCCTGCTCTGTTAAGAGACTTAATGCTTCAATGGTTAAACTGAAAAAAAATGACTTGTTTCTAATGCAACTGAATTGTAGATTTTCAGATCTATTTACTTACAATATCTTTCTGATCAATGTATCAATTCCATTCCTTTGTACTTAACTCTTTCTACTCTGTGATTCTGTGCTTTTCTGTTCATTAGTGTCTACAAAATTCTTTAGCTCTCCCTTAGCTTGATTGATCAGGACTACATGA
Organism: Thuja plicata; assembly: GCA_018584345.1. NCBI lineage: Eukaryota > Viridiplantae > Streptophyta > Pinopsida > Cupressales > Cupressaceae > Thuja > Thuja plicata. Next base: position 413,452 of record MU226829.1, on the reverse strand, counting down.
ATTTTATCCTTCATCAGTTTCTCTTCAGCATCTTCTATTAGTTCACTCCCCCATGTATCTAATTGTTTACGGAAGTGAATTGTGCTTTTGTCTTATATAGACATGATATTCCTTAATTCTTGGTTCTTGATTCTTGATTCTTCATGTGAAGAACAATCCAGCCAAATTGATTTATGGCTTTAACTCCTAATTTATCTCATAGTTATCTTCTTGCCAGTTGTACAAATCAATTGCGTAACTGCGGTTTAAATAAAACAAATAAAACAACCAGTTAAGTCTATCCTTTAGCTCTCCCAGCTAGATATTTTTTCATTTTCTGATCTCTCTGTTATGTTGGTCAATTCTGTAGTTCGTTGCTGGTGACAAATGCCAGTTCCGTCAGTGCAACTTTAGTTAGCTTCGAGATCTCCGTCCGTCGAGCATCATTGGATCTTGCTCATCGAGAAACACTATTTTTAGCTCATCAGGCAACCTGTGATTCTGATTCATCGAGTAACACTATCTTCTGCTCATCAGGTATCACTGTGACTTTAACTCTATCTTTACCGATGGTGTGCACTCCACCGGTGTAGTTTGTCACTTGGTGAATACTTGACTTTTATGCATTCCTGAAAACATAACCTCTATTCCATTGATTCTCTGAAGTCTTTGGAATTATGTATATGATCATATAGATGATATCAAGTTGACATCAATGACAATACAAACCATTAACTGATTTAATGTCTTGCATCATTTTCAACTTAATATAGTCAAACATTTAATCAATTACATGTCATTAGAGGACAAGTCCCAGCCTTCCACAAATAATACCCCACTGGCCTTGACCAGTTGCCTTGCTTTCTCTGGTGTAATCTCCTCAAATTCAGGATCATAATCCTGTAGTGTTTGTAAGGCCTCTTGGGTGACTGAATCACCACCTTCTAGTTGTAGTTGTTTTCTAATTTGTTGTTATTTGTTCCATATGAGGAAATGCTTGAATTATCTATTCTTAATAAAGTTGTCATCTTTAAGGAATTCCTCCTGATGCAACAACCTCTCATCTATACATGACCTCAAAGGTAACTCCTCCTCTTCTTCTATATCCTTTCAGAGTTTCTTCCCTGCCATGATCTGTTTTCTCAATAAATAATCATAGGGCCTATCTCCTGTTATTAGAGCTCCAATCCTATCTGTCATACTCTTCCTAGAAGGTTCCCCTATTTCTATTTTTTGTTTCTTTGGTGGGGGCTCATTGGTTATTTCCTCCTTAGGGACCTCTGTTAGGTCAATGATGTCTTCCCCTTCTACTACCTGCCATAATGGAACTGCTTGATAATATAGATAGGCATTAGGTGAAGGAAAACCTTGATCACTGTCATCATCATATTCTGACTCTGAAAGCTCTATGTGGCCCTTTTCTGGTACCACTAGTGCTTCCTCTAACTGATTAGACAAAAGAGTATGGTTTTCAATCATTGCATTGAACCTTTTCAAATAAGGCATGTTAGGGTAGAAACCCCCAAACTTCATTCCCTTTCTCTTCACCTCCCTCTCCAAGTCCATAAGTTCATTGAACTTAATTACTTTCCTATCCACCTCTTCATCCTCTAAGATGTTTCTTATTAAATCCTCCTCCATACACTCTTCATGTACCTTTGTGTAGGGGATGGTTGGTGTGAGCAATTTCCTTTCACTTATGATCAAACCCTTTGTATCAACATGTCTATGCAGGGCCACATCATTCTATTATGATTCATCCAGGAATTCATAGGGTCTACAACCCTCTTCCCAATAGTAAAATTATAAATCCTAAACTACCTAGGGGTAAAATTACCCTTCATGTGAGGTGCTAAGTGTTCCTTATCAACCAAAATGAGCTACCTAATGAACTCCATTATGGCTATCCTCGGTGGTACATGAAATGGAAAAATGTGTGGAGGGTATGGGCAACCATAAACCCTCATCATTGTAAAGTTCTTTTTATAATAAAAATCCCCCCAATTATGGTCTCCTAGCCATTTTTCAAGGTATTGGCATGGCCTCAATAGTTGAATTACCTTAACATGCAATCTAGTCTTATCATCACCTAAGCATTTAAGAATTGGGTAAATTATCCAATTTTCAAAAGCACAAAACTCCTGCTCTCTAGATGTATAATTCCATAATCTAAGCCAAAATTTAATAGGGTTGGCTTGACCATGATGAAACCTTTATGGTTGCAACATCTGACAATTTATTACTAGGAAATTATAATATAGGATCAGATGCATAAGGATTGAGTAATAAAAAAACCTTCGGTGAGCCTTCTTAGCTTGTATATCCACAAAACCCTGGTGAATTTAGTCTATGATATATTGGATATAATCATAGTTGGAAGTGGTATGTAATTTCTACATATCCAATACCATATTTAAAATATCAGAGGTAATCCTCTCTGCTCCTGCATCTTTCCCAAGCACCCTGCATAGTGCATATGCTATAAATTTGATATAAAAATTCATATCTCTAGAAAGATATGGGGCTGCTCCTGGTAGGGGTACTATATTTCATTTTCTTGCGGACATGATGATCCTTGATCTCCTTAGCTACAATGCCAAATTCTCTAATGTATATATTCTCTAAGCTCTTCAGATTTATTTCAGTAGCCATAGGGTAATATACATTGAAATCCTTCATAAAAGTATTTCGGTCCAAGGTGAGTAAGCGTTTCTCATCATCTCTCTTAATAGTTTTTTTCAAGGGATCATATCTACTGGCCAATTCTAAAATGAAATCGACATCAACAAAGATGTCAGGAACTATCAACCTGGCTAATCCATAGGTCCAAGGGTTTGCATGGGCTCATCACTATTTTTAAATAAGTAATTAAACAGTGAATATCCTTATCATGCTGGTGTTTTTGCATCTCTAATATAAGCCATATCATCAACCAAAGTGTCGGCACTTACCTTTCTATTTTGGCTCAACCCTGGCAGAAAAGTGAGAAACTCTTCTGAATAGTTCCTCTTTCCCTTTGGTTCATCATCGACATCATCACTTCTTCCACTAGTGGATGTCATACTTTGTTCTTGGCTCATCTTTCCTTTCTATTTTGTTCTCAACCCTTATCACCAATATTGAAACAAATCTAGCTGCAAACCCTTATCAACTATGAAATCCTGTGTAATTCTAAATTCAGCGACTAAAAACACTATAAATTGCACTCTCTGTCAAACTTTGAATCACTAAATCACCTTTTGAATTCACCAATTGTTGGAAAATCAACTCTTCTCAGAAAATGTAGAACTCAATAAACTCTTTTCTCTGAGAAACTAGAAACTAGTAAAATGAAATGACAATGAACAAGTATACTTATAACTGAGAATTCAATGTAGATGTCTCTTCAAACTTGGTGAACTTACAATTCAGTCATTTCCACCATTAGTTTCACATACTGTGACATCAATTTATGGTTCTAGCCATGGCATTCAAATTTTCAGGCAATCAATTTTTGATGAGTGTTTTGAAAATAAAACCTTATAAATTTTGAAATGAAATCGAGATCAAATCTGATTAGCTGCAATAACTCATATTACGGCTACTTTTTCCATCTATCAAACTATTTAAAATTTGATTGGTCAGGAACTGTCCATGATGGCACCATAGAAAAGTCTTTATTTTACTCCAGTTAATATCTAGAGACCCCGCGACTAAATGATCTCCTTGTCACTTAATTTTCTTGCTAACTGTAGTTTCTTCAAGAGAACTAGCGACTATTGTAAGATCAATCGTTAGATCAATGGTTGTCGTGATGTCACTTAATATTTAAACCTAACCCTTCATCTTATGAAGACATCATGACAAAGCACCTTCCCGACTGTTCTTTTACCTTGGGTTGCATCTAGAGACTCAGCAACTGTGAAATCTCTATGTCACCTGATCATTTTCTTAACTCGTGTTTAATCTGGAGACAACGTGAATAAACACATTAGTCTCTTAATCATGTGATTATATTATCCTTTTAAATTTGCATTTGGAGACAACGTGACCACCGTTGATCTCACTTTTTTTAGCATCTGACGGTTGTCGCTAAGTCTCATAATCTTCATTACAAACCATAATTCTTCATGAGACTTAGCGACAACTGAATACATGTCTCATCATATCCTCTTGTCTCTTAAGTGCTTAATACCTTTCGATTTTCTTTAATCTTATCAAGTGACCATGTGACTATTGTCAGATCATATCCCCATCTAATGGTTATCACTAAATCTCTTGATCACTAACTTAACCCATCTTTCATTTGGAGACCTGGAAGAAACACCTTTATTTAATCTGACATCTAACCCCTGATTTATACAGAGACCTAGTGACCATTGAATCTCCATCTCGCATGATAACTTCTAAACCATAGTTATAATCAGGAGACTTCCTGATTTTCATTGGATTAAAACTCTAATCAACGGTTCTCGCTAAATCTCTGGTTCTTTCACTTAACTCACTTTTGATCATGAGACTTCGCGACAACAGTGAAACATTAACTTATGATCTTAACTCATGACCATGAGTTTCATGAGGAGATAACGCGACTGAGTAATCTCAAAGTCACCAAACAAAACAACTAACTTTACTTTCATTAGGAGAAAATGTGACTATTGTCATATCTTAACTTAAAATCATCGGTCCACGTCAAATTTCAAAACCATATCGACATATTCCATTTTATCAAGAGACTACGCAACTAAGGATTTTTGCCAAGTCTCCAAATCATAAAGAATATTCAGTTTTTCTTATGAGACTTGGCGACAATAAAAATAAGCACATGCAACTTAAGTCATGAAAAAGGTAACGTAGAAATAGAACAAACTTGATAATTTTTAGGGTTTAATGCATTTTGAAAAAAAATGACCTAAGGGTTTAGGGTTTTCTGACATTTTCAAAAATATTTAGGGCTAGAGCATTACTTGTAGAAGTATGAAAACAAATTTTGACATGAATTTTGACCCTCTGAGCAAAAGAATGACAAACACTTCAAAAAAATTTAGGGTAAACACCAAAACAAGAATACAACCAATAGTGGCTCTATCTGAGGATGGTTAAACATAATTTTATGACAAGAATCTCAGAATCTCTGGTTGCAGACCTCTTATTAGACGCAGACTAAACTACTGTTGAAGGGAAACACACAACAGAAAGGAACTATATACAGTATAATACATACTTACTTATGCATAAAAATTTTTTTTTTAATTGAAGAAAGGATTCAAAAATTTCCCATGCACTGGCAACTCAAAATATTCTCCATCCATGTTCTTAAGAAAATAAGAATCTTTTCCAAAACTTTGAGAAATAATAAAAGGACCAAGCCATAAAGATTCAAACTTTTTATGCTTACCTTTTTCTTCTCATCTTACATTCCACTGAAGAAATAGGTCACCAAATATAAATTTTTTGCAACTTTCTCTTTTATCAAACATTTTTATGTTTTCTTTTTGTCCTTCTCTTCTAATCTCATCAAGTTCAGTCAGTTGTAATATTTTGTCTTTCATTGGATCTGAAACTTCTAGCTCCTCTTTTTGTATGAACTTGTATATAGGTAACAGATTATTTATAGGCATCCTAGCCTGCAAACAATATACTAACTCAAATGGTGACCTACCAGTAGCCTTCTTAACTATTATTCTGTCAGCCCATAGGGCTAATCTCAACTTTGTTTCCCAGGCTCTCTTGTTCTTTTCTAAAGTTTTCTTTAAAATTTTTAGAATGCTTTTGTTACTAGATTCTTCCTGGCCATTTTCCTGAGGATAATATGGGGATGAATATGACATTATGATCTCATAATTCTCACAGAATTTTTTTATTTCTTCTAATCTAAAGCACATGGCATTATCCATTACTAACATTGAAGGTACACCAAATCTAGTCAGAATATTCTCCATCAGAAACTCAGTGACTACCTTACTTGTTTCCTTTTTTGTAGGAATGGCTTCAATCCATTTAGTAAAATAATCAGTGGCTACTAGTATCCAACTATGCCCTCCACTAGATTTTTCTACAAATTCACCAATGAAATCAATTCCCCACATAGAAAAAGGGGCTCCAGTACTTACTAGGTTCAACAATAGGGCTCCTAAAAATTTGAGCTTATTTGAGAACCGCTGACAAGGTTCACATTTTCTAACATATGCATATGTATCTTTAAATAAACAAGGCCAATAGTATCCAGCCCTTAAAATCTTGTGGGAAATGGTTTCGGCAGAAAAGTGACCTCCACACTCCCTTGCATGCATCTCACTTAAATATTTCACAGATTGGCTCTGATCCAAACATAACAATAATACACCATTTTTGTCTTTCTAGTACAAATCTCCTTTGACTAAGGTGTATTTTTTAGCCTGCAATCTGAGATTTCTTTTTTGATTGTCAGTCATAATGTTAGGACATTTTCTATTCTTTAAAAAGTACACAACATCAATATAAAATGGTTGTCTTTATATACTTGTAACTGTCTGATCATGTGTCTCTGTATCATTTACCTGTACCAAATCCAACTTATCTTCTATCATGAGTTTGGCCAAACCTTGACCTCTTATCAATTTTGTAATGTGGATTTCAAGATTAAATTCTTGAATTCTGTTTATCCACTTACATCTCTTACCAGTTACTTCTGGCTGAGTAAGGATGTCTTTTACTGTTGAATGAGGAACATATGCTTGCACCTTAGCATAGACCAAATATGGTCTACAAGATTTTACTGCTTTCACTAAAGCATATGCCTGCTTTTCCATCATCTCATAATTTAGCTCTATATCCTGGAGAGACTTACTATAAAAATATATTGGATGCTCAAATCCTTCTTCATCCTTTTTTATTAAAATAGTAGCAATTGTGTGATAAGATGCAAATGAAAATAGAGAAAAGGGCATACTATTGTTAATCCCTAAGTTTTGTTGATGATCAGTGACCTACACTTAGTCATTTACTTAGGCAGTTTTAGTTGGTTATCACTGTGGCCGAGCTAAACATTCAAGGCCGAGCAAGTTTTAGGTTGCCGAGTTACATCATGCCGAGCCGAGTAGAATATTAAGTGTTGAGCGACATAGATGTTAAGTGTCGAGCAGAATAGTTTTTGCATACATGTCAGGATTGATTCAAACTTTGATGTAAATAGTTTAGGCTGACTTGTATAATATTTGGGCCAACATTTATATGCATTTAACATTTGTAAACTGATTTAATTACGCATTTAATTTTTTTATACTATGCATGGCATGGAGCCAATCAGGAAATCAGAATGTATTGGAAGCATAAACTATAGATCTTGATCATTGATCTAGATCTCGCTGCCAAATCTGAAAAGACATATAAGTAGAAGTGTGTAAGAAAGAGACATATAGAGAAGGTTTATTGTTCATGAGAGATGAACAGTAAGTCATTTTGAGAAGAATCCAAGATCAAGCAGAATGATAGAGAAGTGAAAAGCAGAGTAAAGACATATCAGATTGAGAGATCACAGAAGGTACTAGAAAGAGAAGATCCATCATCAGCATCTGAGTGCATAACGAAGGATCACTACTTGGAACATTCTAATAGGTGTATCAGGTGAAATCTCTTAATAGAGTGGTTCTAGCATACCATTTGAATCTCTTAGCAGAGTGCTTACTTTACTGTAAGTTGAAATCCTTTAACAAGGTAGATTGTAATGATCTTTAGTTCTTAACTGAACATACCTTTAACCAGGTAGATTACATGTTGCAATCAAACTCTTGTAGCCCTAACAGACACACTTTATTGCTGCAGTAGTGAAGATTTTTTGGGTGTCATCCCCACCCCAATTTTACATATTTGGGTTTCTGGGTTAACAAATTTTGTGTTATGAGTTTTACATTTCATGTTATTGATGCTATCTGATGTTAGGTTAAATTCATATATGTATGAATGTAAATCAATTTTTTTTAATTGGTTAAGTTTTAAGATCTAAATCACCCCCCACCCCCCCTCTCATTACCTTGCTTTCCCCATTATTATACTTCCAACAATTGGTATCAGAGCTAAGTTCACCTACAAAAGATTTTAATCAGCTTGTGAGTATAGATCTTGAGATGGAGGTTTACAAGTTGGGTAAAGTCATTGAGAATCAGAAGATCAAGATTCAGCTAGCATTACATCAGCTTGAGATAGCAAGACAAGAATTGAAGAAATAATTGATAGCTAGGAAAGATTTGACCAAACAAATGAATGATATTCATTACCAGAAAGATGACACTGCAAATCTATTTCAGAATGGAGATTCTACTGAGAGCGATGCAGCAATTGCAGATCTACTGGAAAAGAATAATGTACTATGTGAAGAATTCAAAAGCTTGAAAAGAGAACAAGAAATGTAGACAGTAAGACTATGTGAAGTAGTGGAACAAAAGAAGAAAGCTGAAGATGACAAATCTATGGAAGAAGAAGACAAAAGAGTGATAACTATTAGACTTTTTGAAAGGACACATGATGTGCAAATGATGACAATCAATCAGGTTGACATGGAAAATCAACTGCTACTTGTGAATCAGGAGATTAGTAGGAAAGATATGGAAATGATAAATCTGAGATCTGAGAACAATCAATTGAAAGATGATTTGAGATCTGAGAAGGAACTGAATGAAAGGTTGAATAAACCTAATGAAGCTTTGACTCATTTTGAGAATCTGATGGAAGCATCAAGGAGGACAAAGGATTCTTCTGGATTAAGTCACATTGAACCAAAGATATCTGTTGAGAAAGGAGAATCATCTAAGAATGGTGAAAGGAGGAATGCAAAGACGAAGCACAACAAGCCTGTTTTCCACCACTGTGGAAAACCAGGTCATACAGAAAACATTTGCCAAAGAAAGAAAGGTAAGTCCAATCCTAAACTTAAGTTCAATGGTTACTGTTTTAATTGCAAGAAATTTGGACATAAAGCACATGAATGTTGGGCTAAATCAAGTGATGCACCTCCCAAACCAAGATTTAATGGTTATTGTTACAAGTGTCAGAAACATGGTCATAAAGCACAAGACTGTAGATCCAATGCCAAATAGAAATGGACATCAAAGAGACAAACAAAAGCATCTAAGAAAGGAAACACTTACAACTGGGATTATAATACAAGGCAGAGTTGTCATTACTATGAAGAATATGGACATGCACCTAAAGATTGCTTAAAGACACATTTCAGAGGGAAATCTAAGAGTTGGATGAATGGAATCTTATTCTATTTTAGTTGTTTGAAGATAGGTCACACTAAGAGAGAATGTAGGACAAGAGTTCATGCTCCTAATGTTGAAGAAATAAGAGCATAGATGAACCAGACATGGGTAAGGAAAATAGAGCTGAGCAGTAGTGAATCCACTGAAGCCGAGGTCACCCAATCCAATGGATCAGGTGATCACACCATCCCTAATTAAGCAATAGAGGTATGTAAGTAACTTCATTTAAATTTCAAATCTTACATCAATTCCTAATATGTAAATGTGCCAAATTCCATATCTGCATATGTTAAGATGTACCAGGACATGTTTGTGACAAGTGGCAAGAAGAGCTATCTGCACTATAGGTGCAGAGTTGGTTGGCCAAGTAAGTTGTGATGGCCGAGTATGGTAAGTCGAGTGGTATGCAAGTTGTGTTAGTCAGCCAATGACAACTAGCTTGCACTAACCTAACGGGAAAAATATTTATTGCTTACCTACCTTGACCTTTCAAGTCTATATAAGGATGAACAGTCTATTATTCATTTTTACCTTGTGATTTTTAGCATTCACAGAGTGATCGAAGAAGTTGCAGAATTGATCTTAGTAAAGTTTGTTTCGATAATTTTGTTAGTGTGCCATCAACAACCCTAAGTTGAATAGTGTGAAGTGTTACTTGTCGAGGTACCATGTTCTTCATTCTCTAACCCTAATTTTAGAGATTATGGCTGCAATTTCTTCCACACCATTCAAGGGAATGGAGTAGGAGCTGAAACAAATTAAGCTAGTAAGGAGTGATGCGTGTGCACCACCAAGCTTTCAATCCATTCTTGAAAGCACAATTTTAAGTGATCTGAATGGAGCTCTCTCATCGATCCCACCAAAGGTACTTATGATTCATGATGTTAGATCCTGCTACATGGTTAAAATTGGTGAAGTGGGTGATAACAAATTAAGGAAATCCTATAGCAAGTTATGTGAAAATGGAATTCTAAAAGATGAATTCAAGCATTTAGCTGACAAAGGGTTAACTTGTGCCCTAGATTTTCCACCAGAAATCAAGGATGAATGGATTAAGTTTTTCCTAAGCTGAGTTCATAATATGCATATGTGGCTGGAAAATGGACCAGTTAGGATCACAAAAGTTATTATCCATAGAGTAACTAGATATCATGTCATCAGTGGTAAATGAACTATGAGAGATCAAAGTAAAGAAGAGATAGTAGCTAACACTGGAGCTGTCTAAAACAACAGAGGTATGACTATCTCTACAATTGAAGATTTAGAACTTAACTTTGGAGTGAGAGTGATTTCCCACAAGTTCCGTTGGATAGTGTTCCCTGCATAGCCATGGACCAGGCATGGAAGATAGTGAAGAAGAATCACACCTACAACTTTGTCGAGCTGCAATTGACACAACTAGCCGAGAACTTACTATCAATCAGAAAAGCTAAAAGCTCATCATGTAAGTTTGGCTATTTTCTAGTTTGTATATTCTTCTATGTATTGAAGTCATTTCCTGCACCAGGAAATAGACCTATTACTGTATAGATTAGCAAATGTATTCAGCAATTTGGCAATAATTTCAATAGTATTATGGAAACTATTTTGTGGAATTCAAAAAGAGAATGAGGTTGAGGACCAGAATTCCCAATTCACTTGTGGAAAAGCACTATGAAGAGATATGTTTCCTAGTTGATACAAACTACACTTACATTTAGGATGTGACACCTAGGGTGTCATGGTTGGAGCCATTTTCCTATGAAGTTAATATTTATGAAACATCAGTAGCTATCACAACACTCCTAGTAGAGGAGATTGTTACTAAAGAAAAAATATTTGGAAATTATGATGAAGCGAAGGCAGAGATTTCAATGAATCTTAAGGCAGGAACCATGGAGAGAAAGAGGAAAAAGATTGTGAAAAATCTGAAAAAGATGGTTGGTGATGAGGAGCTAGAGGATGCACCTCTAGACATATCTACTAGACAAGGAGAAGATGTATCTGAAGAACAAGAAGTAGAAGTCAGTGAATCTGAAGAAGTGATTACTGTTAAGGCAAAAGGAAAGAGACCAGTAGTACCCAAGGTAACCAAGCCGAGTAAAGAAAAACCTAAAGTTACCCCTCCCATTGCAAATCATCCAAGGAAAAGGGAATCTTCTGCCACATCTCCAGCAGAGCAAACAAAAGTCTATGTAAAGAAGGTTGGAGAGAGTAGTTCTGGATCGAAGACAAAATTTGCAACAAAGGTTGTGTCGAGCCTACAAGTTAAGAAACCAAGAATAAAATTGCATTTGGATCTAGAAAGTGATGAAGACAAGATAGAAACTAATGAACCTAGCAACATACCAACAACACCATTCAAGAAACCCACAGATATTAATGAGGTATGCGAGAACTTGAGAAATTCTGCAGGGTTATCTAGTTTTAAGTTTATCAAGTATGAAAAATTGAAGGTAGAAGACAAGCATAAGGTTCAAGAAGCTCTTCTAGACATGATGTGTAATTTCAAGTTAACTCCTATAGAAATAGGAAACAATGTGTCGAGTGATTTATATGAGTTTCTATCTGGAAAATGGGAATTTGCACTCACAACTGAAAGACAAATAAGGGAAGGCACATTAGCTCAAGTCATTCCTGAGCTAACTAAGAAACAGAGAGAAAAATTTGTTGAAGAGTATGAGAATAAATTCATACCTAAACAGAGAGGTTATGATATCTTTAAAAATGATATTGAAGGGATAGTACAGCAGAGTACTAGAATTTGGAAAGAAAGTTTTGGATTGATTGCTCCAAAAGAGAAGAAAAATGATGAAGGAACATCTGAGCCGAAGGAAAAAGAAATTGAATCCACCCCTGTACCATAGAAATCAATAGTTCAAATTTCTACTGAGGCTGAGAAGGCTAGAACAGAAGCACAATAAACAACAGACACAGTTAACACTGTTGATCTGACAATTGACAGTCCAATTTATGTGACAATTAATTACTCTAGCAATCTGGATGTTGAGGGTCAGGATGAGCTGAGGGACTCAACTATAGAATCACCTATTAAGGAAACTGAGGCTAAAGAAGAGAAGAGTATAGAGGAAGATGAAGAGAGAACTCAAAAGGAACCTGAGGATAAAGATGCTCAGAAAGAAGTAGAAAAGGAGAAAACAATTGAACAATAGGTAATTGCACAACATTCACCTATTTTAGAGGTTGTGAAATTAGTTCTAGATAGTAGTGAGGAGATAAGAGATACTAAAAATAATCCTAAAGAACAAGAGGCAGTGCAAGTGTTGGTTGATCTACCACATTCTGCATCATCAACTCCAATAGGACTTAAAACAGGAGGCATGCCTGATCAGCAGGCAATTTTGACTGAACTGAAAGATGCAATGGTGACTACTACTAAAACTAGAAAAGGTATTATAGAAACAAAGCCGAGAATTAGTTCACCTAAATTTAAGAGGAGGAAAGTTACGAGGAACAATTCTCCAATTCTTGATATCACATTCGATGAAGTTACTATGATTCCACCATGGGATCCCAATGTTTTGTCTTATGAATAGATTGAGACTCTTCAAGAGCTACTTAAGAGGAAGAAAAGAAAGGAGGAACTGAAAAGGGAGCATAAGAAAAAGCAAGTGTTACATGACATCAAAGACATATTTGTAAAAGCTTTTGACATGGAAGATGAAAACCCTCAAGCTCCTATTCTTGAACAATTAGTTCATAATGTGCAAAAGGTAAATGATAAAAACATTGAAGCCAATGAGAAGTTGTTGCAATGGTCCGAGAGGAAATTCAAGAAAAAGGTACTAGCAAAAATCTTAGGAGAGATTGCGCTAAAATAGGTTGAACTTTCTTCTTTGGTAGAAATTTTAGAGGCAGTTGCAACAAATATTTATTCTTTGTATAAGAAGTTATCTGATGTTGAATTCTTCACAAAGGATAATCTACAGGCTTTAGAGAAAATGCAACTAGACTTAAAGTCAACTAGAAGTTCACTGAGTATGGATGCTAGCACTAGCTCCTTACATTTTAACAAATGGACTTATGCACAAAGGAGGATAGCCGAGCTCATGGCTGAAGATGGTCAGATTAGGACCAAATTGATTACTATTTAGACAAGCTTGATACCTCATCTAGAGGTCATTCAGAAATAAATTTCATCTGCAAATGAATTGGTTAAGAGAGATTCTCATCTCTCCACTACAGAAAGTTTAGTAAGTATAGCTTCCGAGCTAGAAGTAAAAATAGAGGTTATGAAGTTTGTCAAGGACAGTTGGGACTCTGCATTTTCATCCACCTTACAACTTCATAAATAGTTTTTGGACAAGTATAACTTGACCCCACCTGCAATCAATGACAAAAACAAGGGGGAATCTAATAGGACTGACAAAGATACAGCATAAGGAAATCAATACAAGGTATCTTTGTAAATATTTTTTTGAAGACATGTATACTATGTAAATTTTTGTATGTAGTATGATGTACATTCCTAGGGGGACTACACTATGTACTTAGGTAATATTTTGAATGGAATGAATCAAAATGATAAGTGTGTTTTTGCCACTAATATCAAAGGGGGAGATTGTTAATCCCTAGGTTTTGTTGATGATTCATGACCTACACTTAGTCATTTACTTAGGAATTTTTAGTTGATTATCATTATGGCCAAGCTAATAATTCAAGGCAGAGCAACATTACCAAGCAATTTTTAGGTTGTCGAGTTACATCATGCCGAGCTGAGTAGAATATTAAGTGTTGAGCGATAGAGATGTTAAGTGCTGAGTAGAACATTTTTTGCATACATGTCAAGATTGATTCAAACTTTGATGTAAACAGTTTAGGCTGACTTGTATGAGATTTGGGCTGACATTTGAATGCATTTAATATTTTTCTACTGAGTTAATTACGCATTTAATTATTTTATACTATGCATGGCATGGAGCCAATCAGGAAATCAGAATGCATTGGAAGCATAAACTATAGATCTTGATCGTTGATCTAGATCTCGCTGCCAGATCTGAAAAGACATATAAGATTGCTTCTAACCCTAGAAAATAGTAGAAGTGTGTAAGCAAGAGATATACAGAGAAGGGCTATTGTTCATGAGAGGTGAATAGTAAGTCATTTTGAGAAGAAGCCTTGATCAAGAAGAATGACAGAGTAGTGAAAAGAAGAGTAAATACATATCATATTGAGAGATCAAAGAAGGTATTGGAAAGAGCAGATTTATCATCAGCATCTAAGTGCATAATGAAGGATCGCTACTTGGAACATTCTAACAGGTGTATCAGGTGAAATCTCTTAACAGAGTGGTTCTAGCAGACCATTTTGAATCTCTTAGCAGAGTGCTTACTTTAGTGTAATTTGAAATCCTTTAACAAGGTAGATTGTAATGATCTTCAGTTCTTAACTAAACAGACCTTTAACCAGGTAGATTGCATGTTGCAATCAAACTCTTGTAGCCCTAATAGGAACACTTTATTTTTGCAGTAGTGAAGATTTTGTGGTTGTCATCCCCACCCTAGTTTTACCTATTTAGGTTTCTATGTTACCAAATTTTGTGTTATGAGTTATACATTTCATGTTATTGATGTTATCTAATGTTAGGTTAAATTCATATATGTATGAATGTAAATCAATTTATTTTAAGTGGTTAAGTTTTAAGATCTAATTCAACCCCCCCCCCCCCTCTCTTAGTATCTTTCTTTCCCCATTATTGTACTTACAATAACTATAATCAAGTGATTTTAGAACAGGGGCCTCCTGCACTGCCTTCTTTATCTTCTCAAATGATATTTGAGCTTCTTCATTCCAGTTAAATTTTGCATCTTTTTTCAGCAACTTTATAATAGGTTTAAAAATTTTAGCAAAGTTTTCTATAAACCTTCTGACAAAATTTATCTTTCCTAAGAAAGATTGGACTCCCTTTAGGTTTTTTGGAGCAATGACCTTTTGGATTGCTTCTATTCTTTCTATGTCTATTCTCACTCCATCTTTAGACACTATATGTCCCAGCAACTTTCCCTCTTGTACTGCAAAGTGACATTTCTTAGGATTCAATGAAACACCTATTCCAAATCTTTACTGAAAATTTTACCTAGGTGTTCACAATGATCTTCAGCTTTCTTAGAGTATGCAGTTAGATCATCTTGATAAATGACCATAAATAAGTCAATAAATTCTTTAAAAGCAACATCCATGGCCCTTTGAAAAGTTGCTCCTACATTTATCAATTCAAATGGCATTCTTATATAGACATAATTTCCCCAAGGAGTGGTAAATGCAGTCTTGTACTGCTCTGATTCCTTTACTAAAACTTGGTTGTAGCCTGAGAAACCATCCATCATTGATATCAGCTCACAACTAGTCACTTTGTGTAACATTGCCCCCGTATTAGGTAAATAATAATTATCTTTTAGTGAGGCAATATTCAAATTTCTAAAATCCACACATAATCTGATGTCACCATTCTTTTTTCTTACTGGTACCAAATTTGAAACCCATGTTGAGTGTCTGATGGGCTGGATAATCCCAGCATCTTTTAATTTTACCAACTCTTGCTGCATCTTAGGAGCCAACAAAGGATTAATAGGCCTTTTTTTTTGCATAAATGGTTTCACTTCTGATCTTAGTGGAATGTCATGTTGGAAAAGTTCTTCCCTATAAGCCTTTAGGTCTTCATATGACCATGCAAAAACATTCTTATATTTTCTCAAAAGTTTAATCAAATTTGTTCTTATATGGGAATCTAAACCTTTTCCAATGTAAAACAACTTGAGGACTGGTTTCTGATCCTAAGTTAATTTATTCTAAGTCCTCAACCTCAACATTGCTTATCTTTGTTGAGTGATCATTTTGACTACTGAACAATGCTTCAAGCTCAACCAGACCCTTAGGAATCTGATTGGAACTTAATTGGACAACCTCATTTCCTAAAACATAGTTTTTACCATCATTATTCTCAATTAAGGTATTGCAATCTATGCACTGATTCTCATAATGGTCCAAACATTGAATGAATCTTAGAATATCTTAGTCATCCTAAAAAACTTTCCAGTTGTATATATTATCTAGAACAACTGCTCTTGTCTTAACTTCAAGTATTGACACCCGATGTAAAGTCTGATCATCAATTTTCAAAGCAACATTTGCTAAGAAATCTGCCATTATATTTTTTGACCTTTCTATCCAACTTATATCAAAAACATTAAACATTTCAATTTGATCCCAAATAGCGTATTTATACATCTTTAATCTATCATTTTTCACTGCATATTTGGATCTTAGTTGGGCTACCACTAATTCAGAATCACCATAAACCTTTAAACATTTTATTCCATGTTTAATGGCAATTTCTAGCCCTAAAGATAAAGCCTCATACTCTGCTGTATTATTTGTACATTGAAAGGCTAGAAAAAAAGAGTATTTGAAAGTGTTAGGAACCTGTGTGTTCCTTCTGTTTATTTTGTTAGTGTAGTATTGTTGGACGCATATGCTTTGTAAGTCATCCCGTGAGTATATTTTATTATCCCACATGTATAGGTAGTATTACTTTTCTAGATCGTACTTAGTATATAAGAGTAGGTTGAAGCCTTTGCTGGATACCGACAAATTTATTGTATTGAGCTTGCTCAAAGGAGGTTACCCCCTCGAAGTGGCCCGCGATCAATAGATTCATTCTGAGTTCTGCTATTGCTCTATATTCTATTATTTCGTGCATTCTCACCAAATTGCTGTAAGGAGGTTCCTCTCATCTGGTATCAGAGCACTTTCTTGGGCTCGCTGGGT
>MU226829.1:341309-364503 GCA_018584345.1 Thuja plicata | reverse complement strand
CACTATTGGTGTTCCTGGTTCTTCTTCTGCAGCTATTTCTGGTACTGCATTTCAGTGTTCCTGTCACCTCTCCCAGTTCAGCATTATGGGGGGGTTCACCTGTTGGTTCTATTGCTTCCTGGTTCGACTGATCATCTCTTCAGACACTTGTCTTCTCTACCTGGTCATGCACTTCAGTGGGGGTTCCAGCAGTATCTTTTGACAGAGTTTTCAGACATGCTTCGGAGATGCTTCTTGCTCTTTTCTTGTTCCTTTCTCTGGGACACCTTTTTCTCTAGATTGAAATTTTTCTTCATCTAGTTTGCTTTATGTTTTGGGTACCTGATCAGGCCTAGTTGCCGGGACCCATCTTTCCTGCTTTCTGCAGTAGTTTAGCTTTTTTTGCTTCTCCCTAAGTTACACTTAAGGGAGGGTGTTAGAGTAGTCGAGTATTGCTAATAATTAAATTAGTTAATTATTAGTTATCTACTCTTAGCTTAAGTTAGACTTAGGAAGTTTCTATTTTCTTGTTGTTTCCCTTTTAGGGTTTCGGTATCCTTTATAAGGATTGACCGCTTTGTATTTCATAAGGAGATCATATTTGTAATTGATTATTGTGTTAATAGAAATTTATTCTGTCACAACGGATTTGCAGTCTCTGGCCTATCGGCCGCCATAGCCATTCTTCTGTCTTCTCTCTTCTGTCTGCTTCTTCTTCTTTGTAACAGCTTTGCATGCAGGTGTTCTTGGGAAGATTGCAGTTTAGCAATCTTAACAAATTCCATTGCTTCCAATGATTTTACACATTCCATCCATGAATTCCAAGTGATATCCTTTATCAAATAAATGTACAATACTTAAAAGATTATACATTCAACATTCAAAATATAAAACATGATCAATATTAATCTTACCATGAAGTGTAATTGAACCTTTTCCTTTGATCAAATAGGGAGCATTGTTACCAAATATAAGAATTCCATCATCATAGTCTTTAAACTTCACAAATTTTATTTTGTCCTCGGTCATGTGATGTGAACATCCAATGTCAATGACCAAGTCATATTTCTTATCCACATGAAAAATCAAGGCTCTTTCTTCATTAGAACTCTCATCTCTTATAGAAATGAACACAATATCATCTTTACTCTTCCTAGATTCATCATCTGGTGTTCCTTCATCAACACCATATTAAAACTTCTTATGATATTTAGGCCTGAAATTCTTATGCTTATACTTAGGTTCTTTGTTAGGACATCTAGAAGCAAACTGACCAATCTTATTACATGCAAAACATTTCAATGGAAACTTTCCTTCATACGTACCAAATCCTTTAGGTAGTTCTTTACAAATAGGGCTTCAATATCTTTAATCTCTCTTTCCTCTTTTTCAATTTTTTCACATTCCTTAGTATATCTACCAAGCTTAGATAAACTTTCACCAGGGTCATGTATTTTCTTATCCTTAGAAATAGTAGCTTTAAATGCACTTTCAACTTTTGGAGATAAATCTCAAAATTCATTCATATCAAAAGTAGATAACTTACCAATCAATGTATCTCTTGTCACAATAGTCATAGTTCTAATTTCTTCAATAACAAAAAATTTATGATTGTATGTAGGAGACAAGGATCTCATGATTTTAGAAACAATCTCATCTTCATCTAATATTCTACCAGTGCATTTGATTGCATAAACAAGGTCGGTGATCTTATTCACATAGGTAGTAATGTTCTCATCTTCACTCATCCTCAATATTTCATATTTTCCTTCCAGAATTTGTAGCTTATCTTGCTTCGCAAACTTATCTCTTTTATATAATATCTCCAACTTTATCCATACTTCATGTGGAGTCTCTAATACTAAAATATTTTTATACTCAGCATCTGAAAAGGAACTCTTCAAAGCTTATTTTTCTCTAATATTAGTCTCAAATTATTTCTTCTCATCAATGGTCACAGCAAATAGATCAGCAGGAGGCTTGTAATATTTCTTTGTAACTGTCCAATGTTCTTCACTAAGACATATCAACTATATAATCATTTTTTCCTTTCATATACTATAATTCATTCCATCAAATGTCAGACTCTCCTTCTTAAAGTTTGGCATCCTTAATCTCCTCAAGTGGTCAAGATTCCCAAAGAGGACACTAGCTTTGATACACATTGTTAAACTTTAAGGAGAACACACAGCTGAAAGGGGGGTGAATCATTTGTGTCACAATTTCAACAATATTTAACCAACTTATAAACTTTAATCTCAAATATGAATGGTAAACATGTAAGAAAGATCTCAACACAATAAACAACACATAACACCAAGATTTTTTACATGGAAACCCTGTTAGGGGGGGAACCACGATGGGGATGGAACCCACAAGATGATACACTCAATAAAAAGTAATATAACATGTTAGGAGTATTACTAAGGGGAATGCACATGCATTTAGGCACACTACCTAGAGCTCACTGCTCAAATACAAGCATCTCAATCTCAATCAAGGCTCACTGCCTTACAACAATCTCTGATGTCAAATCATAGATGACATACTATCCAAGCTCATGAACTAACAAACAACATCTCTAATATGCCAAAATAGTTCTAATGGAGTACAAAAAATCTCTACCTCAATGACATATTCCACTCATACATCTTCTCTTCAACATCATACACTATCTCCACACTCTCTCTCATACATTTGTAATTACAAAATAATTACAATATATATACACATTACATCAATTTATCTCAACTAGTTCATCCAAGGACCTAATTACAAAACATTAGTACATTACACCTCAATACTCAATGTGATCCATTGAATGTCACCTAATACATAGCAATGATCCATAACAAAATTTTGAACATGCTCCAAATCCGTAGATCATGCTACATTACCAATTTGACCAAGAACTTACAAGAACATCAACACACCACATGAAATTCAAAAAATCTGATCACATAATCCAATGTGATCCAGAAACACAAATATGACATGATCAAGGAGTATCAACAAGCAATGTGAAAAACCAAGACATCAACAAGAAAATCTCTGACATAAAATCAATTTCCTTATGTGTACTATTCATTAGGAACACTAATCAACAACCACTGTCATAAAATAAAATTATCTTGCCAATATCCAAATCATGAACCACTCAAAATGATGACACACATCCATGTCCTAAACTCACCACCAGGTTAGCAACCAAGAATATTGCATAATCGATCCACACCGATCCAGATATTGAAACAATGTCATAGACTGAATAACCAAAATAGAGGTCTCTAATAAATCCATCATAACTCGCTCAAATCATCATCTAAACCTTTTCCACTTGAACAGTATCAAGTGGAGATGTCCCAGAACACAATTGTAGGATCACAACATGAGATCCTCAATACAATAGTCATACCACAAAAGTCATCTCACTGAACATAACAACAATACTATCTCCAACAGTAGGAATATGTTGACATCAATGAAAAAACATTAATGTCAGCATATGTATGCACAATCAGAACAACATCTCATAAATATCCAACACTTCAGCAGCGAATGTAGTGAGCATTGTAATATTCTATAACCAGTTATACGATATTAAGAGATAACCCTCTCCGTGGTTTTTCCCTTTTGGATTTTCCATATTAAAAATATCGTGTTATCTTATGCTCATGTTTTAGATATTTATTTAGTTTCAGCCTCAATAAATCAAAAGAGTAATTTGTGGTTTAAAATGAAATATTTATGGAAAATTAATTCACTCACCACCCCTTAGTATCTCAACTATTCAACAGTATAATGTATGTAATTTAAGGATACAAGCTCATGCAAAATAAAAGGTGTTTTAGATGCACCTTAATAAAAATATCAATTGAGAAGTATATAGTCATATTCTAAATCAGTCAACAAATCAGAAGGTCCATCATTCATCCTTACTATTGAGATTGAAGTCCATGTTATCAAAATATTTCTCAACCACCAGGAAGATGAGGTTAATATAATTTGTGGGTTGGTGCTCACATATGCAATCTAAGATTGGTGTCTCTCGTTGGTGTTGCCTACTTTTTGTAAGAAATTCATTATTATTTTGAGGTTGAATCTCTGTGTAGTTTTCCCCATCTTGGGTTTCCATGTAAATCTAGTCTATAAGCATTTTGGGTCTAAACCATTCAACTGTTTGGGTTATCCAAATTAAATATGAAACCTCGATATTCTATAATAAAATTTAAACATGAAACTCAGGCGCAAAACACAACTCTTCAAGATGAAGAACACATAAAAAATGGGTTTTAAACCCCAAATTTTTGCATTCAATAGAATTCAATTGAAATAATAGTAAATTGGTTTCTCAAAAGATATATTTTAAATTATTAATTATAATTTTATATTTAAATAATACAATATTAATTATAAATATTGATGCATAAATATGTTAGAACTAAACCATTCAACTGAATGGTATATACAAATTAAATATTAAATCTTTGTATTTTATAATAAAATTTAAACATGAAATCTATGTATCCTACAAATAAATTTAAACATGAAACCCTAGTGCAAAACACAACTCTTCAAGATGAAGAACATATTAAAGATGGGTTTTAAATCCATATCTTTTGATTCAATATAATTAACTTGAATAATAGCCAATTGGTTTCTCGAAAGATATATTGTAAATTTTTTATTAGAATTTTAGATTTCAATAGTATCATCTAAATAAAACTAGAAAATAGCTTAAGGTAAACAAAGAAACAGCTTGAGGAGTTTGGTATTTCAATAGGCTCTTTTTTACCCTTTTTTTTGTTAATGTTGTCCCCCAGTGATCATTCTTGGGGAGTGTCTCTTTCTTACCTCGGGAGGGGCCTCGTGGTTGAATTGTGCTTATGTAAAGTTGAATGCAGAGTGGGGGTTTCTCTACTATGTATTCTGTATATATAAGAGAAATGTTCAGTATTGGCCTGTGGACGTACCCAATATTTCTCTAGTTTCATCTTGGATGGGTATGATGAGATCATTGATGTTTCATTCTTATTTGGTGTGGTGGTGTTGGGTTAGCGGGGTTTTGACCTTGGTTATTCATATCTGCATTATCCTAAGAATTTTTGAGGTCATGGAGCTAATATCCTTGAATGTGGTTTCATTTTTTGCCACCTCTAGTTTTTTTGGTGTCACCCTTCTTCATGGGTTCATTTTTATCCTGGATGGGGATTTATTTTCTTCATTGTTTGGGCCTTCATGCCCTTTATGATTGGTGGTTTTGGAGTACTATGGTGGCTCACAAGGATTGGAGTATTGTGGAAGCTACCATTATTAGGAAGGAAAATTTTCTTTGGACGGAGGTCCCATGTGTTGTGGTAGTAGGTTTTCTACATCCTCTGTGCACACTCGTCCGCTTGTTGGTAGTATTTGAAGATCCAAAGATCTAGGAGGTCTTCGCACAATTATTTCTTCTCAAGTGCTAGTTCAAATATTTGGTGGTTGTAAGATGGTTGTGCACCTTTTTTAAACAGTGGTTGCAGAACATAGTGGTCGTGTGATGGTTGTGCCCTTATTTTATATAGTGGTGAGGGTAATGGTGATTTTAGATTTTTAGGAGCTCCCGATGATGTTCTAGCTAGTATTACTATGCTTGACTTAGGCATGATGTCTATGGACGCTGAGTGGGGGATTTTCGCTTTCCTTTTCCCTATTAGACATAGGTTTGTTAACCCTTATAGAGGAGGATTTTCTTGTTTGGAGAGCCATTTCTTTTGCAGTTCATTTAATCTATTTTGTTGCAAAGGCTCGTGTTGGGGTTTCCTACCTCCTCCTCCTCATCGGGTGTTTTTTGTCTTGGTGGAGCCTCCTCATGTGGGGATCTTGGTGTGTTGAAAGCTAGGTACTTTGGAGTGTTTCACTTGAGTTCAATGCCTTGTGAAATGGTGGATCCCTAACGTGAACTTGAATATGGTGCCTACCCTCATTTTTGGGGTAGACTTCCTTTGCCCTCTGTAGCTTAGTTTTGATGGAGGCTTTTGTTATCATAAAAAAATATATATATATATTTGGATTGTCCATTCTTGCTGGCATGGATAGTGGTTTTGTTTCTTTTGGTGAACAGCTAACTGCTAGCAGTTTTCAAGGGCTTGTACTAGTTATTTGTTTTTGGTTGAATTTTGTACCTGACTTTGGGGACTTTTTGATCATGGTTAAGGTGGGAATTTTTCTATTAGCCATGGTGAGGACTTGACGCACTTAGGTTTGTTCTTCTTCTTTCATGGTTCTTATGGAGGTGGAAGAGTCTTCTATGGAGGTGTGGACTTATTTTTTGAAGTAGGAGGTTGGTTTTCTTGAGTGGTCATCTCCTTTTTATAAACGCCTGAATACGTGATGGATTTTTTTTGGCTTCGTAGTCCCTTAATCTCTTCCTCCTCTGCTCCTATTTAGCTAGGATCCTTGGATACTATTTTGGAAAGGAATTTTGTAGATGGGGGGTAGTTATTTGGTTGGAGGGATATTTTACCCTTCTTCTTTGATACCATTTTGTTATTCTTTGTGAATGCTTGGGCAGCCTTTCAAAATCCCTATTTTTTGTCCCACCTATGTGGGTGTTGTTTGTCTATTGTTAAAGGCCTCTTTTGGCCTCTATACTATAATTATCCAACTGTGGCCCCTTGTCATTTTAGAGGTATTTTTAAGAAAGGTGGAAAAATATATTAACTAGGTGTCCCTTGTGGACTTGGCTTGTAACAACTAGCACCTCTTCTTATGTGTTTTTTATCTCTTCACAACCCTACAACAATTTTTTTTTGTTGTTAGTGAATTGACTGTATGTCATTGGGTTATAGAACCGTAAGGGGTCACTTCCCTTGTTTCAGTTTCTTATCAATATAAAAACAAGAACCAAGCATAAATTAAATAAGATAATTTATTAGTACACAAATAATTTTTTATTTTTGCTTACTCAATATCCTGGATTTATACATAACTCTTGGTAACACTATTACTGGAATTTGAATATAATGGAAGAAAAACAAGCCTAAATTTCAACTAAAAGTAATAACAAAATAAGGTAAAACAAAGGTATTGTATACATTTTAAAGATCCCTTAAGTTCTTACTAAATGACCTCATTGTGGGACTAAGCTATAAGTGGATATTGTGCAAAGATATAAAAAGTTGAATAGGGAACAACCTCTATGTTATCATATGATCTAGTTCACTTATAAGAGGGTTGTTCTATATTAATGTGACCTATGCTCATGTCATTATTACCTACTTTTTCATAAAAGACTATCATTAAAAGTATAATGAAACATATCGTGTGTAGAAAGAAGATTGATTGTCTTTGTTGTTAACAAGTCAAGCCCCTTTATCAACTATATATCTATGGTATCAACGATAATATAAATATTGATAAAAGAATTTTATAATAAATTAATTATCAAGTATCCAATCATTATCCATAAGTTAAATTTAGTTAACAATGATTTTTAATTGATTAAAATCATAAAATTAATAAATAATTTATTAACCATATACTTGAACTAATCAAAATTTGAAAATCTATGAAACTTAACTAATTAAGAATTATAGTCATATGATGCTACCAATATTTTTATCTATCCATAAACCTTGGGACATTGATCTATACATAAGACGTCAAATATTGGGAATATGTCTAGCTAGTGCTTTCTCTCCGTCAAATGTTGCCAACTCGTTGAAAAAGGAAATTTTGTGACACCTCATATGGAAGTGGTGAAGAAAAAACAAAGAACAGAGTAACCAATATGAATTTCAATCCACGTGCCTTGCACTAGGAGTTGAACGGATGTCATAACATGTGATTTTATTTAACATCAACCCTCTTAAGCTATGTTTGATTTTACATTTCAAACAATATTTTTTTTTTTAACCTATGTCATTGTGTAGTTGCATGTGGGTATTGGTTAAATAGCCAACTAAAACGTAAAACATAAAGAGGGAGTTGAAAAAAATACTAAGTGTCCCCCTTCGTAAGCTATATGTTTTAGTTTGTTGTTTAGACGTTAGCGTTGCATGTGTACATACATCTTGATCTTGCCGGGTTGTTATAGAATCAAATGAAATATTCCATATAAGTTTTTATTTTATTTTTTTGTCAAATCTTTTTAGAAGTTTGGATCAAATCTTTTAAGAATTTTAATGTTTTTATTGAAATCTTTTTAGATTTTTTTTCATTTATATTTTGTTCAATAATGCTACAGAACCCAAATGTTTTAATTATAAATCAAATTCTCAAATAACTTAGATTTACATCTATTTTTATTCAATTTCACCTTTATAATTGGATTTAATCATTTTTCTTTAAGTTTATTCATTATGGTCATAGGTTTTAAAAAAATGGCAGTCCTCTAATTATAGGACTAATACAGTCCTCTAATTATAGGACTAATACATCTTTAAAACTTTGAACACATGAATGATTGCTATTTTTTTTAGAGAAATCAATTATTTTCATGCACTTAAAATTTACAAAGGGCCACACAAATGTGCTTGAATCTCAAATCACTTCTTTCCTAAATTCTTTTTGGAAGTAAATCTTATATGTTAACTATTTAAACCTTCTATACAATCTAGGATCATATCTGAGATAAATATCAAAGTAAAAAGGACTTACATTTTTTATTTTTCATATAAAACAAATCTAAATGTGTATTGTTTTATAGACTTAGATATATAATTTGATGGGTCTCTTTCATCTATGTATTCTTAAAATTTTAAAATATTAGACTTCATCTAGACTAATTTTAAGTTATTTATTATGCATAGAGTAAATACCTTGCATCACAATCTCTCATGGGCCAATGTGTTTGACTCAATAACTACATCGTTGACTCTTGATAGCAATATCACAATCTCTCATAACCTTCCATTATCCTTGATTCTATAACACTTTGTGCTGCTAGATCCATGTGACTTCATCATAGATTATTTATGTTTCAATTCTCTTAATTTTACAATATGTTTATCTTTCAACATTCTCAGATTTCAAATTAATCATTATATTTCAGATGTCAAACTTCAACATGAATTATCATTGAAACTACAAGTGTCATGTTGATGTATTCTTATTGCATTTATTTTTCATAGTTATTAAACTCACATAACCCAAAGCTATTGGGAAAATGGTGTGTTGTACACTTTGCGTATAATTGATATTATTACAATATTTTATTTTATTATGTAAATGTTGCACTTAGGAGCACCTAGATGGATGCGCAACATGTAGAAATTCCTATAGAATATTCTTGGGACCACTTGATGAGTTGTATTGTAACATTGTAAATATTATTTGATGTATTTATTTAATATTAGAGAAATAATTAAATAAATTACCCAATATTGAATGTGGGTCAATGGGGTTAGGTAGCACATGGTTTATGTAATACCACTTAGTGGTTTTGTGGGAGCTTGTTTCTATAAAACAAACCACAAGGGTAGTTGATAAGGTTAGTCTGGTTGGAATTTGTGGAGGTTGGAAGCATGGCATGTGATGTGTGGATTCATGCTTGTTCACATGTGAATTCTTGTTTATGGCTGGGGATTTGAAGTCTTTCATGAATATATTGTAATGTACGCAATGTTGAATAATACATGGACTGTGGATGCTTTTGGAGGCTAGGCTTTTTCCCTCATTGAGGGTTTTCCCAGGATATATATTCTTATGTCATATTTTGTGGGTATGTTTTCTATTCCTTTGCATGTGGATTCTAAGTGTTTATTTTCTTAAGATCTATTATGGGTTGCATGGAAATTGTCATAAAGTTGGCTGCAAGTTTCCTTACAAGTGGTATCTGAGCCATGGTATTGGTTGTTATAACCCTAGGTGTGAATCCATACGAATGCATGAAAGAATGAAAGACATAGAAAGATATATGGATTTTGTAGGTTGTTTATTGAATATTTGAGGGTTTTGGGTTTACTGTTATGATGGGTGGTTTGCAGATTTGGGGCATATAAAATTGTTGGTCAAAAGGGTTTTTTGGATGCTTATTTAAATGAGGGGTTTTGGGGGGAGTTTGAAAAAATGACCTCCTGTAAAGAAATAGACCTCACAATTAGATCCAGGTTGGCATTCAGATGAATTTTGATATAAAATTTTCACATATCCGGTGAAAGTTGAATGAAATGCAAAAAACAAATTGGTTGCAGGTTGTGACGACCGTCAAATTTTGAACAGGCATCTGTAGATTTTATTTTTTTAAATCTCATTGGTATTTAAAAATTATCCTGTAAAAATTGAAAATAAAAATTAAAAATTAAAATGCTATTTTGGGGTAGTCGAGGCCACCATCCCCAAACCCCCACTGCAGCTGCGTAGTACTTGCAATAGTCTGCAATGTACTGCGGCAGTCCGTAGTGTATTGTGGTTGTCTGTAGTACCTACGACAGTCCACAGTGTACTACAGATATCTACAGTACTTGCGGACTAGCAGCAGGTATGGGAGACCCCACCGTTGGTGGCGTGGGCTCCCGTGCGGACCCACCAGTGGGTAGGGTAACCACAAATGTTAATAAAGTTTTTTTGAAAACAAACAATAATTTTTTTATAGAAAAACTTTGATTTAAAATATGTCATTATTAATATATTAAACTACCACTTGGTTTGATACTTTTGGGGGGTGTCCAGCAGGGGCCCCCAGGTACTTTTTACTATAAAAAAAATTAAATGATTTAGTGAAATTGGATAAATATTTAGAGTTTGTTGACTATTTGACTTGCACATGGCCTAGGAGATTGTTTTTCTTTAGAGGGGCATAATGTCTTCCCATAATGTCATTTTTTTACTTTTTATACTCATTAGAAAGTTGATTCTGAGAACTTCAATTTGGTATTGGTTTGGTTTAGTTTTTTTTATGTTTTATCATGGTTTTGAGCCTTGAAGCCAAATGTTCTACTGTTACATGGATTTGGTCATATCTTTTTCATAGAGAATCAGATATCTTATTTCGAATAGGCATAAGAGAACATTTTGTGTCTACTTTTCTTTTGTGTTATTATTTGATCATTTTGATGGGTATAGATATTGTTGTACTTGTTTTATCACTTGTTGATGCCTGAGAATCAGGGTGTGGTGTGAGCACATCTGGATGATTCAAGGGGTGATACCTTGAGGGAGTAATGATTTTATGAGATATTTATGATGTTATAGTTGATTATCATATTTGGTGCTTCCTGATATAGGGTTATAGGTATTTTTTCAGATTTTAGGCTTTGGCGGTGACAAGTACACAGGTTGTCTTCAATTTGAGGACATGGTTTGGGACTTGGTGTCTCATGTGGGTGATAGTTGAGTAGAGGTACAATATGGTGGTGATTATGGTATCATCAATATGTAGGTACATGTTTTGCATTGATACCGCATAGTCATATTGGTGGTGATTTGGTTTTATATTAAGAGGTTGTTTCTTATCTCCTTGATGCTTGTTGATTCCTTGATTATGGTACATGATTGTAGACATGTTTGCAAAAAGATTGGATGTTGATTTTTTGTTTGAGTCATATGTTCTATAGGATTATTCTCTTTGATATCTCAATTGTAGGTTACTAATGTGATGATGAGTTTGCATGTTTAGTGATTGAATCTACGATTTATGTGATTGGTGGGTTTTTAGAGCCTATTTGATTATAGTGGGATGACTCAGATGTGGATTATCTATACCCACCAGGTTTGATTCATTGTTATTGCAGACTTCATTAGTTGGCCTTGTTTGTGGTCAATTGTGCATTGGTATGTTATTTTGAGATGAGAGGATGAATGATGTTCATGTCACCTGGATATTTGTTTTTGGGACTTGTAGCATGTGGTTTAATCACAAAGTCATTATAGCTTGGTTATTTATTGATTGCACTTTTAGTGGGAGCTTATGGTCCAGTGATGAGTTAGTGATATAGGATTGATTCCTGATTGATGATTATTGGTGGTTGTATGTATCTTCTTGGTTTGGAGATCTTGGTTTTATTTATTGGTACTGACATATCAATTGTATGTCTGTAGACCTGGATGATATTCATGTAGGAGATGGTTTTCATGACACCATGTGTGACTTGGTACCACGGTTCAATGGGAGTTGTTGGAAGTGATGTGGATTCACCATTGGTTGGTGGATGATTCTCTTTAGTGTTGTAGATGTTAGAGGATGCCTTAGATCCTCTTGTTGTAGAAGGGTCTTTCACATTTTTTGTTTCACTTGTTGGAGATAGTGTCTTCATGTGATTAAATATGTTGACATCTTGAGGACTCAAGGGGGTCCTTGATTGAGGTGTGGTTTATTATTTCATTTGATATATTATCATGATTGCTATTATGTCATGGTTTACTCTTGATGTGCATTTAGAGGTTTGACATTGTATAGCCATTTGTTATGTTCATATGGAGCATTTTGTCTCTTTGGATGAGATGGTTTAGATTATGTTGTCATGTTCATGTTCCTAATTCAGCTGTTGTAGCTTTTACATTGATCTTGGTCCATTTTGTTGGCATTGAGTACATTGATCATTTGATTGATACTTCATAATATTATTTTGTTAGATTTGGAGTTTAGATTGGATTGATCGATTACAGGTTCTCATGGATACTTGGAGACTTAGGTGATGTTGATTTCTCTTGTGATTAGAGATGTGTGTATTGGAATGGTTGATTGTTTTAGCAAGAAGACTGAGGAGAATTCACTTGGTATGGACTTGAGAGGAGAGTGTTATTGGATTAGTCTTAAAAACTTGGATATCTTGATGAGCATTATATTCCCCTCTTGGTCTACTCGACAGTTTACTACTTGAGAGGTATTTCCCATTGTTTCTTTCAGGTACATTATGTTTATGCTTATCTTTCATAGATATAGATCTTGAGCTATGGTGTGAGCTAGTTCTGGAGGGTTCACTTGAGAGATGGTTTGGCATTGTTTGTCTCTTTTTTCATTTATGTTCTTATGTTATTATTATGATTACATGATTGGGAGATGGTTTATTGGGCATATTCCTTGGTTTGGGAATGGTATGAGTTTGATCTTCTTGTGAGAGGCTTATATCCATGTTGGTTATATGGTATATATGTTTATTTGGCCTAAAGAGGTTGAATGTGGTTTGGATATTGTAATGGCTTCTTGTTTGGGGGTTTATGGAGGAGATCATACTTAACATGTTTTGCATTTAGAAGTGTGTGTAAAAGGACATGATTTACAATGTTTCTCTCTTTGGTCTTGATTATCTTCTTGGATGTTCAGTTTGACTTACATTGGCTTTTGGATTGGCTGGAGCTTTAAGATCATTTGTTTGTGTTCATGCATGTCATGTGGGAGATGGCATGGTTGTTCCTTTATCTCTTTTTTTTTGTGGAGAACTTGGGAGAGTGTTGGAGACTTTTTGTGAGAGTTGTTCTTGTAGGTTATTGATTCATAGGTTTTCTTTTCATTATATGATTTCTTCCATGAGTTTCATGTTCATATAATTTGGGAGGATGGTGCCATATTATGGAAGAATATGCAGCTATGTTGGTTTCATGTGTGGATCATGGTGATATTCTTGATACTACAGGTTTATGGTTACACTTCTATGTGATTCTATTAGTGGATTTATTTCCTGGATTTGACATTATCTATCCAGAGGGAGATTCTTGGTGTGTATGTGGCATGTTTTGCACTTGAGGCTTGTGGTTTCATATTACATGTTGGATATGTTGATGTTATGGTATTCACTTGGCATGGTTGTATACCTTGTAGGTATGGATAGTTTATGTGATAGCACTTATTGTGGGTGTTGTTTCAGCTATAGTTTTTACAGCTACTGA
This sequence comes from Thuja plicata, assembly GCA_018584345.1. Taxonomy (NCBI): domain Eukaryota; kingdom Viridiplantae; phylum Streptophyta; class Pinopsida; order Cupressales; family Cupressaceae; genus Thuja; species Thuja plicata. The sequence goes on along the minus strand of MU226829.1, from coordinate 350,715 downwards.
TACATGTGATTACCTTTGGATTGGTTGTTTGTGTTTTGGGATATCAGTTGGTATAGGTTTTATAATTTGTATGTGACATTATATTGTGTGAGTTTATCTTTGGATGGCTTCTATGTATGTCCAGTGGCAGTGGCATGATAGGAGGTGGGACCATTCATGTATGAGATGGTGGTCATTTTGATTTTGTTTTAGGTATCTCAACGGAGCACATGGGGAACTTTGATTTATGATGATATATGTGCCTAGAGGGATTGTTCCCTTGCTCATTTATGTGACTACTTGACTCTTATGCAATGTATACAAAAGGTGAGAGAATGTTGGAAAAATGGTGTGTTGTACACTTTACATAATAATGTATATTATTGTGATATTTTATTTTATTGTATAAATGTTGCACCTATGATCACCTAGATGGACATGCAACATGTACAGATTCCCATAGAATGTTCTTGGGACCACTTGATGAGTTGTATTGTAATATTGTAAATATTATTTGATGTATTAATTTAATATTAGGGAAATAATTAAATAAATAACCTAGTAATCAATGTGGGTCAATGGGGTTAGGTAGCATATGGTTTATGTATACCACTTATTGGTTTTGTGGGAGCTTGTTTCTATAAAAGTAACCACAAGGGTAGTTGTTGAGGTTAGCCAGGTTATAATTTGTGGAGTTTGGAAGCATGTATTGGAATGTGTGGATTCATGCTTGTTCACATGAGAATTCTTGTTTATGACTCGTGCTTTAAAGGCTTTCATTGATGCATTGTAATGGATACATTTTTGAATAATACGTGGATCGTGGATGTTTTTGGAAGCTAGGATTTTTTTCCCTCATTCAGGGTTTTCCCAGGATATATTTGTTAGGATTAAGTAATACTGAGAGGGGTGAATGAGTATTACAACACTTTCAACTTAAACTTATCAAATTCCAACTTAACCAGATAATTGTTGAAATGAAAAGAGCATAAATACAAAACACACAACTCATAACACCATGAATTTGTTCTCAAGGAAACCCTAGCCAAGGGGAAATCCTGGTGGGGATGGTACCCACAAATATGCACTAAACATATATTTTCCCTGTTAGGAGCTGAATATTACATTAGTACATTTCCTTGTTAAAGGAACACAAAAACCTGTTAAAGGTATACACTGAGCTCACTGCTCATACAATCATAAATATGTCTTTATTATAATTCTTTATCAAAATAAACATAAAAAAGCATCTACTATGCTTAGGTAGAATTCCAGTTGTAGCTTGCATCATATGTCTGATTCTAACATCACCATGCATCCATTCCTCTTTTCACATACATACCATACTTCGCTTCTCAAAAGATTTCATATATATACATGATTACATACCTAGTCAGCTCCCAAATACATCTCAAAATGGAGCCAACACTTATACAAAAAGTAAATACAAATTCGACGATCATAAACTATCAAAATATAGGTAATACACAATCCAAATCCAACATAGCACGTTTAGATTCCACGTTACACTCCCCCAATCATCAAGACCATTCAATTACTATGTCTCTTTTTATCACTATCTTCGCATATCTTCAAACATATGTATCTTTCATTTCTGAACTCCAAAACTCAAGCGACCTTAATTGAAGGTCTATCATATCTCAAAATAGCTTCCTCTAAGATCGCATGTCTTCATTCATCGTATACACTTTTTGCCACCCAAAACTGTACTCTTGTACCCTATAAACTACTTTCTGGACTTAGTCATTTTGCAAGCCTTAACTCCAAAAATGTGTTTCACTATAAGAGATTATTCATAACTGATGTGTTGCCATAAATGACAACCCTAATGTGTTCTTGAACACTCCTGAATGAGCCACTTTCCAACAATATCTTGTGTCATATTTTGTGGGTATGTTGTCTATTCTTTTTCATGTGGATTATAAGTGTTTATTTGCTTAAGATTTGTTATGGGTTGCATGGAAATTGTCATAAAGTTGGTTTCAAGTTTCCTTACAAAAACAAGTTCATTTTCTCCCCAAGCTTAAAGGATTTTACTTTCTTTGTTTTTTGCAATATGTTATGCAATGACATAGATGGACAAATATATTGGGTCTTGATCATTCAACTTTTTTCTTTATTCATATTTTAATACCAAATTTGGCAACTTATAAATAAATTTAAACTTGAAGTCTTGGTGCAAAATACAATTGTTCAATGTGAAGCATATTTTAAACATGGGTTCAATTTTTGCATTCAATGAGATTCATTTTAAATCATACCCAATTAATTTCTCAAACTAGATATTGTTAATTCATGGTTATAATTTTAGATTTAAATAGTATGATCTATATAAAACAACATAACAACCTAAGGTAAACTAAGGAAAAATGATCTACCATAAATCAAGTAAATAAATTCTTCAATTTACATAAATAACTTTGTAATTCTTTTTTTGTCAAGATCCTTGTTTTACACATAGCTCTTAGCAACACTATTATTGATGAAAAAAAAACTAAATTTCAAAAAATGTAATGGCAAAATAAGGTAAAACAAAGGTAAGCATTAAATTTTTAAGAGGCTTCCAAATTTATTTAATGAAACTTGAGCTTTTTGTGAGAATAAGCCATAGATAGATGTTGTACAAAGATAGAAATTAAGGATGACTAGATAATAAACACTATCTAATATAGGGACACTTTGATATCATATGATCTTGTCCACCTATCATAGATTTGTTCTATTTTAATGTGAATAAAACTGGTGCCTTTCTTACCTACTTTTGTACATGATTTTATCATGAAAAGCATAGTGGGGCATTTTGTTTCCAAAGGGGAGATAAATGTTTACTTCTTTGATAACAAGTCAAGCTCATTCATTAATGATATAAAAATAATAATGCTCAAACAAACAATACATTCAACTGCGATATCAACGATGATGTAAATATTGATGTATTTCAATGTACAAGCATTTTATGATAAATTATTTCACAACTATCTAACCACTAATAATCAATTGAACTTATTTATTAACCATAATATTTAACTATTTAAAAAAATATATATGTTAAATTTAAAAATTCAATTAGTTAAAAATTATAGGCAAATAAACATCCTAATAGACACTACCCCAAATTTTGACTTTATGCATAAACCATAGGGATGTTTTTGGTACATGAATAGATACCTTCTAGTTGCATAGATTAATGTGTGGATGAAGTAGCTAAATTAACAATATGTCTAGATAGGTTGTTTCTCCATCAAATGTCACCAATTTGCTAAAAATGTGAAACCTTGACATCTAAAAAAAAACTATGAGACCTTAGTGCACAACACAACTATTCAACGTGAACTACATATTAAGCACAATTAAAATCCAAACTAATAAAATTCACTTTGAAATTGCACCCATTTAATTTCTCAAAGTAGATACTACAAGCTCATGATTGTAATTTGAGATTTACATAGTATGATCTTAATAAAACTAGATAACAACATAAGCTAAACCAATGAACAAGCACAATGTATAAATTAAATAAAATAAATTTTTCAAGACACAAATAGCTTTCTAATTCTAGTTTACTCAAGATAATTTATTTTACACATAACTATTGGTAGCACTATTATTGGTATTTTAATATAACCAAATAAAAATAAACCTAAATTTCAACAAAAGTAATAACAAAATAGGGAAAATAAAGGTGATTTTAAAAATTTAAAAACCCTCTAGTTTCTAATTAAACTTGACCTCTTTGTGGAAATAAGCCACAAGTGGGTGTTGTACAAAGACAAATTGAAGAGGACTAGATCACAACCTTTATTTGATGTAGGGACACTTTACTATCATGTCATCTAGTCTACTTAGCACATATGTGTCCTATGTTAATGTGACATATGAAGATGAATTTTGTACCTACTTTTACATTTTTAAAAATGTCATGAAGAATATAACAAAAAATATTGTATGAAGAAAAAGATTTGTTAACTTCCTTGATAAAGGATAATAACTTAATAGGGTAAAACAAAGGTAAGTATACAAAATTTAAAATGTCTTACGAATTTGTTTTAAAAGGTTGTAGTTTCTAATGAAACTTGACCTTATTGTGGAAATAAGCCACAAGTGGATGTTGTGAAGTGACATAAATTGAAGATGACTAGGGCACAACCTTTTATTTGATGTAGGGACAACTCGCTATCATATGATCCACTCCACTTATCTTTGTTTTATCCTATTACATTAAAAAAAACTGACATGAAAATCATAATCAAACATATTGTATGAAAAAAAATGATTTGTTCACTTCCTTAATAAAATGTAATAACATAACAAGGTAAAACAAAGGTAAGTATGAAAAAAAAAAGTCTCGAGTTTCTAATGAAGCTTGACCTTGTTTTGAAAATAAGTCGCAAGTGGATGTTGTACAAAGTAAAATTGAAGAAGATGACTAGGGCACAACCTTTATTTGATGTAGAGACACTTTTCTATCATATGATCTAGTCCACTTAGCACATGTTTATCCTATAATATGAAAAAGTAGCAAAACGAGGGTGTTGATCTTATAGACAAACAACCCGAAGGCAACTTTAACAAGTCATTAACAACACATTATCAATACACCAGGCTATAATTTCAAAATAAGTCCCGTGATATAAAACCAAACTATAAAGAGTCTTAGATTTTTTTAAACTTAAACCAAAAAAACTAGAAAACAACCAAGAAGTGGTTAAACAAATCGACCACTCAAGTGTACACTAAGAAATTTAAAGAAATCCTTAGAATTTCTTTTAATATTAATGTGACAAATGCCCACGAGTTTGTTACCTAATGTTACATTAAAAATGGCCATAAAAAATCATAATAAAACATGAAGTATGAAGAAGAAAAAAAATAGTAGTCTAAATAGTAGTTGATTGACTTCATAAAAAGTCTTAAGTCTCTTTACCAATTATATACAATTAAAGATTGTACCTTGAATTTCTAAAATCTATTGAATTATTTGTTACCCATAACTTTTAAGCAATTAAAAATGGTAGTCAAATAAGCATCTTATAGATACTGGCCCAAATTTGAATCAATGCATAAAGCTTGGGGATGTTTTTGACTCATAAATTCATTATTGCATTATCGGACAAGTTGAAGGACAAAACAATTTCACAATCTCCGTCAGATGTCTGAAAATGAAATTTGTTGGCAATGAGTATGAAAGTGGAAAGAAGAGAGAAAGAAAAGACGTCAATTCGCGTGCCTTGGAGTTGGGAGGGCTGTGATAAGACTCAAAAAACTATAATTCTTTTTGACCTATCTCAGTCACTCCAACAATATTTCAGAAGTCAAAATCTCTATTCACACTTAAATCTACTTTATTTATAATATGCTTATTTAAATTAATATGCTACAATTTGGCCCCATTTTTGTATTATATGGATAATATAATGAGATTAAAACCCAATTATAGTATTATATGGAAATTAAACTGTATTATACATTCAAATGTTTAAAATAAATTAATCTAATTAATTTTATGGAATTATTTACTCTAAAGGTTCTTAGTGACTCGTGTAAGATATTGTTCGACAAATTTGTGTCAATTTTTAATGAGTTGTTGGTGCCTAGTGTGTAATTATGTTTTTTTTTTCTTTAATGTGATGTTGTCTAAACTCATTGATTTAGTTTTGATAGTTGTTATCATTTTATCTTATATGTTATTTGTTGGAGACCATAACCCTTGCATGTCATTATAAACTTGGCATTTTAATGAATGTTCTTATTATGTTAGATCCGGTGATTTATATCTTCACCATATTTATATTAAATGCATATGTATGATTGCCCAATGAATTACCTCGTAATTTAGAGTGTTGGATGTGAAGGTTCTACGTGGTTGGGTAGAGTTGTTCAACCATTGTAACTCAGTAGATTTTTAGATTTTCTTGGAGACGATGTTGGCTTCATTATTATAGGTTACACGGTAGACCTTTTTGTACTATTTATTATGAAATGTTTATTTAGGTATTTCACCATTAATTAACTTGACTTTTATTAGAGTCATATGTAAGTTATCCACTCATAATATAAAAAGTGTATTTGTATTATGAAATCATAGATTTTATTAATCCTAATATGTTATATAGACATAGATTACTTTCCACACTTTGTTGATGTTGTAATCTCACCATTATTATGATTTTTTTTTTATAAGAGGTATGTGTTATGCTTCACCATTTTCTAGGGAATTGAACTAATTTTGGGAGTTCTTATTCAACCATTATAGATCTCATAAGTGCCCAAACATTCAGTCCAAGGCATTTTCTCGTGATATAAAAATTAAAGAATTTATACCCTATTAATCATTAATATAGATATTGTTAGTTTTCGACTTGTTAATTTTCAATACCTAATAATCGCAAATTACATTTCATAGTTTGAATTGCATAGAGTTCAAAGTTTAGAGCTTTAAAGCAATTCTGTATATTTTAGATGTGATTCAAACTATGAAGCTTGAATCTCTTATTGGTTGAAGTTTGGCCCTAGTGTGGGTTTATTGTATGGTTCCTAATGCTTCTCAACCCCTAAATTTTGAAATATATTGAATTTTATTTTGAACTATAATTTAGACTTGGAAGTCCATATTGTATGTTTAGATTAGACCTTGAAGCCTAAAGTTTTTTATCCACAAGCTCAAAGTTGGCTTGTATTTTTGTACTTGTAATTTTTATTTCGGGCTTTAAGTTCAAAGCATTAATGTTCCTTGAGGCTTAGGGCTAATAAGGTATTTTGTAGTTGCATTATACAACTTCGACTCTAAAGTCTAAGGTGTTACAAAATGGAATATGCTACCCAAACCCTAAGGCCAAAGTTATCTTAATTAGGCTCTACAATACAAACTTATTGTATTTTAGATCCTTAAGCTTGACCTAGTGTAGAATTGTCTTGTTTGTTCCATTTTTTGAGATGTTAGGTGAGTGGCTTGATAGGTAAGGTATTATGCTTTGTAATTTGGCTCTAGAGCTCAAATCTCTTCCATATCTTAATGCTTGAGATGATCATAATATTTTGTCTTATGGTTTTTTGAGTCTCCTACTTGTGTCACATTATATTATACAATAATGAGGTTTCCAAATGGTGTATTGTTTGGTTATATAGCACTGTGTGCACAAATGAGTACATTAAGACTTGTCACATGTTTCTCTTATTTTGTAAATTATTTGTTTATCTTGTTTTAACCATTAATATCTTGGGGCATAACTTTGGGTATTACATTTTTAAGTCCACAAGGTATTTTTGGTGTTTCATGGACATTAATGCATAATTTATCTATTTTTTTCTCTTTGTTATGTGACTCTTACTTTATTGTGAAATTGTTTGACTCGCAAAAATTACACTAAGAACCAAGTTTCATTGATTTATTTTGAATATTTTTGTATTGAATCGATATGGAAAGAAAATTGCAGTAAAGAATAGCAATCCATACAACCAAGAAAAAACAAAGAGAAAATTGTCACTACAACTCAACTAGAACCAAAAGAGAATACACTTAGTGTCATAACATTTCCAACCATAAGACTGCATTACCTAATAAATCTATGTCTTTTACAAGTTTTATAAATGCAATAGACAAGAGTTGTACATGTAGACACCTAAATCTGATTAACATATCTAATCACATTTAGTGCCTTCTAAAACATCATCAACTAAGTAATCAGACATTACCTAATTGATCTATGTTGTCCTACTAGCTTAATTAATTCAATTAATTAGCTATAGTCTGATTAATTATTAAATTGCAACCAATTGCCTAATAGTTAATTAAACCCCCTTTTCCCCTATTAGATTGAATACATGTATTTATTCATTTAGTTTAATTCATAGTATCCTCTTTTCCTCCACTTGTGATTTAAATAGTTAAATCTATTCTATTTAAGTACATGGCTTCATAACCTTAACCCCTAACCTAACCAATCCCAACCACCTAACCCTGAGTTCAAACCCATCCCAACCCCTTCACACATACTAACCCTTCTTCATTAGCTAATTAACCCTAATCAGCTAAATAACCCCTCCACTCATTCTCTCTTCTCCCGTCACCATCTCCCTAATAACCTATCTTAAACCCTAATGCTAATCCTAATCTCTCCCTAAGCTTGTCACATTCCTAATCCTTGGATTAGGAATTCAACCCATTCCCAAAGTCAAACTTCTCAAGCTCCCTCTTACACCCTCACCCATACCTCATTAAGACCCTCATTAATGCTCTTACAACCCTCATTACTCACCCTAACCCCAAAGTATTCTCTTATCCCTTTGCACATGGACCAAAATGGTCACATTCCTCATCTCCTCACATCCTCTCTCCTTGTGTCACTTGTCACAATGAGAGGCACTTAAAGAAGCACAATCCTTTTGCTCTCTTCTAGGTGCATCTGATCCCCTCTTCAGGTTTGCATCCTAACCACTCATTCTGAGTCCATTTTCCTATATAAGGAACCTCATTCCTTCACAAATATATCCCATCTTTCATGCAATGTTATAATGCAGTTTTGTATCTACACTTTGAAGCAATAAGCCTCATCTTGAAGTTTGAAGAATATCAAATCTTGAGCACACATTCATAAGCATGGACACATCAAAAGATGAAAAGGGAACTTGGATCCATTTTTAGGGAGGTTTGCACTTCCTTAATTTATTATTGTTTTAAGTTTTCTTTTATGTCTAATCATGTATGTAGTCTTGGTATTTTAGGTTATTGAGTCTTTTAATCTGATTATTATGCTCCTTTTATAACTGATTCTCCATAGCTCACATTCTGGCACGCCTGGTGGGACCCACTTCACAGGTTCTTACTAATCTTTTTAACATGTTTTCTAGACTTTTTGTGAGTTTGTAGGTTTGCAAGTTTTAGAGGCATCTTGGCTCAAATATAACTCCACCATCACGTTCAGATCGTTGTTTCTAGTCAAATGGACTATAAACTTGCCTATGCTCCCACCGATCAAATTTGTAGCAAATTTTTTTTGCACACAAGTCCCTCTACACACATCCCGAGGCAGAAAGCATAGTTTGTTAAATTTAAAAATATATGTATATATATTTTATGTTATCCTAACCTTTCTTCTCAACCACGTAGGTGATATTATTTATGCAGGTCACCTAAGGCCTAACCTAACCCACAACCCAGCCCAAGCTTAAACCACCGAGCACACCCCACGGCCTTTGCCTTCACTTCATATTACACTACATTTGTGTTCATATTTAAAACATATTACCTCCCCCTCCCTTGGGAATGTGGGACTAAAGTCCCACACCCCAGCGCCACCCCAACCTCACTCCTCCCTTCCTTCGTCCCTCTACCAATGCCACCTACCTCCAAACTCCCCCGCGTTGTTTCCCCACAGTGCCACCCACTCTCCTCTACCCCCATGTGCCC